>QVAJ01000052.1:447820-694747 GCA_003546035.1 Mixornis gularis | reverse complement strand
AAACCCCCCCGAGCCCAGGGACGGGGTCTCTCCTGAGGTTCTCAACCTAGGGTGAGGGGGCCCCCCTGTCCCCCAACAAACTTTTGTTTATCCTACGTCCCAGAGTCCCCTCTTTCATTCAACCACAACCATAGCAGCCRAGAGTCAGAGGTTCTGCAGAGCCAAGAGCCCACAYATCRGCATTGTTGGGGCGTGTCGGGGCTGACCGGGCAGTCCAGCCGGACGGGCGGACCAGCGGGACACRCACCCCAACAGTAAGTATGCTAAAAGTGYGTTTTGCATACTAGATCCTAATTAAAAAAAAACAAAAAACAAAACCAAAAAACCCTGTAGATTGCCTATGAGTGGGTTTTTTTTAATTAATTCAATTAATTAATGATTCAGGTAAAACAGACTAGGGTCTCCCAAAACAGATTAAAAAATAAAGAAAAACCAACCCAAACAAAGCCTGCTTGACCCTTGTCATCTTCACAGAATTATAAAATCATAGAATARTTTGGGTTGGAAGGGACCTTTAAACGTCCTYGAGTTCACCTCCCTCTGCAATGAGCAGGGACATCTTGGACCTGATGAGGTTGTTTAGAGCCTCAAGCTGAGCTTGAATCTTTCCAGGAGTGGGGCAATCACCACCTCTCTGGGAAAGCCATTCCAGTGCTTCTCCACGTTCATCATTAAAAATTCCTTTCTTAAGGAATTCTGTCTGAATCCACCATCTTTTGATTAAAACCATTACCGCTTGCCTTATTTCTAGAGGTCCTACTGAAAAATCTGTCCCCACCTTTCTTATAATTCCTCTTCAAGTATTGAAAGGTTGCAGCAAAATCTTCCTGGAGCCTTCTTTTCACTGGGCTGAACAACCCCAACACTCTCAGTCTGTCTTCATAGGAGAGGTGGTCAATCCCTCTGATACTTTTGTGRCCCTTTCTGGACCTGCTGCAACAGGTCAAGGACTTCCATGTACTAAGGATTTCAGAGCTTATTCCATTTAATCATAGCTGAAGAGGTCACCATGAGACAATTAACATGGGTTTCTTCAGCATGTGTTTTTTGATTMCTCAGCCTCATTATCTCAATCACTAACAGTTTTCTTAAAAGATGTAATTTTAAGGGAGAGACATGGATACTGGGGGTGGGGGGGAGTGTCTTTTGTTTGAATTGTGCATAGTTAGCATTCAAAACAAAATGATAAGGAAGAATATAGCACAAACTTTAAAGAATTTTATAGGAAGGATCTCCTTCTTTCATTTTTTATGAARTAAAGATAGAGCTATTGAAAAACCTCACTGAATAGCCAATTTCTTGAAATTAAATTTGACTGTTCTTTCTAAATTTTGTTTTGTTYACAAAGAAATGAGGGATTCTAGATATTTTTTGATGCAAGTGTTCTCACCATCTTCATATTTAGGATAATATTTTMGTGTTCTTTAATTGATAGGAATCACTTCATAGTTTATACAAATCGCATTTTTTATTAATATTGATTTAACAACTTAATCATTTGTATTGATAAGTCTAAACACAAAATGGCTGCGGGGTATAAATCCCGTTTCTGTCACTTGGGGTATTCACTATACTGAGGRAGAGCTTTCAGATAAAGAGATCTTTAGTTTATCAGAAAGAAATATGAAAATATCCAGTRATGGGAGCTGGAGCATGATGTTTTCCAACAAGAAAAGGTGCTCTTTAGAAACAGTACTGGAGCAATCAATTATTGATACCATTACAGGAACATTTAATATAGGTGTGTKTGGTCATAGATGTACCATGAGCTARGGCCTGTGTACAGAGCCTAATAAGATTATTCAGAAGGCAATATCTGCTAGCAATARGAAGCTGATTGCAAATTCTTAGATGGATGCTAAATTGTCATTTTTTGCAAAAGATTGTTACAGTGGTAAAGCTGCTCTTTATAATATCCTCTTGGACTTTTTAGAAAACATAAAAAATGGGTAGTTTAACAGACAAATGAAATCTGGAAAATGAATATGTAAATTAAATAAATTTGAACAAATTAAAATAATGCAGATAAARCCATTCTAAGTTTGCTGTGTAGGAAAATTCAAATATATGAGACGGAGAGGTGGTTTAGAAGCTAAGTGGATAATAAATATGMAAGGAAACAAATGGGGCTGGCAAAACCAGTTATCATTTAGCAGTCTGTTTTTGTACCTCTGYGCATGAGAGGCAAATAGGCACCAGCAGACTTTGACTAGCATATTTTAAAATTTCCATCCAATGAAATGTGCAGCATGAGAAGGAATTGTGTCTTAAGAATATCCGTCTTTTTCAGCTCCTCTATATTTTCCCAAGATACAAGATTCTAGGCGGATAGGGAGTAAGATGTAGGAAGGGTTTATGTCTCTGCAAATACATCCTCCTATCCTGTATATTAGCTGGGGATGTGTTTGACTGGGAACACAGAACAACAAATGCAGCTGTTCTAAGTAACTCTGACCTGTGCAACAGCCCGTAATCAGTAAAAAAACCCCTCAAACCAAACCCAAACAAAATAAGCCAAACAAACAAACAACAACAAAAAAAACCCCACAAAAAAACAAAACAAAACAAACAACCCCAAAAAAACCCAAAACCAAAAACCCCACCAAAAATAAAAGCAGATTCCAGTACCTTAAATTGTTTATAACAATAATAGGAGGAACCCCCAAACAATTTCTAGTTTTATGGCAAAATCGTATCTTAAAATTATCCTTTCCTATCATACTGATGGCCTCTTTCTTCATGTTTCATTTGTACCTCTGAGATATAAACAGTGAATAAATGCAGTGAAAGTCTACAATATTGCTCTTAAGACTTTATGGTCAATTAAGACATTGTCACTGCAATTGTAAAATGGCCAGCTGTCTGAGCTTCTGATCCAAACTAATTTCTGAGATTTCTTTTCTTTTTAGACCTAGTGAAACATCMATTTTTCCTGAGATTATTCATTCTTTGCCAGAAGATACAGTTTATTCAAAGACACAAGAACATATTTTAAAATATATTGTTGTTGCACAAATGTTCCTGTTTTGAAGTGCAAGGTTACTTTGTTTATCTGTAAAATCACATCCATGGCAACTTTTAAAAAATACCTTAAGTTTCAAATCAAAATGAAAGTGGATGTAAGCACTAATGATATATATTAATTCATTATGTAATGATGGTAACAAAGAAAATCGATGYTGCATCTAAATTTTGGAGAACAGTGAAAATTAAGGCATGAATGCAAATTGTTCTACGACTAGAAAAGTGCAGAAGATAGATTTGCTGATTAAGCTGAGAAAACCATTCAAGCAGCAATTCTTCCATTATAGAGAATAGGAAAGAATAATATATGCTTCATTGAGTAGTCTAGACTCTGGTTAATTTTCAGTCATTTGTTGCTTCTCCAAATCAGACAAGTGTTCACCCTGCCAAGAACATTACTTAGATAAAAAAGTAGTCAAGGGCTTGCGAATCATCCTTTTCTCACCAGTGCTTCTATCATCTTTCAGAAGTTAATGCACCTTTTTGTGGACTTTATAGGAGCTTGTGTTCTTCAAATGGATTATAAATATGGGATCAAATTCAGCTCCAGAATAAATATGGGAGAGCGTCAAAAAACAAATGAAAATTTATCTGTGTGTCAAATAATATTGACATAGTAAAATAATAAACTAATAACTGATAATGATACACATGATATAATAATTGATTAAATAGAAACTCACAATATACTTAGTTTTTTGCTCTTTAAATATAAAATAATTATTTGAATTTATTTTTCTTGGAACAGAGGCATGACATAAAATTTATATTAATAAATCATAGAATCATATATTATGCTGAGCTGAAATGATCATCGAGTCCAACTCCTGGCCCTGTACAGGACACCCCAAGAATCACASCATGTGTCTGGGAGCATTGTCCAAATSCTTCTCGAACTCTGTCAGGCTTGAGGGTGTGACCAGTTCCCTGGGGAGCCCATACCAGTGCCCAGCCATCCTCTGGGTGAAGAATCTTGTCCTGATATCCACCCTAAACYTCCCCTGACTCAGGTTTAGGCAATGGTTTCATGCCATTGTCTCAAGATCCTGTCACTGGTTATTCAGTACCTGCCCCTTCTCTTCCCCTCATGAGGATTTTCATACAGTCACAGGGCCAGCAACCAGACACGCTTACACATGTGTTTTTGGGAGCCTCTGCAGATCTAAGGGATACCTACTGGGAAGATTGACTGTGTAAGGCCAGTTCCTGAGCCTGTCCATGGCCTGTATGTAGGTATGAGCACCAGCAAGGAGAAAGGCCAGTGGTCTTGGTGGCTGGTATGCCCAGGAGCCATCAACCAGGGAGATTGAGAATCTGAGCCCAGCTTCTGCAGGGAACCACACTGTACATCTTTTGGATGAATGGGCTTTCATCCTYAGCAACCAGACAGGAACAGGATGAGGCCATCAGTGGTTTTCATGACTSTGTGAGTGATTTGTTTGCTGTAAGTGTTCACCAGTATTGACAGTGTTCACAAGTGTTGACCACAGGTAGACAGATATATGTACAGGTATTCTGTTCAAGCTCACCATTGCCACAACTGTTGATGACAAACGGTGCTGTGGTAGCCTTATAGCTATTGAATTATCAGATTCAGAAACTCCCAATGTAGCCTCTTCTCTCAAATAAAAAAACTAGAGCTCTTTCCCAAGGCCCTATAGGTACTGCCTATAACAATACCTCAGTCAGATGTCTGCAAACTACAGATATTCTTGCCTGTTCTATGTTGTTATATTTAATTTTTAATATATAGATATATATTTTTAATGAGAGATTTTTTCCTTGTTAGTGTTTTTTACCTTTAAAAATTCAAACAATTAGATATAAAGAATGTAAACCAAAAGATTACCATTGATCAGCTAATACAGATATTATATCCCTATCCCTTAAGAACCTTGTCTATTTCCATGTGGCAAAATTAAATGGAAAGGTATAATTTATTAATCTCATAAATACATTCCTTGAAAAAGTAGTTTRGGTTTGTCTTGGTGTTTAGGAGCCTATGTGCAACACTACCTGTAAAAGCAGTCATTACCTGAGAGACTTCAGCTGCAGTCCAGATACATGATGCAACTATTCACAACTCATCTCAATTTACCTTTTTTGAGTGTAAGATATGATGGATATTTTTTTGTCATTGTTCTACATACATGTGAATGTTTTGTAGATCTGAACATTGACTGTAGAACAGGAAGAAATAAATATGCCTAATCTATGCAACTTCTGGTGTTTTTTAAATAGTACAGTTAATCAATGTGCCAATAAGCATTACRAAATACAGATGATAATTTTGAAATATGTTTTAGTTACACAGTGGCACTCAAGTATAACAAATAATAATATACAGAACAGCTTGTGAGGGTGCAAGGCAGTCATTGATATTTAGTACTCTGATAAATAGATGCAAGTTTATGCATAGATTATGATAAAGATATAGATAAAGATACTTGTTTTAATTATAGATCACTCAGATTATAATCACAGTCAACATTTATTTGACTATATAAGCCTAAGGAGAATGTTTTTAATTAAACCAAAGGACAGCTGTGGATGTGGATAGCTACAAAAAGAACCTAGAAGTAATTTGGTAAAAAGTACCAGAACTTTCGTCACACAAACAAAACAAACACTTTGGGGTTTTTTTGAAGCAAAAAACAAAGGTTGACCTTCTGAGTTTTTACACAAGGAAAAGCCTTAGAAACAATCTTTTGCTTTTCAAATGACAAAACCAACCTTATTTCATCTAGAAAGAATGTTGTAACATTTGCAGATTCACTCTRTTCACCTTTGGTGTTATTTAAATATCACCATCAGTGGCACTCTTTGTTCTTAACATAGTTCTTCATTCTCCATATTGAACAGCAAGGGAAATATATATCAGTCCAGCCTCTGACACAGCAAGCAAAAAAAGGATCAGACAGTATTATCAGCACATAAAATATAAGTCATTAAATGAAGTTAATCCTCCTCAGTTATAACAACCACAGGTGTATTTTATATAACATAATTATTGTACCATTATATTTTAATTATTAACCAAAAAATTATTAGGACATCCTTTCCTCAATTAAAGTAGAAAAAAAACCACTAGCTTTCCATCAAGGTGTATTTCATGCAGTCTTCTTGTGTGATAGGTGTTGGAGAAAAGCTTTTGTTACCCTCTGGCAGTGTTTCATTCCTATGAAGGGAGAAGCAGAGACTGCTCTTGAAGTAGTTATCTTCTGAATCCCAAAGCGATGGGCTCAGCAACAGTACAGCTCATGCTTCACTTAACTGCCTCTGCTTAAATAAAATGAAACCTGCTTCTTAAGAAAGTACAGCCAAGTCTATGGCTTCATCACTTGCCTGCATTTCAACATTGTGAATGTTGGGCAAGTCTGCTAGGAAACAGTGTTAATAAGAGTCAAGGATTTATAATCTTAAAACAAAAAAAAAATGGAGGCTACTATTGAAGGCTCGRTTTTCTTGTTTTTAATCAGAATTTTCAAGACTGTCTCTGCTGCTCTAAAAGAGCAGTACCTGAGAGCATTGTAATCCTCTCTTTGCTTGTCATCCACAAGGCTGCTGTGCTGATAATGTGGGTATAGACAGGCTGCCCATAGAAGCATGTAAAGCAAAAATTACAGCAACTGTGTCTCACATTTTTTTAATATTTTTCAGATTAAGACATAGTTTTCAAAAATATAAGAATAAAATTAAAGTTGGTATGCAGTTAGTTCTGCCAAAAATATTTTAAGCTGAAATACAGGCTGATTTTTATTGGTTTCAGGTATGGCTAGAGAGACATTATCTGTAAAAAAAAAAATAATATAAATATTAAGTATCAATGTCTAATTTTATCAAAGTATTTATATGACAAACCTGCAATAGTTTATTAAGCACGTATTTCGTGAGAATATTCATTCCATAAATCCTAAGGGTCCTTTTCATGTATCCCCTCTGTTTTTCTTTTCAGTCAGCCAAAGTACCTGTCCATGCTTAAAGCAGACTCTGTATTTCTACAGTCAGGTATAAAGCACAAAGAGGTRGTATTGTAATGGCTGACCTCAAAAGTCCTTCTTATAAAACATCATTGGGTCTTCAGTGCCTTGTTGCATACATTCTGACAAACTCTTATCAATCTGYCTTAATATCAAAGGAAACTTCCTTCCAGGTATGCTCATTTAAGGGCGAATGTCAGAACTTCTGACCTTTTCTTACCTCACACTGCTGCTGCTTCTTTGTGACTTTGCCCTTGTTGGCTTTGCTTTCTCTAGGAACTGTCAGTGTTTCCAGCAYGCTTCTACCTCTCCCTAAACTCTGAATGTTCTTTCCCCGAGAGTTATACTGTAACTGTCTAACCTTATTTGTTCTTTCTTTGCGTTTATTCTGAATCAAGTTCTCTTTTTTGTACAAAGCTGTCAGGTTAGTTGAAAAAAAAAMCAAYCCTTTTCTGTTCTTTTCAAAAACCTTACTTGAATGATGCTTTCTATAATTTGGCAGGCAGTGCCAAAATAAAGATTGTTATCTTTACTTCCTCCTATTAGAATTGTACATCTCTGTTTTGTTCTCACAGGCATTTCCAATAAACCTAAGGCTTTCAGAGCACCTGCATCAGACTTAGCATGAAGAAGAGTTATTTTGTGTCAAACTTTCTTTGTAATTCTGAAAAGAGTTCACATGTAAGAGTAGATGCCTCCACTCTAGTTCTGTCCCTACAAATGCATATTTATTCGTCTGATGATGGAGACAGAGTCAGAGGGCTCACTAGAAAAGAAGTGAGTCCCAAATGTTATCTGAGACTGACAGACATTCCCCAATATTTCTGTCCAAAAGCCCAAATCACCACTAAAAGTCTGTATGGATGTCCTATCACAGGAAGTATTAAGCTGACAGTGCACGGATAATAAAACTTCTTCCAGCCTACATGATAGTCTTATCTTTTTGATACATTTATTATATTGACAGCTGTTTACTTTGAGCTAACTATCCACCACTGTTTATGCTCAACCAGAACAATGAGCAGTACGATTACAGTTCTGTTTGCAGGACACTTTAGAAATATATATTACATTTGTATTTTTTAAATATCTGCTATAATTATAGGAGATAGTGACATGAACATGCATGAATATAGTAAGGGATGATAAACTCAGACATATGACTTTTAAGGCTTTCCCAGAAAGTGAGTAGAAAAAAAAATAAAGCTTATGAATCTGTTTTAAATACTTAGGTGTGTGTAAAAAGAGAAATAATTTTTATAAGGATGGGAACCCACAAAGCATCAGCTTTTATTAGAAAGGGTGAGATGAAGTCCTAAGTAGGAAGAAATTTACAAATGATAAAACTRTTCCCAGTTAGACTGCACTTAAAGTCTTCTCGTTCAATCTGTGTCTGTATCTTGGTATGTAAATGGGTTCCCATTAGTTAAATACAACTCTTGTTCTATGCATATAAGCATTACGTAAAAAGTAATAAGCAAGATAAGGAGCTCAAGAGTAGCTGATCCTGCATTAATGAGGGTGTTTGCTGTGAGGTCACTAAATTAGCACTAATTAGTAGCAGAATTAAAGCTGGAGCTTAAAATGCATGGTTAAATACTTCATTCAGTTGATGAATATCTCACATAAACCATGATCCTTTAGATCAAGCAGAATGGTATTCATTTCTACATATTGTTTTGATGATRATTTTTTTAAAAATCAGGGAGAGAAAATAATAGGGAAAGTAGATGGGAAATAAAGGAAAGCAAGACAACGGAAAAAGAAATGAAAGAAAAAGGGAAGAAAAAAAATTCTCCAGTATCAGCATGATTTTCAGCTACAGGATAAAAGCCAAAATTTCTGAAGTTTTCTACAGGAGTTTTAAGTTCTGTCTAACTTTGAAATACTTTGGAGGTTATTCACAAATGTTGACTTTTTATTGCTCTTATCTGAATCTTCCTGTTCTGCAAATATATTTTGCTAGAATGCATCACATGCTTCAAAAGGTTATATARTGTCTTCATGCATTTTGAATGTTTTATTTTCATTACAACTCTCTCTGCCTATTTCTCCCTTAATTGGTAGCTGGGAGTCATTCTTATTACATTCAGGGGTTTTCTTGTGCTACATATCTGAACTGTTTAATTTGCCTACTTGCTAAAGTAGAAACTCATTTTGTGGGGACCTGTAATTCACACTTGTGCAGTTCTTCTGATCTTATTGATGTTATTCCTGACRGAAAATGTTAAATCTACATTCGTAAGTCAAATGAGACCCTCCTGGTTTTGTATTTTTTACGTGTTTTCTGAGTCACTTATTATTTTTGAGTATTTTTTCTTATTTTTGTCCAAAAAAAATTTTTATTAACACTTTTTTAAGATGCACTCTTATCACCTGAAGTGATATCATTGCTAATGATTTAGGATTYATCTGGGATTTAATGTTAGTATTAATGTTAGTAAGAAGTATTCTGTTCTTTTTTTTCTAAAAAAAGAGTCCTTTRGTATAGCAATGTTTACCTTGAAGCATGAATCTTAGGTGATATTTATTAATATTTTAACAGAAACTTAGATTTTTATCTCAAAAGAAATTTAAAAAGATATTAAAAGTATACAATCMCAAAAGGAGTAATGCTGCTTCACTCAGAGACTGTAGTCAATTCAACCAGTTTGTGATACACAGTTTTTATATACAAGGACAAAAGCAAAATTAATAGCATTCTGAAAATACAGACTAAGCCTTGCCTTCATTTTTGAGCCATTTTAAAGGGTATGTAAAGAAGTGAAATGTCTACAAACCCTGAGACTACAAAAGAAGAATCTTATTCTTCTTGACTAATTCAGTAAACAAAAGATTTGACAAGGTACTAGGAGATGTGAAAGTTCASATGAGCCTCTGCAAACAGAAAAAAATCAAGACAACAGGATTTGAGTTCACTTTAGAATATATACAATGAAACAGCAAAAAGAGTAGCATATGTCAAATAAATTTTTTAAAAATAATTTTTTTCTTGGTTAGGAATAATATTATTAACTTCCATGAACTACTGACAAAAAAAGGAATAAGACTTTTGGATGCCTGCTTCCACTTTCATCAAGGACCTCTGGCTGCAATACTGAGAAATATCCAAAAAAAGCTCAGACAATACTGAATTTTATGCAGGCCATTTTTCTGTCTGTTTTAAGCTACTCAAAGTCAGCCTCAGAGAAATGACAAAGAGAAAAATGATGATGTATTTCTTCTGCTTTGTGGAGCTTTCCCCATAGTTGTGACAGCTTCAGTTCTAGGTCAAAAGCAGCTCAGTAAGTCTGCACCAGCTGAAGCAGTAGTTGCATTTTGATAGCAGGATAACCATGAGTCAGAGGGATTTTCAAAGGAGGGCTTTTGCAGTAGTGGGATACAGTCTAAAATTGCTGTTCAATTGCAAATGAAAAGATGACACTATAGGTCAGTGTTTCATATGTGCTGAAGCTATTTGTGTAAGATGAGATGTCCTAGGAGATGTTATCTCTATAAAAATGGTGATTTAAAACCATTCTTTTTATACAGGAGAAATGATACAAGAGAAATTACATGGATGTATGTGCATGACACAGCATAAGGACTTGCATAGGTAGGTTAGCTTAGTAAAATTGTTAATTCAGTCATAGTTGGACTATTATGACAGACCCTTATTTCCTGTACTATAYGTTCTACAGAAAAAACGAGGGACTCTGTGCTTCCTGTATCTCTGGCAAAGAGGTAAAAATTACAGTATCTGAAAAATACTGTATGCTAAATACTGAAATAGCATGAAAAWTTTCCCTGTGCTGTGTTTCATATTTTCAATTTAATATTTCTCTCTGATCCTGGTAAACAAATCCTTTGTCTTTTAGCTATACTATTGGTAGAATTTTTCTTTCRTATGAAAGAAACATAGCTAATTAAAGAGTCAGAACATCTTGGCTTTAAATAATAATTTTGTTTTACTATGTTATGTATAGCTATGAGACAGTTTATTACAATGAAACAAAAATTCCTTGGAATTTCCAAAAACACTGGAACCAATTACCTATATTCTCACATTCTTTGGATGACCTGGTTTTGATGYTGACCAGATAGCACTCACACAAAAAATTACAAGGCACAGTCAAGGTAGCATACCTCAGAGACTACTCTTAATATGCATTTTGGATACAGCTTTGATCCAGATGACAGAAGAATTTAGTAGCATGCACATGGACCTTTCCATACMTTTTGGACCTCAGTGACAGAGAATGGTGGTTCCGTGTAGGTTTTTTTTGTTACTATAATATAGCCTCTGGTGTATTTCCCATGTTTATTTTATATTTGTATTCCAAATTTTTCCTAACTTTTAAATTTTAACTTGTTCCTTTGCATATTGCTATGACCATACTTTAGTTTATTTTGTAAAGAAACACTTAAAATCCTTATTAAGTACCTTAATACCTTGCAGATATTTGAGACCTTGTGTAACTTGACAAAACAACAGCACACAAGCCCTGGCACTCAAACCCATGGGAGGCAATGAATTACACTGAGCTCTGCAAGCAAAAGCATCACACAGCATTAGCCAGGCTATGAGGGGAATCAGCTGCTACATTGATGAGAACCAGAACAAACTCTGCTCTCTGTAGCTGAAGCTGCATGGCAGTAAGAAGTCACAGAGTTGTAATAAGTGAGACTTGAAGTCAGTGTACTGTGATGTGGATCAGGAGTCAAGTGTSTGGAATCTGAATAAGACTGCATGCAGCACAGCAAAGCAGGATTGCGRCACTGGGCTACTCAGGTGCACAAAGACCTAAGATGAGGAGTCAGCAAAGCCTAAAAGATTACAAAGAATTCCGCTTTTATCATGGTTCTTAATTTCTGGTTATTGATTTGAACATTCTTCTAAATTTTTCTCACTACACCATTTTCTTTCTCTAGCCCTTGAAACATAGTAAATATTCCCTCAAATGCTCCAGATTTCTCCTGGTAGTTTTTGTGCTGCACAAGAATTCTCTAAGTCCTGAATGCAAACAATGAGCATCATTACCAGACTGTAAAGCATAATCCTTTCAATGATACTAATTACCTTTTACTTGGGCAATAAAGTTAATTTTTATCAAGTAGAATATATTTTTCCATATACCCAAAGGAAATGTCATGGAATAGCTACCAAAAGAGTAAAATATTTATCTTGATTTCACAAAGGCAAGACTTCTAAAGGTAGAGCCATATTATTTCACTTTTGATTTAAATATTATTGCCCCAGTTAACAGAGTGTGTGTGTGTGTGTGTGTGTGTGTGTGTGTGTGTGAATATATCATGCAAATATCTACTGTGGTCAGAAGTAAAGTTTGTTTTTTTAGTTTTGGAGTGACATACTCAGTTGTGTTTTGCAGCAGAGAAAAATAAGTAGAATACTCATGTTTGATAATTTAGGAAAAATATTTTCTGAAWTTTTTTGGGTTATTTATTCAGAGACAAGAGACAGGTAATTTATAATTAATCTGCTCTCCATTTCTATAAACTGCTTTCCTCTAAAACTTTTAGGTGTTTAATTTTTGGTTTTTAGTTGCTTTTCTTTTGAGGGGTGGGAAAACRGTTGACTAGTTTTTATTTATGCTTTGGGGGGTCTTTTTTTGGTCAGTTGGGTTTTGCTTTCCTAATTTGTGGCACTTGAGTATAATAAAGAATATAATAAAAAAAWTTCTTGAAAAAAATAGGACTTGATAATTTAACAATGACTTTTATTAAATTATCRTTTCATATGAAACATGAAAAGAGCAACTATGCAAATGCTGTCCCGTGACAGCTTCAAGWTTCAGTTCTTCTGTGTAATTGATCAGAAGTACTAACAGATCACTGTTTTAGTCATAAAATTGTTCCTCTATGTTACCCTTCCCTTTTTGTTGATAAACTCTTTAGAGTAAGGAATGTGATGCTTTGCTGGTAGAAGCAGRCCCATCCTGATTATGTTTTGCATGTGCTATTGGGATATTAAAATAAAAGAGATAGAAACAATGAATCATTTTAAATGGTTATTTTCATGCCAATTGYAAAACCAAACTCTTCACAGTTATACATGTACACAGTGTCCACAATGTATAATTTTATTCACAACTGAGAAAACATATTTAAGAAAATGCATTTACACATAGGGTTTTGCTGAAGGGAGTAGGCCAAATACCTCGGCCAGAAGGAAATATACTCTGAATTTCTCACAACAAATGAATATTCAGGTATATGAAACAGCAGACATGTAACTGATGGACTCAGCCTTGGCCACCAGTCCGTTCAACCTGGAGCTGGCTGGCATTGGCTCCATCAGACACAGGGAAGTTTCTGGCAGCTTCTCACAAAAGCCATCCCTATAGCCCTCCCAGTATCCAAATTTGTCATGCCAACCCAATACAGCAGGAYTTCAGAGAAAGCTTCTTCACTGTATCTTATCCTACATTTAAGTAATCATTCCTTCAGAATTTTCTTCACTGTGAAGTTAGGTACTCAAACAGTAAAGACAATTTCTCACTTCAGACATATCTAATGCAGGAATAGTAGACTTAGTTGTCATTGATTTTGGCAGATAAGCACTTCCAGAAGAAGTTGTGACCTTGGTCTTTGATGGTATATTTATAATAGATTTTCATTACTAAAAAAATAGTTAAGCCACAGAGCTTAATTAGAATAGGTGTGCTAGAGAGGAATTTTAACCCTTTTTTTTTTCCAGTAATGTACCTTCATTGTGCTTAATACGCTCTCATCTTTTAACATGTATTTTTTTTTCTTTTTGCTGAAAATTTCCTTTGACTCAAAGTTACTGTCTGACCAAAAGAAATAGCATATTCCTTCAGTTATTCCAAGCATTATTTTGGCTTGGTCTCTTTTTTTAGCACAYTGTATTTTCAGTTTTTATTCATAGCCAAAACTTACTCATATTTCTATCAGCTTTATCTGTTTTTCATGATAGTCTTCTAAAATCAAAATTTAAAAATAGACAACTCTGATAAAAATAAAAAGTAGCACTGAAGACCAGCACAGAAAATCTTTACTGGGATRTAGTCAGAGCTTTGTGCATCACTACCTCTACCTTTTGTGATCTATTTTGTGTTTCTTGATCAATGGAATTTAGTGTCTCTCATGTTTCACTTGGTGCAGTGGCAAGTTGAGATGAAGACTTTAGGGATTTCTCCACCACTGCACACATATTTTTTCAAGGTCAGATGCTGCAGTATCTTTCCATTTAGCATTCAATCACACTTCAATTTGTTTTGCAGTCTTGTAATTCATTATTCTGTAGTTTTGATCATTGAAAGAACATTTCTCATTTCCTCAGCTCCTTAAAAATGCATCTACCCTTGTTTACTGGTGCCTTACTTTTCTGTCATTTAAAAAGTAAGAAATGCATTCTCAGTATCATTGTCTAAGTAATGGATATATAAAAGTTTCTAAATGTGAAAAATTGATCCCTCTAAGTACATCCCTAAAGTCTAGTACTCCACAGAGCCTTAATGACACAAAATGYTTCACTAATCTAAAAGTGACTGTTAATGTGACTGAGAATCAGAACTCCAAACTTTTAAAGATCTGGGAGACAATGAGATGTTTTATATTTCAGCAGTTTCCACAGAATACTGTCAGTGTGAGTTCAAAGTTCAGTGCATTCGGTGTCTTGATTGATCTGGCTAGTGTAACTCTTCTTTTGGAATAAAGGCAATTACAGCAGAATACAAGTGAATACCAATGCAGAATAATGGCATTGGCTGAAATCCAGGCAAGAAGTGAATGCTTATATGTACAATTCACAGCAAAATGAAGAATATAAGACTAAAATGAACATAAAAATATAAGAAAAAAGACTACCTTCAGGTTCTATCTAATCTTCAGGGTTTTAAGCAATTCAGTTTATGAGTTTCTCTGGCTTCTTATTCCTCCTGATCTGTGCATATGCATCAACAATTCAGTCGTGACTGCAGCAGTTGCAGCTTTCCTTTAGTTGTGACCTTGGAAGACACAGCACATGAAATTTCCTGTAGAAGGTGCCCTTTACTGTCCCTTTCCTTAATGGYATTTCAATTGACTGGTGCATGCCAGTGAATTTTCAGTGGATTCTAAAACTTCAATCCTATGAATTAGATCTGTCATGTACTTTTCAAGAAATGTCCAAGGAAGAACACTCAATCCACTGAAGGTACAGAAGACAAGATGACTAGTGGATTTGTCACTCTGGCTAAGGGTTAATGCTATATATTACAAATATAATAAGTCATCTACACCTAGCATAGAAGAAGAAAAATTAATCTACCAATAATGACAAAGTCACATCGTAAGATGAGGACCTTTGCCTTTAGCTAACTATTCTGCTTTCCAGTTGTCAAGCAGAATCTATAGATTCCATTAAGAAATAAAAAATTATTTCTACAAAGCCCAGAAAACTCATTTACAAAATGTCCACTGCGTAGCATACAAGAACCAGAATTTTAGAAATGAAGTCCTGTTGAAAAGCTGAAAGCCCAGTTTGGATCTGGATCAYGGTAATCATCTTTTTAAGGGCAAAGAAAATGTCCCTAGAACTATGTCCACAAGGCTGAGTCAAAAAGCATCTTCTGCAAAAAATAGTAACCTATTCTTTAGACATGAGTCTTCTAGAAGTGGATGGCATATAACAAAACTCAGTTAATTCTTATTTCTCTCTTTAATGAATAAACTATTATTTTCATTATAACTTTCTTTWAACCCAATATCAGGCTAACATATTGCCTTTTAACATTAACTTGATACTTGTTAATTGCTATTTGAAAATCCAATCATTCTGATTTTAAGGGGGGGTTCCTTAATGGCAATATCAGAGAAACTCATTTGCCAAAGATAATAAACCATTTATCATCATATGGAGAAATATCCTACCAATTRCTAGACCAATAAAATTTTCATTAGAAAATTCAATCAAATAGATATCAAGTTAAAAAATTCTCAGATTTCTTACTGAATAGAAATAAACCCCATAAATTTTATTGGAAATAAAAAATAGAAATATAAACTTTGTAAAAAAAGTGTTAACATTTCAGCATGCCAATTATAGTTGTTTCATAAAGGAATTGCATTTTAAAAACATTTCAAAATAGTTCATTTTAAGAAGTCTTTCAGAAAAATCATTCTGTCTATGGACAAAAGATAAAAATAGAGAAAACTATTTCAAAAATGTTGTATTTTCTCTTTTTATCTCACTTTGCCTTTTCCTGGAAAACGATGTATCGAGGAAAAGAAATTAAAAGAAAATATTTCTTTAAAAAAACCTCCTCCAAACGACTAAAAAGCAACCACCACAACAAATGACTGGTAATTATCAAAATTTTCTGAACAAATCATATAGCTAAGAAAAAAAAGAAAACAGGTGCTCCTCAGAGTTGAATACAAAAAAAGCCAGTATTAGAGGAGAAGGATCACATATATGCCAGTAGAAAATTAATAGATACTGCTGAGGAGAGGGGAAGCTTTTTGTGGGAGAATGGAAGACTTTATTTCACCTGGGAGTTTGAGCCCACAGTTGTCTCCATTAAAGCAAYAGACCTTTTCTCTTTTTATTTTTAAAATGTGTAGCAGAAGTTAGTACCTGCTCCCAGAAGTTTAAGATCTAAAAATAAAATTTCTTAGGCCAAATCAGATAGTAAGTTGCTTCTGAAGTCTAACTTGGACTCCTCTTTCTTTGCAGCAAAATCGTCCCCACTTGCTTCTCCCCAAATGAAAGGTTTTTCTAAGAGAAGTAAAGTGAAAGAGTAATTCTCTGTGAGTGTTCTTTATTCTGGAACTCATGCACTTCATAACTTCGTTCACGAAGGGCTGAGTATGTTAACCTCTGGAAATATTATTAAACTTATTTTTTGTCTATTGTGTTGAGGAAACTAAGGAGAAAGGTTGGATTTATTAGCTGTCTAAGTGGAWAATGGATGTATTTGTGTCTTTTTATTTTGGGACTAGGATTCAAAAGACTTCACAGTCTGTAAATATACAATAAAATCTGTCATAATTAAATGGAATCTCATTTCTTGACATACTTGATATTTCTGATAAACTGTAGTTATTATCATMATTTTCAATTTACAAAGGAAAAAATGTGAGCAAATTTTGGGTCTTTCTTTGCTAATGAAAAACGTTGAATTTACATATATCTATGGTGAGTTTACTGTGTTGCTTTTTTCCTGTTTCTCTGAAGGAAAATGAATTTAAGCTGTTGTGGAAATCAAATTATTCTATTACCTTACTGAAAATTATGTCTTATCAAAAAAAGATAATAGTTAAAATTTGAACATATTTATATTATTACATAAACTTAGACTACAATTCCTTTAGAAGTACATATCATTACAAATTCATAGATTAAATATTTATTGTAATTTTTTTAAAACTTGCATAGTCCCCAGATGTCAAGGCATGACATTTGAGGATATTGTGCATTTTCACTCTATGGTAACAGTTCTGGAAATTTCTAATTTAAAACCAAACAGAATCTAAGCAGCAGAACAAGATTAAAAACATAAACCCAGATATTTTGCCTTTTCCAAAGTGTCACAGTAGGAATTTCTAAAAGTGGCTTTTTTGTTTTCTTTAAATCATGGACAAAAACATGAGAGGACTTAGACAGCTACCTAATTTTCAGACATTCTGTTTACCAAATATATCTGTAGATTAATAGAATCACAAAATTCTTAACGTTGCAGAAAACCTCTACAACCATTGAGTGCAAGCATTAACCAAACACTGCCCAGCTGTACTTTTTCTGTGTGCTCAAAATGAATGCTGATTAAATTTTTTTAGCCATCAGTCCATTTATATGATAAATCATGGCTTAGGTATTGACTTATGATTAATAGAATCACTGAATCATTGAATCATTGAATGGTTTGGRTTGGAAGGGACCTTTAAAATTCATCTGACTCTTCATTACCTTGCCATGGTCAGAGACATTTTTTACTAAATTAGCTTTGTTTGTCTCATGCTGGGCGTAAAAATATTCAACTCATTTTTTATACATAATTTAAACAACTTACAAAGACATTTTTATACTCTCCATTTAATGTTCTTTATACCTACACTATGGCAAAAGATTTGGTTTCTGTAAGTTTAAATTGATAGTGCACCCCAAAAGACCTTCATTTTGACTGAGTATTATGGAAATCTTATAATTATTTAAAATATTACATGTCAGCTTGCTGKGAACAGTAACATGCATTGCAAAAGAATGGAAATCCAGAAGCAGCAGAGCTAAGAAAGACCACATTTCAACAACATTGTATATTATATTGCAAGAACTGTGTGTAGTAGTTCATCAAAATAATACAACTGGCCAAAAGGAATTTTTTCCATTATGATGAGTGAAAGTGTCAATAGGAAGTCAAAGGCTAAGTCTGTCTCAAAACCAGAGGAGTATGGGTAATTCAGAGAAATATCTGATGGTGGACAGAAAGAAAAAACAAAAAACAAACAAGGTGCCAGTAGCATGAAGGCCCATTGTGGGATTTCTCCAAGAGTTTGCACCTGGACTCAGACCAGGCTCAGACTGGAGTGCAGGAAAGAAATGGGGAACCACAGTCAGCAGAACACTGACAGATGACTTGTTCTCAGATCTCTCTTTATTGTTTCTGCATTTCACTGAGTAATTTTTGTTTAAAACAACCAAACCCACAGTYTGAGAAACAAAACCATATTATATTACATGTTAGGAAGAAATTTACTGTGTGTCTTTACTGTGGACATGAGGCTTTGAAATGGGTTGCCCAGAAAAGCTGTGGATATTCCATCTTTAGAAGAATTCAAGGCCAGGCTGGATGGGGCTTTGAGGGAGGCATCCCTGCCACTGGCGGGGGTTTGGAACTGGGTGATCTTTAAGGTCCCTTCCAATTCAAGCCATTCTGATTCTATGATTCTATGGTTCTAGGTATATACACAGCATGTGAACAAACCAGCTGTATCTCAAGGCTTTGTCTGCCCCATCTTTCTGTCACATCCTTCCAGTGTGATACCTTGAGGTCTGTTGATGTTTTTAAAAGCCCCTGCTACCTCAACACCTTCTTTTCCTAGCACTGACCTTTGCCCTCCCTTGCTTCTGCTTCTTCTCCCTTCAATTCCCCAATTCTTTCTCTCTCTCTTCCACTGCATTTCCTCAGCTAAAAGATTATGTAACTTGTCTATTTGAGATAATGCTTATTAACAAGTCATATTTTCAACAGGGAAAAAGAGGGARTTAGTTACCATAATAAGATTACTTACGGTGTCTTTCTCCTCARCCAGCACCAGTTAAGAATACTCATAAAAGATGAAGAAATTTAGGAATTTTGAGACCTATCTCCTTGCCAGATATAAAATTTAAGGACAATGTAAAATTTAAGGACAAGACCTATCTCCTTAGGAAATTGATCTAGACTAGGAATTGCTCATGACTGAATGAATAAAAAATCCCAACATTTTATTAATTCTTTTTTCTTTCAAAAGCTAGCATTTTATTCTTATGAGCTAATATTTAAATGCTATACTGTAAAATTGTGCATAGAAATTAATTATTAAGAAAGACTGTAAATAATAGAAAATTTTGGAGATACTTAGAAGACTATATCAAGGAAAT
This sequence comes from Mixornis gularis, assembly GCA_003546035.1. Taxonomy (NCBI): domain Eukaryota; kingdom Metazoa; phylum Chordata; class Aves; order Passeriformes; family Timaliidae; genus Mixornis; species Mixornis gularis. The sequence goes on along the minus strand of QVAJ01000052.1, from coordinate 675,157 downwards.
GTTTAATTAATGAAGGGACACCTGTCATCAAAATTGTTCTCATTGGTTAATGAAATATGATGCCTTATAGGCAAACTACAYTTTTGATGTACAAAACTACAATATGCTAGGAAACACAAGCTAATCCATCTCATCTCATCTCTCATCCCTAGAAAATGCTTTACAACATAATAGAGATCCCATAAATCATTCAGCGAAATATTGCATGTGCTATAGTACATCATGAACCAGACAAATTATACTAATGTCAGAAAGACAGCTCATTAACTGCATTATACAATGAGTAAGCAGTCACCTGGCTGTACAACCTTCATATCCCTATTATCATCAGGACAAAATGAAGGAAAATCTATCACAGTCATTTTTCATACGGTCATGTGACCAACATTTTCTCTTGTTTTCTGTTATTGAGATAAGTGCCCTTGTTCTGTATGTTTTGTGCAATTCTGACAGCTTTGTGAACCCCTGGATGTAAGCCCTAGCTGGAAAGTCTGTTGCACAGCTTTTAAAAGTGACGTGCCATAAGCAGGGGTGCCAGAGCCTATCACGAAAGCAGAGAAGTAAGAATTACTGTGCCACCTTTTAAACAAAACCAGCAAGAATCCCTGTAAACTCAATGTCTCGGCAAAGAATGAGAACAAAAATATAATTAAAATAAAATTACACTATAAGTATTTATTATATTCATAAACATAATAACTAAAGTTATTATCGTTTTATGTAGAAACTATTTTAAAAACATTAGCTTTGGATTTACGGAACAGATAATTATGTATATTGAAGAAAAATGACAGTGTGTTATCTTCAGTTTTGGGTAATAATATGTTACTTTTATCTAGACACTTTGTAAGATATTCATGGACCCATTAGTGGCATCTACCTTTCCTAGGTATAACTAAGATTCAGATCCTGAAATACTCAAGGGTGCTATTTTTCTCTATAAAGATATATGCCTATAATTTGGGAAACATCAATGTTATTGAAGTCCTTATTCAGTTCCTACCTAGGTCTRTAGGAATTTAAGTCCCTTGAAACTACATAAATACTGATGCCATCCTCCAGTCATCAATCATCAAATTGATGAAGGAACTAGCTCATATAAAACACAAATAAAAAATGGACCTGCTAATGGTGATGATCACAGAAACATCACATAATGATAGAAAGGTCTGGATTGAAAAGGGCCTTGAAGATCATATAGTTCTAGCCCCCCTGCCATGGGCAGAGACACTCTCTGATAGACCAGGTTGCTCCAAACCCAATCCAGCCTGGCCTTGAACATGGCCAGGGATGGGGCATCCACAACTTTGCTCAGCAAACTCAGCAAACTGTACCTCACCACGCTCACAGTAAAGAACTTCCTAATATATAATCTAAACCTACTTTTTTCCAATTTTAATCTGTTCTCCTTTCTCCTGTCACTGCATGTCCTAATAAAAAACCTACTCTTCTTGTAAGCTCCCTTCAGGTCTTGGAAGTCTGCAATTAGGTCACTCAAAGGCCATSTCTTCTTCAGGCTGAACAATCCCAATTCTCTTAGCCTCCCCTCAAAGGAGAGGTGTTCCATCCCCCTGACCATCTTGTAGGCCAACTCTGGACTGGCTCCAAGAGGTCCATGTCCTTTCTCTTCCAAGGACCCCAGAGCTGGATGCAGCACTGCAGGTGGGTTCTCCCCAGAGTAGAGTAGTGAGGCACAATTCTCTCCCTTGCCCTGCTGGCTGCAATGCTTTTGGTGCAGCCCAGGACACAACAGGCTTTTTGGCCCACATGATACCAGCTCATATCCAGCCTCTCACCCACCAGCATTCCCAATCCTTCTCAGCAGGGCGGCTCTGGATCTSTTCATGCCTCAGCCTGGATTGACACTGAGGGTTGCCCCAATCCAGGTGCAGCACCTTGCCTTTGGTTTTAAAYCTCATGATATTCCCATGGAATGTTCCTTAAGCTTGTCTGGRTCCCCCTGGATGGCATCCTGTCCTTCAGGTATGTCACCACAACACTCAGCTTGGTGTTGTTTGCAAAATTGCTGASGGTGCCCTTGATCCCTTTGTCTATGTCATTAATGAAGATATGGACTCCTGAGGGACACCACTTGTCCCCGATATCTGTTGGGACTCTGAACCATTGACCATACCCTCTGGATGTGACCATCCAACCAAATCCTAACCCTTGACATTCCACCCATTGAATCCATCTCTTTCCAATGCAGAGAGAAGGATGCTGTGGGGGACAGTGTCAAAGRCTTTATGAAAACCAGATAAATGACATCTGTAGCACCATTCTGATGGAGTCCAGTGAGGCAGTCACTCYATCACAAAAGGCCACTGGATTAGTCAGGCAGGAATTGCCCCTAGTGAATCTGTGCAGGCTCTCTCATATCACCTCCTTGTCCTCCATGGGTCTTAGCACAGGAAGGATCTATTCCACGATCTTCTCRGGCAAAAAAGGGAAGGTATCTTTCTGAGGTGAAGACACCTATCCCAGCGTATAAAGACTAGGCTCAGTTACAGTACAAGAATCGGTATGGAGGGAGTAGCAAAGTGAAATTTCTTGCCTCTCAGATGGAATTGTGTTGTGTCCCCATGTTAAATTCATCTTCGCATGTGACAGGTGACGTATGTCACGTGACGTGTTCAGTGACAAACTCAGTACAAATTGATGCTTCGATGCACAAATCTAAAATCCACTTATACCTTCTGAATGAGGCTGTAACTAGGTATAAATGCAACACAGGGTGAAACAAAGTCTCTTTTTGGCAGATTGTGTAAATCCAGCCTAAATCTCCTGGAGCTATGAAGCTGGAGAGGTGACTGCCCAATTTGCTCACTATGTGATATGTATTACTGCAGGTAGGTGAAATATAAAATGAAAAATCTCTCGTTAAATAGTACATAAAAATACAGYAGAGGCTGACCCAGCAGAAAAATACGTGTATTAAATATACTAGCTATATTAAGCCCATATATTAATTCCTCTTAGCCAAAGAGGATCTTTATTGTTCTTCTTTTGCCCTGGGGTTCTCTRAATCAGGGATGAAAACAAGAAAAAAGGGATTTACATTTCTTAGTGCAGCTCTGCAAGCAAAGCATGTTCCTTGCTGAGGCAGAAGAGCTAAGTAACARCTATTTTCAAGTTTTAAGGTGAAAACTTTGAAAGTCACATACTAAACAATCAATTTATACTTTAAATAAGCATCCAAATTTATTTTCTTCTTCACAACTCATAGGAGAGATTTATGTTCATATATATATTCATAGAAAACTACGTGGAATAGCTGTGCTTCACACTCATTCTRGTCTCATTGATCTCTTGAGCAAGAAATAACACAGTTGAGCTCCAGCTAGTCTGATTTTTTCTTTACATTGCGTTCACAAACCTTGTATTGTTGATTGATATATTTTATTTTTTAGTGGAGACAAATGGGAAGTTAAAAGCAATGCCAGCAAAACACTGAATAATATAACAAAAATTCATGAATCTGTAAAAACCACAGGCTAAAAGAAGCATACACTTATTTATATTCTGCAAACATTTCACATACTCAGTTTGATTAAATTAATAAAGGGGAATTTTTWAATAAGATTCTAAGGTAGGTAATAGGAAATTATTTTAATATTCTTAATGAGTTAGTAATAATTCCTTGTATTTCAGATAGTGGAAATGTGTTTTAGAATCACGTTGAAGTTGTTCAGGTGTTAGAGAGTAATGATGCACCTATTGTAGGCGTGAATAGGCTTTCATTGAGATGATTTACAGTCTTCCCCAGTGTGTTATTATTGCACCATAACACTTTGTTCAATGACTGTGTAGAGTTTTCATTAATGTTAATGTGGAAAATTGACCCCTAATATTTTGTAATTAGTGGTCTGATAGTGACAGACTTGTATAATATGTTTCTGTGAATGTGTTTATCTATGATAAATAGAAATGCGACTTTGGAAACTTGTTTTCTATTTGATGATATGGTAAGCYTTAAACTTCAGTACTGCAATACTGATTAAATATTAAAGAAAACATGAACTCAGAACTTCTGTCTGRAAAACTTCAATGTTTTCTTACTCCTATTTATAATTTTTTACGTATATCTCTATTTCTTAAATCAATATCAGTAGTGCATTTTTCTAAAAGCAACATTTCCTCTAGTACCATGTATYTCAAAGCACTCATTAAACTGGGGAGTCTGTCTCTATAAATCTCATTTATCACTCTGTGTGTAAAATGGAACTAAGACAGGCAGTAGTAAAACCTATGCTAGTTTAGTTCTTCCTTTCTATCTGAGTAAAATACTAGTTCTAACATTGTTGATAGTCTTTTTTACCCTCTGGAGGAATATCAAATGAGATGAGTTAAACACATCCCAGAGAACTAAGTCATAAGGTGACATTTTCATGTTTTTTCTGTTTTATTAAATACTCTCCAAAGACAACAAACTCCACAATTTTGTTAGTAAAGGCAACTTACAGAATTCATTTCCATTTTCTTTGTTCTTCAAAAAGAGTACTTTATAAGTGAAAAAAAAAAAAATCTTATAACAAAATCTTTTTCCCACTCCCCTGTTTTGCTAACCTTACATACAAATATGAAGTTAATCTGCATAATAATAATGATAATAATGTTTTGATCTTTAATGTAGTAAATTATATATTCCTTATTCTTTTTAACTTTGTCATGCTGTGTTCTGAAATAAAACAAATAATGAAAATTACTAGAGAGTRCTTGAGAAAAGACTGAGGATATGCAATGGGAATAAATTTTGAAAATTTATAATTTGCCTATCGACGATACATTAAACCACTGGCAACATTGCTTGTTATATTAACTAATATGAGATAGTTATATCAGTATATTAAATATCAACCAGTATAAAACTTTRCTTTTAGTGAAAAAGACACACATAATTACCTCTAAAATTTATTTTACTGTTTATTAAAAAATATATAAACAGTGTTTAAAGCATGATATGTAATAATACCTATAATAATTGGGGTGTGGGTAGGTAAAAAATCGTCAAAATCACATGTCAATCACATAAACTAAATGCAATTTATCTTACAGCAAGCATCATGAAAAAGTACCTTATTTCAAGTAAACTAGTTGGAACAAAGACATGACTATTTTTAGGCATATCAACAAATAGAAATGAAATTATGGTGGTCTTTTTTTTTTTAATTATCAAATCCTCAAACCCTCATTTGTTTCTGACTTGTATATTAAAAGGTGTAACCCTTTTTGATTCTGATGGAAAATTGGTGTTGAAGAGCTATGGGTYATTGTCACTGTGATTTGAGTCTGTCTGCATAAGATTGCCATTGCTTTCTGCTTGTCTATGCCATAGTAGCTTGAAATTATTACAGAAATGGGGAAAATCTGCAAGTAAGTCAATAAATACAAATCTAATTCCTCATAATTTTTATCCCTCAGCTTCATGGATTCTAGTCCACATTTTTTGTTGAGTTCTTGTCTGCCAGGAGGTGGAGACAGAGAATTTGAATCTTGCATYACTTCTTTGCAAAAAGTACCCAAGGAAAAAATATCAAAAAGAAAAAATAAGTGTCAGGTACACACATACACCCCCCCTTTTAAGACATTATTTCTTGGACTTGTGTTGCCGTTGTGAAACATATCTGCTATTGCCAAAAGCCGTTCTAYAAATAAATATTAGAAAACAAAAGGCATTAGAAGAGTCTTTATTAATTTTTTTTTTTTGTTGAATTTGTATCAATGTGTACACAACTTTAAGAGAATGAATTGCAATTGCCCCTAGTTGGTTTTTGATCTAGACCATCATTACGATCTAAAAAGTGTGAAGARTTAAAAGAACTGTGAACAAAGTAGAAGTAACATTATATTTATCTCTCAACATCTGGTATTAAAAGTGTTTGATTCATTTATATAATATTAGTACTCAGTCTTGGAGACCTAAAATATATGTGCCTCAACAGAAAGCAGTGAAAAAAACAATAGGATAAAAATCAGGGGTTTTTTCATTTACTGAATACTTTTGTATCTTTTGTGTCAAACTGCATATGAACTTATTTTTGCTTTAACTTTGTTAATTTAAACTCCATAAGCATCACACTGTCCTTGAAAAACAATCTTTATTACTGTATTCGTGTCATGTCATATTTAGTTAATTTATTTTTTAAATAAATATATAATTGYTAATTATTGATTTGTTCCAGATAGGGTCTTAATTCAAGCATTTCTTTGGAAACCTGAAAAAAAAATCTGTCTCCTAAAAAAGGAGTAATGGTTTTTATCTGAAGAGCTGGAACACTGCTAATAAATAGAAATGGTTACTCARAAAAAAATTCTTGGGAAAACATCCCCAAATAATTTTTTTATTCATTTTCAAATCCATTCAAATATCCACATACTTATTTTAATCTTTCTTTGAGAGTATGCTCTTTTCTTAATATTAGTATACAATAAACATTTCCAATATTAGAGAAAGGATTTATTTTGTGGATACACTCTTTTTTAACAGCCTTAAAATATCTGATTGCTTACAACTGTACTTTTCATGTACAATACACATTTTCATGAGAGGGAAGTTAAAGCACCCTCAGTCAGTTGCAGTGCCTGGAGATATTGGTATACATTCCCTTCAAGAACATATTCACTTTGGGATAATGAAAAACATATTCTGYGTGTGAATATTATGGCTTCCCTATATAGCCAGAAGACAAAGCTTCTGATTATAAATGCATAATAATAAGTGAAAGTCCTGACAAAACTGCTGCCAGGAACATTGAAGACAAATGAAAAGTACATACAATTTCTGCAGAGGTCCTGCAAATCTGGCAGGGCAGAACCAGCCCAAAGGAAGGCAGAGAAGTATAATGAATGCTTCTTTTATTCCCTACTGGATGTCAGACCTTTCAGAATTCCTTAGAAAACCACATTTTTAGTTCTCTTTACTGTTTATGGACTTTTCTTTATAGAGATTTAGGGTTTTTTTCCTAACAGGGTCAAGCGGATGAAAAGAAAGCACCCCATTCCTTTCACTAGAAAAAGCTATCTTTCTTAAACATCATAACAATTAGTGAATTTGTCAGTCACCAAATACTGAAGAGAGTTAAAAATAAGGGGAGCGTAGAAKAGGCAAAATAAGGCACAACTTTCCTTGACAAAACTTCTGGATTGTATTTCTAAATGTAGGTAAAAAAACAAAGGAAGAAATAAAATATTCCCCTCAAAATCACTAGCTCATACGTTCTGCTAGGGAAGCCTTACTTCCCACTTAAATTTGTTAAAATAAGACACTGGAATTTATTAGAGTACATTTATGATCATTGTGATCCAGTCTCCTTGAAACCGAGTAGGGAGCTGGTAATTAGAGTAACCAAGCAGTAGCACTGCTACAAACCTGCAACCTGCACTTGGACATACACCAGCCCATCCTGATCCAGGACAGAGCTCTACCTAAGATGACTTCTAAAGGAAACAAGCATATAATAGCTACAGAAATGAAACATCAGCTCCCCTGACACTTCTCCAGGTACTATGCAATGCAGAAGGAGGTAGCAGCTGCTTTTCTTCCCCTCACACTCTTATGCTGTATTGCAATAGGTCAGTAAACTGGAGAGGTATGGATTTGAAGGGTGGACCATTTGGTGGATTAGGAATTGGCTGGATGGACGCAGCAAGGGGGTTGTGCTCAATGGCACTAAATTCCAGGCAGAAGCTGGTGATGGAGCTCCACAAATATAACAGCTATTTAAATTTTTGCCTGGAGGAAATCTGTATCCTCTGTATCCTCTACAGTAGGTCAGTGCCTACTGGAGTCTTTCAGGACATAGGAGAACCAAGTTTCAAGTGTTTCCCCTTCTCTTTGAGAGGTTCATTATTATTGAGTTATCTACACTCTGGATAGATAGAAACAGCAGAACTCTAACTTCTCTGAAGAGTTTTGTATCTCCTTGAACTAAAAGCTCTGATTAAAGCATATGTCTGTGTAGTGATGCCACACCCCTAGCAGGTGCTTCCAAAWAGGGTAAAAGTCTCAATTTACCTTTGGACATGTTAGGAARTTTAGCTGGAAGATTCTGCRGGTTTCTCATTGTAATTGGCTCAGAGCCAGCACAGAAGTGTGGATTGGACTCCAAGAATGTAACTCAAAGACTGTTTTTACTCTCATTGGGCCAAGGGCCAAAAAGYCCACCTAAGCTGTTAGGTACTAAAGAGAGAGAACAAAGAAACTCTGTTTTTGAGGTGCTGTAGCAGGCAAGAAGTTTGTCTCTGTGCTGTGCTCAGCTTTTTTTGTTGTTTTGTTTTTGTTTTGTTTTGGGTTTGTTTTTTGTTTTTTTTTTGGTATTATTTTCCTTCTTTATTAAAACCTTTTTGATTTTTCAAGACACACTCGATCATGCCATCATCTCACTAATTATTATTAGCCACATTTCTGCCAGGCTGACCCTCAGAAATATGGGTCAAACTCATATACCTGCTTCTGAATTTGCCCGTTATGGAAGAGTTACTCGGGTTATAGGGCATTTTCCATGTGCTGCTTGCTTGTGAGGTCTTGAAAACTATTTACAGTGAAGTTGTAACAAAGCATGTTGAAGATTGGTCAGGGGAGAGGAAAAAGGATATAGTTTGGAGCCCTGACAAAGACAATATTTTGACAGAGGAAACAATTAAAGAGAAAGAAGCCAGTGACAGAGTCAGTGGCTAGCAGCTCTTCCTTCAGTTAAGTACTCTACAAAGGAATGAAAATCACCCTTTGAGTTTCCTATCTCATTCCAYTGATTATTACAGAGATATAAGGCCCACCTATGTCAGCTTAGATATTCTTGCTAGTTCCCAATGTTAACCAAAATGAATAAGCCTTTGAATAATTAAATTGCTGTGTAATTTGCTAATATTTATCATCTCTGATATGTGGGAAGACATTTAGCTGCTGGAAGCAAACAGGCAGAAAAACAATGCTGGTGCTTGTAACCAATCAACTTCAGATAGAAGTGAAACTCAGAATAAAAAAATATTGTAGTCAAGAAAAAGTAGTGATAAGGGATTTATWTAATTTTTAAGTATAATGAACTTGGTAAACCCTTTTATGGACATAAAATTAAAATACATGTTTCACATTGCTTTGCATGTATTGTTCCATGAGAAGAAAATATTTMAATAGTTCTGTAGAAAAGACTATGTTGCAAAAGTGAACGGATACATCATGTAAAAAAGCTTAAAACTACAGTATAGAATTAATTTAAATATTTAGAAAAATGACAAACATATTAGGAAAGTGAAAAAACTGTAAATTGTATAGAACCAGGCTTTTTACTGTTCCTCCCTTTTTCTAGACATTTACAATGGCATCATAAYTCCAAGACTTAACAGTCCTGGTCTTCATCTACTGCAGATTGATGATGCCCCATCAATTTACTACTCCTGCAATGCTAAGATATACCAGCTATTAAACCTTTGCTTTGTAAATCTCTACAGGAGGTGAGAGGCACTGGTGATTAAGTCTCAGCAAGTCAAGAAACRTGATTGCATATCGAGTTTAAGTACAGCTTTAAGAATAGCTTTCATCACAGACAGCTGCACTGTAAGAACTGCATACATATGTTATCAGAAAGAGGCYACCTAAGAGCTGGACCCTTTGTAAATAACTTAGAAAACTAAGCAATATCAATGGCTATTCAAGGAAAATATGGATTAATGAAAATAGAGATGAAAGTATAAATTAACAGCATCATAGCAAATAATAGCAATAGATTTGTAAATGATCCCTCAGTGTTTGGCCCTATCTCTATATATAAATATAATCACCAAAGAGCACAGAGATTTGACCAGATTTGAATGTTTGCATTTTAAATTGAGAAAAATCAAAGTTCAGATTTCTGTGTATGCAGTCTCCTTAAGGATTTGCAAGGCTGACAAAGTCAGACGTCCTGAGGTTTTATAATCCTGAATTGACAATTCACACCCTCACASGCTCCCAGACATCCACTCACATGCTGACATGCTCCCAAAGCCCCACACTCAGCTGGGAGCAGGCATGGATCAAGCTGCTGTGCCATAGAGAGATCAGCCTTTCAAGGGTCAGGGCTGTTAACCCCAATAATGTCACTGGTTGTGCCAYTAGACATCCCACTTCAGTCCTTTCCAGATGAAACCAACATAAAAGTGTCTTTATGAAATAAAAACAGATAGTGACTTCAAATGATTTTAACTTTTACCTTGTGAGAATAAAAATGTTGAGATTTGAGTTAGCATTTGATTGGCAAAGGTTTATGTTTACTACAGAAGGATTTCTTGTAGAAYTTTTCTCAGTCCACAGTTACACAACCATACTTTTGTCTTTCCCTAAGATGTCAAATGTTGTATTTGCATTTTATTTGCATGATTGTTAACCAGCGATTCCTCAGCTTTTTACAAGATTGAAGGGTCATAAATCCTGYCATGCACTCTTTCACAGTAAAGAAATGAGAGACACTAGTAGCTTAGATCTTTCTTTCCAAGAAAAGGTGCAGGTTTGGTTGAGGTGTTTGTTTGTTTGTTTGTTTTTGTTTTGTTTTTAAAATTTATTTCCWAGAATCACAGTCTTAAAATAAATTAATTCATTCTTAGAGGAGAAAAATAATGTATTGACTGATAAAACAAAAATAAATAAACTAAGCAATTAGACAAACTCAATCATTTGTCCCACTAAGAAGAGTTTTAGTAAAGTTTTTCCCAATTCCCTTGTTATTTGACTGACTCTCAGAAGTCAGTACTTTCCTTACTTTATTAGACAGAGATCAGATTCTGATTAAAAGAAGCCAGTGTCTTTTGTGTTCCCATTTTTATATTATTGTTGTTCGGAGAAAAATAAACAACTCATAAGAAACTTTATTTTTCTTCATTAGTTTTCTTAAAGTCAAAATTTCAACCTGGTTGTTAAGGTACTATTTATTATTTTCTTCAGTAAAAGAAAGATATTTTCTATAGCTACACAAATTTCTGTAACGGATGACACAGTTCTATGTTTCTGTATGCTTTATTAATTTACTACTTCAGCTTTAGGACACTGACAGAAAGGGCTCTTGCTATGTGAGCTTGGTTTAATTATTGATCACATTACTATTAAAACACTCATATACTTTGAAGGGAATTAATTCACTTTCCCAGATTGACTAAATCAGTTTGTTCTGATGAAAAATTTCCAGCAGGATAAGACCTTCTGAGATATCTAAGTTTTCTAAGCAATATAAGGACTTTTGTTAAGATGAAGAACATTTTTGAGCAAAGTCAAAACAGTTAATTTCCTATGGACATTCAGACAGAAGAGGCATAATATATTCACTCTACATGGACTTAATATARGCACCACAAAAATTATTCATATTTAAATTTTAAAATTGTACAGAAAATATTTTTTTTATCTGAAATAAATTGATGAGGAAAGGAAACTGAAATTTAATGTTCCTAGAAAACAAAAAAAAMCCCTCAAACAAACAAACAAAATGGAATGAATGATAATGTTTGAAAGTTCTCCACTGAGAAAAAAAAAGATTTTTTTCATAAATCCACATTGATTATTGGTTGTAATGAAAACAGCTACACTGAGAGAAATTAGAACAGCACCATCAATTGTGCTTAGTCTCAATCTATTCCAAAGGACTTGAAAATATTTCAATACTCTTTTTGAATCACTTTTTTTTGGTTATTTATACCACTTAGAAACAGACTRTCTACAAACTGGAGATACACAATTTAAATGTACAAATCAATTATTTATCGGCTAATGCACACAACTGACAGCTCAGCCTAATGAGTTAGTGTAATATTAATATGCTCACGACTCCTGATGGGASACACAATGAGGCTTTAATGTTCAGGCAGTGCTCAATCAAGTGAAGACAAGCCAAGCTCTATGAGGACTCTTTATGTCAGGCACATTCTCAAGGTTTCTGAGTTGTCATTGTCTGGTGTCCTGGGGTTTTACTCTTATGTGTCRGAGTTCAGGGCATTCCTTTAGTTGCCCTGGAAGGTCGCACACCTTGGCAGAGAGGTCTGAGACCCGAGAAAGAGGGTTTGAAACCTGGACAGGGGGGTCTGTCCAGGGGGTTTGCTTGGCACAGAGCCCAGGAAGACACAGGCTTTGATTTCAGTCCATGAGAAAAACTTCCAACACGGAGAGGAGGAATTACAAGTCACAAAGGTGTGACAGACAGTAGTGTAGTTTATCATCAGGTGGAAAATTTTGTAGTTTTGGTGTTCTTAGAATGGAGGTGAGTGGGGAACAAGATGGAGGATTTAGGGTGGTGCCCTAAATTCTTCTCCTTCTGCCTTATCCTCCATCTTCTGATGTGGTGATGGCACAACGTAGTTTAAGGAGATTGGGTCAGAGTAGAGATGATACCCTTTAGTATAGGTAATAAGCATTGGCACAGAATTGTAAATATGACACGTAATTATCTGCATAAGAGGYAGCGACCTCCCATCACAGGGGGAGTCATCCTGTGTCTGAGCTGCTGTGAACATCTCAGCCAGGCACAGAGAAAATTGTAAGACAAGAAATAATAAACATGTGAGAAACCAAGAGAAAAACAAGACCTTGAAGACTCCATTCCATTCTCRTGCCAGACTCAGGGCCTCTCAGAGGAGCAGCTGAGGGCACTTGGTCTGTTCAGCCTGGAGGAGACTGAGGGGAGACCTCACTGCAGTTACARCTTCTTGTGAGGGGMAGAGGAGGGGCAGRCACTGATCTCTTCYCTGTGGTGACCAGTGACAGGACCCAARGKAATGKCCTGAAGTTGTGTCAGGGGAGGTTTAGGTTGGACATTATGAAAAGGTTTTTCACAGAGAGAGAGGTTGGACACTGGAATGTGTCAACCTCAGGAAATGGTCACAGCACCAAGCTTGACAGAGCTGAAGTGTTTGGACAATGTTCTCAGGCACACGATGTGACTCTTGGGGGTGTTCAGTGCAGGACTGAGAGTCAGACTCCATGTTCGTTTTAGGTCCTTTATAACTCAGAATATTCTGTGATTCTGTTAATGTAACTTAAAAATAAAACCAAACCAGGTTGTCTGTCAATTACAAAGCTGGCATTTTTGACAACAAGATAGTTTTAAAGATAAATAGAGATRATGAGAAATCTCAATTCAGCAAGTAAAAAAAAGGAGAAAATATTTTTTAAATATCTTGTGTTCAAAGTTAAGTACAAACACCCCACATATCCCAAAAGATTATGTGCTTACATCTTTGATCTATATGTTTCGTATGTTTTTAAATGCATTTCCCTCTTTCTTTTACTGGTGTTTATCTTCACTTTTGAATTCTCTTTATGCCACATTTTGATTTCCCTCCAGAAATAACAATATCTACAATCACTTCAGTGACATTTTCTACCATTTCCCACTTTGAAAGTGTCACAAAATCACTGAAGATTGAAATTTCCAAACAATTTCAATCAACCAGTGAAGAACACCTGCTTGTTTTCTTGGTAGAAAAATTTGTAATTTAAATAAGAGAGGTGCAGAGTAACATTTAGGAAACAGTTATTTACAATGCATTGAAAAATAGTTATATAAAATAGGATGTTCTGATGAACCAAAATAATTGTATCTGTGACATCTAATTCAAAGTGTTACATATGGTAGCAACCAGTGCCCAATTATCCATAACTAATTGGCATTGTAATTGTCTTTAATCTGAAATAGACAATTAAACATGTTCTGGACTGTTAACTGGTTCATATTTTAGGTGTTCAGCTAATTAGATATTTCCTAAACTGTTCATTTTGCATGTGAATAATTTGTGCACTAAAATCATACCTTAATAGGAGTTTTGGGGTTTTTTTCTGATCACTTAATGCTAGTGAAAAATTCCCTGCAAGGAGTAAAAGAGAGATACCTCCTTCAAATATACTAATTATAGTATATTTGTTAAGTTAAATTAACTTTTCACTGTCTATATATAAAAATAAAAGAAAATTAATAACGTTTTCTACTGTGAATAGTCTTAAATGGAATTGAATACCCTCTGCTTTCATTTACATCAGTATCTTTCTTCAGACTTCAAAGGCTTGACAGAAAGGATGTGTTTTGGAGCGTAGAACTTTGTTTTGTTATAAAATATTCTAGCAACAGTACTTTTGCACACACAGAGGAAAAATACTAAATCCATCATTTGTACTTGTGGGTTTGGGTTTTATCTGTTCTCTCTCTCTCTCCCCCTCTCTTTGTTCTTCCCGTTTCCCTTCATTGTTCTCTGCCCATCTTCATTCTGAGCTGTATAAGAAATAGATGGCATTATGTAAGTTATACAAGAATTTAGGACTGAAACCATGTTGAAAATGTGCATRCATGTTTGTGAGAAAATAAACATGTCAATTCTGATCATGTCTCAGTAAAAATAATGATTGCGTTGCCTTAAATCTGCACAAATAGCAGAGTTTTGACCTTTAAGGTCAGAAGTTATGTGGGGCAGTCTGCTTAAGAATAATCAGTATTTTCAAAATTTAATTGGAAATACTAAAAGGTACTTTAAGCAGAAGACCAGGTTTTACCGTTGGTGAAGTGGAACCCAAGTGACTATCCAAAGCTAGAACAGAATTTTGTGGATTTGGTTACTCCCTTGCACCCAGCTCTCACAAATCAGTTGTTGTAAAGACTTGGAAGTTCAGAGGTTTTCTGCAATGCTTTCATGTAGGAATAGGGGAGTTAGCCTCTCATTTCTTCTTAGTGCTGCTAACAACCAATCTGTAAGTTCCCATTTGAAACTATTTTGAGAATGAGAAGTACCTTCAACACAACAATCTATTCTGAGGATGAAAAATAAGTGCACCTGTAATAACAAGGGATTTGTCCCATGAGAATCAGTAAATATGTAAACAATCTGAGAATAGATTGATTTGATGGACAAGTAAAATACCTTTAGAATAATTAACAAAAAAACTATAACCAATTAGAAGTTGCTCTTAAGGTTTGTAAAACYTGTATAAGAGACAGCATGAGGCCATGATAAAGGAGCCTTCTGAACTTTTATGGTGTCACTCTATGTGTCATGACCATCCCAACAATACCTTCATAAACACCCATTARCAATACAGGCAACCTGTCTGCTTTATATAAAAAATATAGGTTGTGCGTCTGTAATAGGTACCCATTTTACAGCCTTGTGAGTTAAGCCTGGTGGGCAGCTAAGATCCACACAGCTGTTTGCTCACTGCTTGCAGTGGGAGTGGGAAGTGATTTCCAAGGGCAAAAGTGAGAAAACTTGTGGCTTGAGATAATGCAACAAGCAATAATAAATATTTAATAAATGCTGGAAAGATGTACATGCAGCCAAAGAAAAATAGGGAATTCACTCAGTACTTCATAACCACCGGCAATATTTAGCCARTTGCTGGAAAGCAGGTAACAGTCACCTGGGAAGACAGATTTCTTAACTCTGAACATCTCCTTGCCCAGAGCTCAAATTATAAAACATGACATCATATAACATAGAATGTCATAGAATCATATAATGGTTTGGATTGGAAAGGTCCTTAAAGATGATCTAGTCCAAGCTCCCTGCCATGGCAGGGGCACCTTCCACTAGAGTAAGAAGCTCAAAGCTCCATCCAAACTGGCCTTGAGCACTTGCAGAGATGGGACTCCTACAGCTTCTTTGGATAACCCATTCCAGTGTCTCACCACATTTAGGATTAATCTTAAAGATTCATCTTAATAAAACCTACCCTCTTTCAGTTTAAAGCCATTCCCTCTTGTCTCATCCCTCCATGCCCTTGACAAAAGTCTCTCTCCCCCTTCCTCATAGCCCCCCCTTAGGTGCTGGAAGGCTTCTGGAAAGTCTGCTCTGAGCCTTTTCTTRTACAGGCTGAACAACCCCAACTCTCTCAGCCTGTCTCCGTAAGAGAGGTGCTCCAAACCTCTGATCATCTTTGTGGCCCCCTCTGGACTCACTGCAACAGATCCATGTCCTTCTTAAAGTCTTATAACTCTTTGATTGATTTGGGTCAGCTGTGACCCCTCCCAGCTTGTGGATCCCCAGGTTTCCTTCTAGGCTGGGACTCATGGGTGAAGATATGGACCAGGAGAGATCACTCACCAGCTACCGTCATAGGCAAAACAGACTGGGCTTGGAGAGGTAGTTTAATTTATTATCAATCAAGTCACAGCAGAAGAATGAGAAAAAAACCAAAATGGTCAAAATCCCTTCACCCATCCCTTCTTCGTGGGTTTAACTTTACTCCCAGTTTTCTCTAAGTGTTCCCCCACCATGGCCCAGAGGGCAGGGAATGGGGCCTGAAGCCAGTTCATCACCCATCATTTCTGCCATTCCTTACCCCTCTGAGGGAGAATTCCTCCCACTTTTCCTCTGCTCCAATGTGGGGCCTCCCACTGGTTGCAGGTGAATATCTACCCCGCTGTGGACCTTCATGGCTGCTGGGGTGCCCAGGACAGGGTTAATTTTGCAGTAGCTGGGAAGGGGCATGGCCAGGACTCTAATGTTATTCAAAACCACCTTATGCCATTGCSAGGAGGGGAATTCCTTCCAGTCAAGAGAAATATGGGGGGAGGGGAGGATGTTGTTCATTATCTTGGGGTCTGGGGTAAGCATATTTGCATGTGAATCACTCTCTCTTTTGTATAATTTTGTTATTAATGTCATTACTGTTAGTTATCATTACTGTTATTTCATTTCCTTATCTCATTGCTGTTTCCATAAACAGTTTTTATCTCCACCTGTGATCTTTGCCTTTTGTGCCTCCAACTCTCAACTCCATCCCACCTCACCACAGGTTGTGGGAGAGAGTGAAAGAGGCCAATGCATGGTTTTGAAGCATCTTGGTGGGGGCACTCAGCTGAGGAGTGCCATTCCTAAAGCATGACAGGGGCACAGCTGCCTCAACATGGTCTTCACCATGAGCTGCAGGGGAATCTCTGCTCTGGCTCCTGAATTACCTCCCCCTATTTCTGCACTGAGCTTGGTGTCCGCAGAGCTGCTGCTGTCACATGTTCTCACTCCTCTCTCTCACTGGAATTGCTGTTGCACAAGTGTTTTCCCTGCTTTTAATGACGTTATCCCAAAGGCTCTACCACCATGACTGATGGGCTTGGCTTGGCCAGCAGTGGGTCCATCTGAAAATCAGCTGGCATTGGCTCTGTTGGACATGAGGAAACTTATAGCAGCTTCTCACARAAGCTACCCCCTGCTAGCAGCCCTGCTGCTACTGAACCTGGCCAGGCAAACCCAATACACAGAATAAGCACTGCTCAGAAATAAATAAATAAATAATCCCCGTATCACCGTTCCTGTTTTTATCACAAATCCAAAACAACACATATGAGCTAATACAAAGAAAAATTAATGTTGTTACAGAATAAAACAGTCCATAACTCAACTAGACAACACTTTCACATCCCATTTGGAAATGCAGCCAATATTATGAGTATGTAATTTTTAGTGTTCAAGAAATTTAGAAGCTCCAGCTTCAGTGACATTTTTTGGAGTGAATTTTCTGCTGCTGTAGAAAGTCAGAACTAGAACATAAAACCAAATAAACATGGAATCTTGATATGCAAACAGTGAGAATACTATTCATGAAGTTTCTCATAACATATTTTAACATGCAGGTGCTGTTGCATTTAAGGTCCATTTGCCAAGGATTCATTATTGTATCAGTTTGCCTCCATTAAGTATCACTGATCATTTTTCTCCTGATTAGACTACCCAATCCCTCTTGCATTTGCTACTGTGTTGTCATCCCTAAGTGACTTGTGAATTGAACCAYTTAAAACGGACCATTTGCTAAGCAGTTCAGCTAATGATTACATTTCCTTTGCTTGGCAGTTAAGTGTGTTTATTGCCTTAATTCCTGATTAGATATATTACAACAAAAAAAGTTCTCATGGCTTCTTATAGATCTTTGTGGATGTTCTTTGCATTCTTCAGGGATTTATGTTCAGGGTAAAAAGTTAACTAATCAGCTTGTGTTTTCATTTTTCTCCTTTTCTGGTTGTTTTAGATAGTATCACGAGACAATCAATCTTTGGAAGTGACTGTAGCCCAGACATTGAATTATAAACTCACATTTCCAAGACAGGGAGAGCCTGCTCMCTAATATATGAAGATCATCACCACTATGACCCCACATTTAGACCCAGGAATGCCTTTATTCTTATAACACAAGAATAATAAGTTTTGGGCATCCATTTGAATTAATACCTTGTGAGAAACTAAAATGCAATGGGTAATGGCTTAAACATTGTTGAAAAAGGACCTTGGCCATTATGTCAAAATTGTGTAAAGAAGCTGCAACTACCAAAGCCCACTCCCCATCTAAATATTCCTCCTGACTGGAACAGGACTGTGAGATAGGCCACTTGACATGAACTTGAGAGAAGGGTGGCTTACCACATGTCTAAGGAGAGGAATGTATCCACATGGAAAGCCAAACCCAGAAGTCTTCCTGACGATCAGCTCTGGCTGGGTTCAGGGTGGGGGAGGCCATAGCCCACAGAAAAATAGCCTCTTCTGAAAAGCAGCAGAAATTGGAAAATAGTGTTCCCTCCACACACAAATTAATTTTTTAGAGATAATGGTTATATACAAATAAAATAAATTACAAATCAAATGAAGAGATAATGAATGAGCATCTCTGTTCTCTCACAGTTTTGCTCATTAACACTTCATAAGAGCTTTACCTAAAGTGTTGCATATTCAAAGTATAGAAGACCTATAAAAATTAGGCAGATGACAGAAATGGAAGATGACTCAGCTTGCTTGAATGGTTCCTAACTAACCAGAAAATTTATTCGTCTTAATTGGCACAGAGGTTTTTTACATCTTCAACACAGTGAACGCAATGGAAGTGCAATTTTGAACAAAATATGGGATACTTAAAAAATTTTTTTGGTTCATAACTCTGTTTATTTAATATTTTATGGCCTTGAATAGGGAGAAGGTCTAACTCATTGCCTAATGAGCATTCAATTTATTTAAAGCCTTAGAAATCAAAGACACAAATTTTGCTATTGTTTTTACACTGCCAAGACATACCTTTATCTTTTGTTACATTAATTCTCCTGAAAATGGATTAATGTAATTTTCTGCTCTCTTTTCAAGCTTTAAGATTAAAAAGAATCATCAGAGAATTTCAATATCTAGTGTAGACAGTGAAAATTATTAACATTGATATGTTTATTGTATAAACAAAAATTAACTCTGAAATTCACTGTCAAAGATTTTATCTGCCACTCATTACTCAACTTTTTCCTTGGCTTACTGCAGCTGTAAACATTTTCATTATATTTTTAAATCATGATCAACTTGTTCTGATGCTTTAAAAGTGTTGTTTTGTGGAACCAAATCACGTTGATACAGATCTCCAAGAAAAAATGGGCCATAGGACAGGGAAAAGATGAGTAAGAAGCCATCTTGGACAACTAAGATTTTAAAGTTGTCTTTCACTTAGTATAATTTTTACCAAAAAATGCAATATTATAATAGAAACAGTGTGGCCAGCAGGACCATGGCAATGATTGTCCCTCTGTACTCAGCACTGGTGAGGCCACACCTGGAGAGCTGGGTCCAGTTCTGGCCCCTCACTACAAGAAAGACATTGAGGGGCTGGAGTGAGTCCAAAGAAAGGCAATTTAAATATTAATTTTAAATACTGGATTAAACTTCTTGTGGAAGATGTTAATTCTTATGTTTCTGTGACTGTGTCAGATTTTTACAGAAATATGSCTTTATGGAAATCTGTATTATAAAAAGTTCTATCTTCCCTAGAGAGAAATTGTCTTTATACCTTGGTCGGTGTCCTAGTTCCAGCTTTAACCAGAAGGGGTTGATGTGCCTTGTCCCCTTTTTCTCATTCCTGGCCCTTTTCATGCATTTCATTCCTTCTCATTAGAGCACGATGAAACAATGTTATCCTGTTATTGAAATACGTCATGTTAATATTCATAGTATAGAATTAAACACTAAAACGGTAAATAAAAAAACAAATAGGAATTTTTATATGGCGATAGTAAAGAAAACCATTTGAACTTATGCTAGGTTTAAAAATAATGTATCTATTTCATTGCACAAGAGCCAATTTTTTAACATATGTAAACATTAATAAACATTAGCTGCGAAAGTTTAGACATACTGTGCATATCTGTGCACCTGTACACATTTTCATTTTTGACATTTAAGAGCAGACATATGTATATAACACCACTCTGAAGATGAGCAACTTCATGATAATTTTCCCATTAATTTCAGCAGGATCAGGGTGATTTGTCTAAGGAAGATTCATATCTAAATTACACAGAGAAGCTTCACTAAGTAACATTCCAAGATAACAAAAATTCCAAGATAACAGAAATGAAATTGAGTTCAGCCTGTGAACAGAGGTCCTGACTGCTCTTCACTTTTTGAGTGACTATCATGAAAGAATAAGATGCAAAAGAAGTCAGTGACTGTTTAGTCAACACTGATTGACAGGGACCTGCTGACCTAAGCAGATGAAGTGGATACTAAAAAATCTTTTYTTTTTTTTTCAATAGGAAATAATCTATTTATATTTAGACATCTGGCAATAATATAAAAAAAAAAAGAAGAAGAAAAATGGTTTGGTATTAGCCCTCAACAAGGTCATTCACGGTAAAGTAGTTCAGGTCAAAATAGTTGTTAACAAGCAGGTAGTTATCACAGCTGAAAGAGTGGAGGGAAACATTGCTGCTGTGAAATAAGAGCAAGATGCTGGAGTAGCACCGGCACAGATGATGAAAGGAAACAAACAGAAGTAAGGAAAATTAAAGAAAGAGCTACTCTGTACAGATGATGACATGGATACGTTATTATGAGATCAAATAGCAAAAGGAGAATGATAGATGTAAAAATACACTATTGATATATGTCCTCAAAGTGAACAGACTTCTGAAAACTACCTAATAGGATGGAAAAGGAAAGATTTACTTAGGWACAGACAGCATGTCTTGTCTTTCATTTTGAGTTCAACCACCAAAGACTGTAATTTATTCTGTGCTTAAAGCAGGGATGCTTACTCTGACAAGATCTGTAAATGACAGGGTTGCTAACCTACAGCTTTTTATGCACTACCAGAAGTTATGATTTGAAAGAAAAGTCAGTACCTTGGAGGGGAAGTATCTTCCAAAATGGCTTCATCATTTGCAGAATGCTCTTCTTCATATTGAGTAGAAGTAAAATGAAAAGCACAAAGACAACTTTGCTTTCTTTTCTGTCCAACTGCCCATAAAATTAATGAAGGTAATGGGAAGGAAGAAGGAGCTATTCTTTCAACCAACAAGCTGAGGAAAGCCTGCAAGGTCTCAGTATTAAATACCAGATGTCTGGAACTTATAGCAAACCATAGAATTTCTATATTTGTACAGCAGTCTTTTTCAGTCCCATTACACACAAAGCTACCTGATGTCCAGTTTATAACACCAGCAGTCCCTGTGCAACASCAAACAAAAATCAGAAATAAAGCATGTCTTTAATTTTATTAACTTCAGTTATTTCCCAGGGAGTATGGTATCAACCACTTTATTAAAAGACTGTAAAATGTCTCAGATGGGTTTTTGTTGGGGGAAATAAAGGGGTAGAATTCAGCAGTTTTCATCATATCAAACAGGTAGTTTTACTGTCTCATCCATACCAATAGCAGAAGCAATAGGTGGCTGAGCCACTGAATCAAGATAGCAAAGACTAGCACATGATATAGAAAAGACTGTGAACTCACAGAAAACTATTTTGGAAGGAGGCAGTATGCAATGAATTAAAAAAAAAAAAAAAAAAAAAAAAGGAAGACAAAGGCTTCAAACTTTCATTCCATATACTTACAGGTATATAGCCACTCTGAACTCCAGACTCTTCAGCTTCAGTTGTAAATAAATACACACACAAACATATATATGATATGAGTGTAGTTTTTTCCAACTACAGCATAGCATGAGTAGTATGCAACAAAAACTAGCATAACCAGACTGATGATCATCTGTCTTTCACAGAATTAATAAGTATGAAAATTGAACTGATCATGAGGAAAAATACCATGACCTGATTGATTTYGGAACTACATATATCCCATAAAACTCTAGATTCTATTTGTGTGGGTGCTGGGTTGCATGCCAGTTAAATGTAGGCATCTATTGGAGCAASATAAGTCTACAGATACATTGAAGGGAAGATGTTGCTCTTCAGAGTGCCTTCCAGCCCTGCTCTCTGAAGTGACTTTTGACATAAYACAAAATCACAGACCCACTGAATGACTGAGGATGGAAAGCATCTCTGAAGGTAAAGCCAGTCCAAGCCACAGCTCAGATCAGGGACTATTGTGGTAGGCTACTGAAATGGTGATCACTTAGTTTTTTAATATCTCCAAGGATGGGGACTCCACAGARTCAYTGAGCAACCTGTTCCRGTGTTTAAACACAATTTGTACCCATTCACTGTTGTGCTAAAGCGCTGAAGCACCGAGAACACTCTTTTTCTTGATTATTGCTTCTCATCAAGTCTTTATACACATCAAAAATCCCATATCTTTTTACCTAAGAAATTAATTTCTGTCCTTATTTTTAATTAATAATGTTCATTGAGCTTTTTTGATAAAGCTGTATCCAGCATATTCCTTTCAATACCTTTGTATTCTTTTTGGAAACACACTTTGAAACAATTATTTGTGAGTATTTATGATATTATGTCACTTACACAGTTCCACATTCTCCGTTGAATTTGTATTGCAATTTTCAGAGGAAAAAGAAAATAACAAGAAAAAATAAAGARGTTAGTACAGTTACATATGATTTAAATATCTATACTTTATAAAGAACAAATTGTAATTTAATCTCAATTTACATAATAATTCTTAGTGATGAAATAGGATTTGCTTCAAGTGTTTAGATCAAATAAAAATTATTTTATTTGCATTGGGTTTGGTTTGTTTGGTACAGAAATATACRAAACAAAAATGTTCACTCATGTGCAGGATTCAAAGGCAGAGAAGCTATGTTTGTATAACCTAGACCTCACAACTAAAGGTGTCAGGTTACACAGAATTTAAGCCCAAGAGTTTAGACTGCCTGTGTTTCAAAGCCGTGAGCTTGAATATTATGTGTGAGTCAGAATGATGGGGTTTAGAGGCAGCATTCACCCACCTGCAACCACGAGTTCAAATTGTACTTCTGCAGTGCACGGAAAGAAAGGCATGACTGCTCCCAAAGCTGACATATTGACAGATGCAGCAACAGAAACTTTGATATTTCCATTAGGTCTTAAATTTCACACTCAGTAATGAAAACAATGTGCCAGCAGTTTTAAATGTTCTCAAAGCCATGCACCATTACCACTCTCCCCAACACAATAGCTTCAAAAACTTTTGAAACCTCACACCCCCCTCACAGGAATACAAGAGACTTGTCTTCAAGACAATTTCAGCAGTATTATCTGATACACAACCCCAAAAATAAGTCTAAGAAGCAAGCCTTTTTGAGGATAGGACAAGGATGGGGTTTTTTTCTGTTGCAGGTGGATACAGTATTCCTACATTTTGGGGGAAATTGAAATTTYGTTTGAAAAACTCTGAAATTACACATACAATCAGCTCAAGTCTCAGAGATAATTGCACACAAAGTAACTATTGATGTTGATTCACATAAGTTTCTGCCTTCACTGTCATATTGAAGATAAGTTATTCTTCTAAGTGTCAGGGTAGAACAAGCTTCCCAAAACAACTCTCTATGGTGAAGTGAAACACAATTTTTAAATAGAGTTTATTTCTACTTGGCATGCAGGAACTATAGAAATAAGAAATTCAGTATAAGGGGAAAAAGCACCCTTATGTTCAAAAGTTCATGAATCTTTCAATTTAAATAAGACTATAAATATTCCATATAAATTCTTTCATTTAAACATAACTTGATATTTGCTCAGGTATCAGCTATATGTGAAATAAAAAAGTTTGGTGGAAACTCATACACACTGGACATCAATGTAATTTTAAACCAGGATCCAGTCCTTCAAAAAGAAACTATAGTACAAACAACTGATCCCAGTTAAACTTGAGATTTGGCTCTTTTTTTGCCTCTATTCTAGGAAAACATATTTTACACAAACCACATGCAAATATGTGATTCTGGATTGTGTGAGTGAGTACTTTGTGACTGAGAACTGTGTATTTTATATGTTTTATATGAAAGAAGATTGACGGGTAGCTGTTAGTTAATACTGATGTGGCCTGCTAATGTCATTTGAAATCTGCAAAGATGTATATTGCCATGCCACTAGATTTTGACAAAATACATGGGATGAAATAATTCAATTACTCAACAATTATTTTGTGTACATAGTAAATTTTAAGACATAAAATCAAAATTCACATAGGTTCTTTACATTGTCTTTAGGACAAAAAGTATTTGCCTTGTTTAAAATATAAATTCTGTCCTCCTTGTCT
Source organism: Mixornis gularis (assembly GCA_003546035.1). Lineage (NCBI taxonomy): Eukaryota > Metazoa > Chordata > Aves > Passeriformes > Timaliidae > Mixornis > Mixornis gularis. Next base: position 650,751 of record QVAJ01000052.1, on the reverse strand, counting down.
TAGAATACAATTAGATTTTGTGGGCAGAAAAACCAGGTGGAACTGATAGTTACACAAAAACATTATTAGTTAAGTACATTAATTTTAAAAACTAAACTGTTCCAGATGATTTTTGTCTAAGTCTAGTATTATCTCTCTTGACAACAAACTTCTAACGTATTTTTAACACAGAACTTCAATATGTTTAGTATTCCCAGTTCCAAAATATCTTTCCTAGGGAGATCAGTAAGTTTCTGAAGATGAAATACAGTGTGTGGTTTATTCTCTAAGATTGGCATATAAATCTTATAAATAGAAAAAAAAATAAAAAACGACCTGCATAAAACACAGGAAATCAAGTTGCCTGATACTTCTACATTACAAGACATGCTTCAAAATGCAACATAAAGGAATTTATATTATGGAGAAATACAGAAAGGATTAATTTAGATAAATATAGTTTAAAAAGTTCTCAGAATTAATTCCTTGAAGTTGTTGGGAAGCTGACAGTGTAATAATAATAGAAACATTTTTGTATCTTGTCAAAAAATGCCTGGATTAATTTAAAGTGTCAGCCAGGTGCAAATCTGTTGCTAGTAACAGAAAAGAATCTGTTTCCTGGAAAACTTGACACAAAGTGAACACAAAAACATAGCATTCATACAAAAAAGTATTCAAAGTAAACATTAGATCTCTACATATATGGCTCAGCCACTTCAACATAATTAAAAATCAGGAAGATGTAAGMATATATTAGGTATTTCACAGCAACCTCTTACTTTTAAAACTTTCTCAAAATGAAGATTTATTTCTTATTACTGAATATAAAAAGACAGAATAAATCTGAAGGTGAAATATTTCTGCTACTGAAGTTTAGTAACTTTATACAGAGTCTACATAACAAAGCAAAGAGCACATGAAGAACTGAAAGAATGAGAAATTGAAACTTATGGAGTGTGAGTAAAAATAATTAAAAGCAAAGAGAGCATAAAGAAAGCTGTGGTCTAGAGATTTCTACAATTGAAAGGGTTCTCTATATTGTCTATGGTGATTAGTATATGCTGCAAGATTTGTACAGTACATATCACAGCTTCATCAGTTGCAGTATCTCAAGAAAATGCTGTTCTGTGCAATACCAGTTAGTTGGTGTAGGTAGTTAGAGAAAACCTGAAAGAAAATGCAGCAGGTGCACTAAATATTAGACATTTCTGGATTTTTTTGTTGATTAATTATTCAGTTTAAAATGACCTTTAAAATCATCTTTGCTTATGGGTACAAAAATGCTACTCATACAAGATTTGTGAGAAATGAAGCAATGCATTCAACATACTATTATTTAATGCACCTGGAGAGGGGAAAAAAAAAGGTGATCCTATAACTAAAGATCAGATTTTTTTTTTTAACAAGGAAGAGTTTTTTAAAGACTTATGTTTTTTTCTGAATATTCCTTAGTTCACAAGTGGATATTTGCTAGCAATAAATTAGCTAAACATTTTTTAAAGAAATTCTTAAGACTCTTCCAGATATCTCTCTTTTCCACTCTTTGACACAGATTTTAATTTTATTTTCTGATTTCCAGCTATATAGGTACAATCCTTGCTAAAACTGCTTTTCTCAGGACCAAGGAGTGCTCTTTGGTGCTGTTTTATTTATTAGCACAGGTGAAAGTTTTGGTTTTATTCTCAGTAACTATCTGGAGTTTATCACAGATGAGGAGAGGCCAGGAGAACTCAGGAGCCTTAAAGAAGTATAAAGGAATATCTTTCTGTTATCTACCAAGCCAGACTCTCCTCACRATGGAAGGACAATGAACAGCCAACATAAGCTGGAATGTGGGAAATTTTGATCCAGGATGAGGACTGGCCTTGCTTAAAGGTGGAGTTTGGGCTCTAGAGACTCCTTGAACCTACATGAGTCTGTCATTCTGTGGATTAACATGCATACATCCTGTATGGATATGGACAGACGTTCACCTGAAAATAAACTTCTGAAAGAAATTAGGTAAGTAAAAGTCCAATGATACCTTTCTTAGGAATGGTTTGAACCTTTAGCAAATTATACTAATTTCTTGAGTCCCGTACAAGCTATTTGACAAGGTTTGGAATATTAACAAGAGCAGTATTGTAGAAATTTCCTGAAAAGAAAGATTTCATTGATTTAAAAACATGACTAATGAAAAGTAAGCAAGACTATGGGGAAACTAGATTTTCTTTTCATTCAATATTTCATTCCATTCCTGGCTTTAGGAATAAACTTTGAAACCAGTTATAACTGAGACATTCAGAAAAGGGTTTCAGGAGGTGCAACTAGAACAATAAGCTATTTACTATACATTACTTGAAGGACCTCATCCAAGGTTAACTTTAGATTAACAATTTTTGTAGGGCAAGTAGAAATTTTAATTAAATGYAATTTATTAAAACCCAAAAATATTGTTGAAAACAGGAAAACTTTATCTGCTTTATAAAGGCTATGTTTTAGAGCATAAAAAATTGATTTACTTCCTTACTACCAGGTTATATGCTTTCTTGCTACTATGTGAGTTCACAGAAAAAAGGAAAAATGTTTGGATTTTTTTTTTTTCTCTAAAGAAAGTGAAAAGTAAATGTGCACGTATATGTTTGTGAGGGGGACAAAGCAAGAGTGAATGAATACACATACATAAATGCTTTCTTCAAATGGAAGTCAATGAGTGAATGTCACAACTTGAGCAGGTTATTGACATAAAAAAATACGGTAGAGACAATGAATTTTAAGCAAACTTGAGAAGACATAGTACTGAGCTACTCAAGAATGAAGGATTGTCATATTCTCATCATCCTTTAGACTTCAAAGAAAGAAATAAAAAAGACAAAGCATAAAATCCTGAGAGGCCAAAGGAAAGGTTATTAATATATTTTTTTCTAAGGCAGCATTAAATCAGAATGATGAAACAAATAGATGAGAGGACCGACTAATAGATAGTACAAGTGTTTTCAGCAAAACATAGCCAGACACATGAAGGACAGGAAAGTGATTGGAAGTAGTCGGTATGGAGTCACAACAGGGAAGTCATGCTTGATCACCTGTTCATGTCCCAGATGTGATGGCTGCAGTGCACTAAGCCTGTCACATTGCAGTAGCAGCTAAAAACAACAAACAAACCTCTGAAATAGATGAAACAGTTCGTTTTGCCTTTACTTTCCTCATATGCAAATCGTTGCCAACCTACCTGACTCCCCTTTTGTTTATTCTTCACCCTTGCCTAACCATATCAAGCTCTGAAATCCCCTCCCAATCACTTAGATATATCTCCCATCTTAATCAAACTTTGCTGTTCCCTGAAATGAAAGTCACAAGCAAAATCCTTATGAATTACATATTTTATTCATCAAGTCATAGAAAACTGGGGAGTGAGTAACAGAGAAAAATAGAGAGGAAAAGAAGGGGATCAAGAGGGTACGATGGGCAATATTCAGAAAACAAAAAAAAGCTCAATAACATGAACCATATAAGGGATAGCTGGGGCTGGAAGGGGGAGGGAGGGAAGTGGAAGTGAACTCATATTTGTTAATTTCATTTTTTCAGCAATGTCAAGAAGATCAGCATAAACCCAGATCCTTTGAGGGATCCTTAGTCTCTCTCAGGGATTCAGGAGCTCTAGGAATTTCTTCATCTAACCTTTCCAGACCAAAGGGCTTTTGAACAACTTTGTTCCCATGCTTGTTGGTACATTACTCTACCTTGTCTTCTTTATGCCTCTATCAATAAAACCATCAGGAATGACAGTAGACCCCCTTACCACTTTTCCTGACTATTCTTCTACTTCCAAAGAGCTCTAAACAGAGCCACATCCTTCTGCCCTCTCATAGCAATCAACARCAGAGACAACCCATCTCTGCACAGCTTCTCAGGTCAATCCCATCTTATGACCAAGATGTCTTCTTCAATGTTTCTGTGAAAGAATCGAATCAGACAGAATATGTTAAKCCATCTAATTACCTTTTCTTTGTTATTGCAAGCCACATTGTATGAGCAGGGATCCAAAGTCTTATCTCAAGTCCATCTGGAAAAGAAAAACTCTTCACAGTATCAGGTTGCCATACTACTGCTGTGCTGTGGCCTATGGATAATTCAGCCAGGTCTGTTCTCTGTGCCTCGATTTGCTCACGATTGGATTACTGCTGTAAAAGTGTATCTACCTAGAGTACGCCCTGAAGTCCATAACCCCTGCAACCCAGTATAAGTGCTGTGTCCTGTGGAAACCTTGAGATGAATAATAGAAGASTCTTCTTCCATGTCCCCCTCTTCAGATTCAAATTTACTCATCTCCTTTCCAAAACCTATTTTTCCTGCCTAATGACCTAGATCAACAGACAGCTTCATTGAGAATGCCAGATGGAGAACACATTCTTCTTCACTAGCCTGCTAAGTCACATCTAGATTGAGCCTTTATCTTCAACCTGGATTCCTGAACTCTTTAACKCTATTTATGTGGCTATTATGGGTGTGGACAGTCAAGACATATAAGAGGAAAGTGCAACTGAGGGACTTTAATAGAACTGTGCTAAGTTACAGATTGTCTCTGCACTGTCCCAACAGCCCCTACTCAGACATCGCATCCATGGAGGTACAGCTTAGTACTTCTCTCTTCAATACCATCTTAGTGTATCTCAGCTGGCCATGTGTGAGGTTTGGATTTGYCTAGAGCTCTTTTAGAATAAGCAGCTTCTCACCCAACATGTAATTAAACTTAAGTGCATGATCTTCTGCTTCTGTAATGTTAAAACTTCAGTCTGCTGGACATATTCTGCCCATGCTTACTACACATTGACAGGAAAAGGTTCCTCATCTAAGGTACACCATCTATTCTATTTTAGTTACAGTTGCCAAATAAGATGGTTGTTAGCCTTTATAGAAGGATAAAAATAAAGCTCATTTTGATGAACATTTTTGGTGAGCAATTCTGCTTTTCGAGCCTCTCAGGATTTTWAAACTGTTATTTATACTAGAAAATATAGCAATTTCAGAGAATGTTCTTGAGCATGGGAGCAGTGTTCTTTTAACACTGCATTTCTGTGTAATCTTTTCCTTTAAGGAAATTGTCCTCATGTTCTTTCACAGCATGGGCAAACTGAAACTTTTGGTATACCAAGAGTCAAAGAGGTCTACAGTTTCYATTTGATATTCATGTTCTAAATTCAAAATTTATATCCTCAAACCCCTTTGTTTTGAGGGTGTTTTGATATTCAACCCAACTCTTGTTTCTTCCTGTGTAGACCACCAGGCACACAATTTTATTCTTCATGCTAATAACCTCCATAATGGTTAAAAGAATTCTTCCTCCTTACATATTTTGTCTGCAAGGCACAATCCAAAAGGAATTCTCCAAAATTTTTACTATGTTATATACTGCAGTGCAGGGAGAAAGAGGTATTGATAATTTCCCAGGACTTGCTTTTAACAGTTGAGTGCTTATAGCAATCTTAGTTATGATTAACAACTCTGTGTTTCCCCTCAAGCTAAAGAAGCTTTTGACCTCTGATCCTAAATGCCTGATTTGACCACCTTAACCAGTACGCTCTTGGGTGTAAAGGGGAAAAGGAACACTAACTCCATTGTGTTTTGGGGCTTCCAGGCAAAAAACCCCAACTGATATGAGTAAGCTGCCCAGCTTTGAGTGATTTCTGTCATGAATCCGAGTGAAAAGATGTATGTTCCTCAGGCCAAAGCTGAGATATTYAAGAATTCCTCTTTCCTTAGTATTTCCTACTGTTTAGTTCAGCTGGCTCTACTCAGCTTGCTGGGCTGTGTTGAACTTACATGCAAAACCTTACAGCTCTCATTTTTTTTCATGGACTGTAGGTGCACAGCTTGTTGCTGAAGCTTCTGCCAAGCAACAAACACTCTTGGAAGTTAAACATTGAAACACTGTGCCCAAATTCCCCAGTGGATTAGGCTCCAAGCTTATTCACATTTCTATATACTTACTACATATATCGGTAATTTAGTATAATTATAATTTTATATAAATAGATATAGGTATAACTGCTTAGGAGGATCTTCTAATTCCTCATATGWTATATAATCAAGTCCTGATAACTAATCACTACACATATGTATAGGCATATGTTAACCATTTTTTGATTGTTTTTTTTCTTAGTGAGGTTCAGACTATAATCCTGTGCTGTTTAGTGGAAACAATTTTGTGTTTGAAACTGTTATCAGTAAGGTTTTGAAACTGTAATACTGCTTTACTCAAAAAAAAATATAAAGGCCTTTGGATTGAATCCCTAAAGCATATGGGGTATACCTGCATGTGGCAGGGATTAGATGATCTTTAACAGCCCTTCAAACCCAGGCTCTTCTAAGATTTTATTATTTTATGATTGCTTTCCTGTTTTCTTTCTGTRCATTACAGATGCATGCTTAAAAGCAATTTATTTGACTTATTTAAAGGCACCACCCTGCAGAAGACCTTCTTCTTTCACCTTTCAACCCCAGCTCTCTCAAACATTGAGCCACATGATATCAAGGTCCTGTGGTTTCGAGTTAGTAATTATGCTGGAGCAGGCAGCAGTATATTTAATGCAGTTTATTGGATTTTGAAATTAAATGCAGCTTTAAAAAAAGCATTTTCCATTTTGAGTAAATCATACGAATTGTTCTGCTTTGATACTGTTTATGAACTCACTGCTGCTACAAAGATAGTAGATGCCAGCTGGAAAACGAGTACGTTCATTCTTTATAAATTCAATTGAGAGYGGCTCTTACATAACTATCCTCGACACCCAGAAAATATCTCAATTCTATAAATGGCTTCTGCGGAATCTGAAATTAGATATACTATGCTGKGTTTTCCAATAGGTCATAAGGGGAAATAATTTTTAAAAGCTGTCACTGCAATTTGGCAATAGTGAAAAGAACAAYAGCTCATTTGTTTAGCATATTTAGACTCCTCTTTGTGGAAGAGGTAAAAATCATGACTCCCTGTCAAATACAGCCTCAGTATCTGCTCTGATAGTGTTAGTGATTACAGTTTACAGCTTAGTGTAATGATGGGAACTTTTAACACCTCTTTATAAGATATCATATTACCAGAAGGATGGGCTGTGAGGATGAGATAGGCAGCAAGGACATGCACGTTTTTTTCTAAAAATGAGCCACTCAAATACTACCACTGATTCTCAGAGGAATAATAGGCAGAATATTCTTGAAGACTGACTCTTTGTTAAACCGCCAGCAAGTAAATAAATTCGATTTCTTTTAACATGAATACACACTAAAATATTTTTAAAAATATTTAAAATTTCATATATTGATTCTGAAGACACTAATATGTATGGCTAACTTTACGTATAAAAGCATTTTAAAATATATTTTTTTTTATTCAAAGTATTTACATTTGAAGAATTAGCTCTCAGATGTTAAAATTGGAAATACCTCTGGCTCCATGTGATAAATCAGTTTTGTGAKTAGGATGCAGGCTTGTGAAAGAATAAACCCGTTATTTTTTATAAAACAACCAAATAGCTTAAGTCCCATTTAAAAATCTGAATCTGTAACATAACAGGAGTAAATCCCACCGCATTAGACAGTGCCTGGTTTTTTTTCCCAAGTTAAAAAACACTTTGGAACATAAAATGACAAGAGTAACATTCTATTGAAACCTTATGTAATGAAAAATCAGTATCTGAGGTTTAAAAGCATAAAAGGAAATAGAAGGAACAAAGTTGATAAGAACAGGTCACACAATAGATGAAAATCTAAAATTAAATATTTAATTAGAACTCTGATTTTGTTTTCAAGGTAGGTGGCATTGCACAGGCTATATTACAGTCTTTTATGTTTGTTTCTTTTTTTTCTTTTTCCCAAAGAGAATACTGTTTATTTTTAACAGGTCACTTTAATATTAATACAAGTGTAATAGGATCAGAACCGAAAATCAGCTAAAGATGGTAAATTTTACATTATTGGGAAAATTACAATTTCTTTTTGTATTGTAAAAACATTTATTTTTAACAATTTACCTACATTAATCAAAAAAGTACAGCATATTTAATAATTTTACAAATTCTTCATAAAAAATATATCTCTGTACAAAAAGTTCTTTTGCACCTACTTCATGTCACAGCAGCATGTCGTGAAATGGCAGAATGGAATAGTGGGAATGAAAATTAGATTGACTCGGTCATTATGCGAGTGTTCTCCCCAATCCCCCCACCCTCCCACCTTTTTTTTTTTATTTTTTTAATAACAACTTTTTTTGTTTACAAAATATTTTACACAAGAAAAAAAATTATTGCAGCTAGCCTGGAGAAAGGCAAGATGTGTGATACAAGCAGCAGTTTTTAACAGCTTTGAAGCACATAACCTGTTTTTTAAAAAAAATATAGCATGTATTATTAGCCTGTCATAATGATCTGGTCAACGCTGGGGGAAAAGTCTTCTGCATATATTTCGAAAAAAACAGATTTCCTGGCTGCCATTACCCAGCCACTGCACATCATCTTAAGAGTCTCACTCTGAAGAAGCACCATATCTGAGTGAATGCATACACAGCCCCCTGTATAATAACTTCAGGAGAACGAGATCCAATCTGAACAGAAGACTCATAGTGGAGAAGGAGAAGAATTTGAAAGGCGTGGATAGAATTGATTAAACTACGATACTTTTGTTTTGCTTGGGTTCCAGTGTGAAGCTCCTGTTTAATCAACCCTCCAAGCAAACTTCTTGGCATAATTTGTTAGCGTGTTCCTTTTGGGTGTCCCTGATCAAAGAGTGCTCACTCAGCATATGCAATCGTTACATTAGCTCCCAAAATGAACAACTGAACAATGGATTCATGGTACCTGGGCTCTCTAACACCAAAGATCAAACAATTTAACTCTTGTCTTTTATCCTCCAACACATTCCTCGGTGGTCACAGGGCATTGAAGCATACACTGTAATGACAGGACTAGAAAACATCAATAATAGGTACGTATTTTGTTTTCAAAATTCCATTTTTTTTTTTTTTCTGTCATTGCCACTACAGAAAGACTTTTAATGCAGTAATGTCAATTTTGAACACCTGTCAGAAACTTTACCCAGACAATAACTTCCCTTCCTGGCCCACTGTTCCTACAGAAGCTTTTCATTTGCCAAGCAACTTCCTCTATGTGGGGGAGGATTGGGACAACAACTTTTATCTGATGACTGTTCTTTCTCAGGAAATGTAAAGGGCTCTGAGAYGGGACAGCTAAATGAAACTTACAGCACAATAACTTCAGAAAAAAAACAAAAAAGAAAGGAAAAACCTACTAACAAAATGAACAARGAACTGACTGGAAAAGATTATTTATTAAATTTTCTTCAGAGTTTCTTGCTCATATGAAGAACATAACAGCTGCAGGCCCTACAACTATTATGTATTATATTGCTAGTATTTTTCATCCAACAGATGTTGTTAAGCTGACCAAGGGTTACCTTTGAAATTTTTGTTGCGTTCTGCAACATTAGCTGAAAAATCTGTTACTGGGCTTATATTACTTTTTTGTTTTGTGTATAGCAGCCAGACCTACACACATATGGAGTTCAGAAAAACTTTTCAACAGGCTTAGATAGCAACTGGACAATAGGACCTTTTGAAATTCAGAAAACTAAAACAAAACAACAGGATCAAAAAAGCAGCCCTGAATTAGAAAATCAGCAAAACAACTTTCCTGTTTTTTGAACTGAATGTGTGTGACTAAAACCAGATCTTGCTTCATTATTTACTATCAATTTCTAATTTTAAAACTCAATTTAATTAATCTGCTCAATGGCATTTTGTTTATTTATTTCCATTCGATAAAACCTCTAATTCTATGCATATGATAATGATTACTCAGCCTTTATATGTATAAATGTCTGTGAAACTGTGTAAGTACAAAAGCAGTAAGCAGTGTGTTTAAAAAATTAAAATAAACAGAAGGATAGTTGAATATTTTTCTATGTTCAAAGTAGAAACTGAATGGACAATCTGCTCTGGGTTTATTTATGCTACTATAATGTATTTTAATTTCATGTAACATCAGAAAATGATGTCATATTAAAGGAAAAATGGAAAAAAATGTGAAAGGGAAGACTGTATTATGAGCACAGGCTCACAGGCTTTATGAGCTATCTAAAATAAATTACTATTCACATTTGTACATGGCAAGCAGCAATAGCTGCTAACCCCCCTGCTGTTAAATAGTATGATACTGAAAGTGGTGATTGATGACTGATTTCAGAARAAAATAGTGGCAATGAAAATTTCTTAGGAATGGGCTTTTGTTCTGGCTGAAAGTTTCCAGTGACTTGTAATCATGTTTACATTGAAATTTAATCAAAAATTGACAAAAGAAACATTATYCTCTATAGCACAAGATTTTAACTGGTGCTAAGCATGGGGGTCAATTTAATCTTCCAAGAAAATTTATTGTGGAATGTTTTGCTTGGCAAAGAGTGAATGAATGTCTATATACAATGGACAGTGTATAGAAACCCTGTATATTTTTACCAGTATCTTACTCAGTCAGCCATTACACTCTAGTGCAAAAAAATTGTGCATTTATATTTTGCGATACTTACGGCAGATTGGGGAATTGGCAAAACTGCCCTATGAATAAAATATACTGTAAGCTTTCCTAATTTTAACAAGATTTCAATGGTAAAGCATTTGCAAGTGTATGCAACCTCAAGGAAGGCTGTCTCCTCCTTCAAGAGAGCTTTATTTCTTCAGAATATTCCCAGGGATAATCTGTGGTGCTATCATTTGTCACAGTACTCAGAGGATTTATCCAAGTGCCCAGAAGAACGCATTGAAAGGCATCCAGCCGCATACAAATATGAAAGTCTGAGGCATCAAATATGACAAATTGGCATGACTTGGCAGTCTTCCTTAAAGTGTGCCTTGGTTTGAAGCAGATGCAGCCAGGCATTTTGATCCAACTTTAAGATGAAAAAATATTCTTTGTCTGATCCCCCGAAGACTGACACGTTTTTACCAGAAAATTTAGCTGCATGTAGGCTGACAGAAGATGTTAAAGATTACAGCAGCAAAGCCAAGAGAAGGGAAACTGGTATATGGCACCAAAGGAATTACTGCTTGTCCATCAGAGGTATGGCTATGAATCAGTCATATTGGGCACTGAAGGCTATACCACTGTACAAACTGTGTTCAGAGTCGTATCAAACCTCACAGCCTTTGCCTCTGTGGGTTTTAAGTTTGTGTCATACATGGGATTTTCAAATGAAGCTTGTCCATTACTGTTTTCATGTCCAGCATATCCATTGTACTGTACTTTTGGTCTTGTTCTGGGGAAAAAAATGAAAGGAAATTATCATTAGCAATAAAAACATTCTAATTTTTCCAYTCTGTCTACATACAACAGCAAGTGTCTGGAATATCTTGCACTGCTAGTGGTAGTAACCTTCAAGTAAGTGTCTGCAATTCAGTTATTCCAAGTAGATCTCCCACAGCATGTCTTTCTRCTTCCATAAATACTTCCAATAAGAAACACTACTAAATACCTTGACCAAACACCTGCAATCAGATTGATCAAATTCTAACTGATATTCACATAAATTTTGACAATTCAACATCAAATGATACTGAAAATAACCAGTCTTTTATTTTTGATAGTATTTTCTCACCATGAAAGAGATATCAAAATTTCAAGAATGTTCAGATTTTTATGGAAAGCTCTGTTAGAACATATGAAACCAATAATTAAATGAATAATAAACAAGAATTATGCCAATTTCCTGATATTTATAGTAAAATAGTATCCTATGATGTTATATTCTATTATTTTCCTCCTCTCAGTATCTAGAAGATTCTAAAGAAATACAATAAGGAAGCTCAGTATATTGTTTTATACATATAATTGTTATAAGGCAAGAAAGGAGATAAAAGAGTGCAAAATGTAAGTACTTGGTGCTTAATAAATGTAAAACAATTTAGAATCTCATTATATAATTTCAGAAAAGGGTTCTTGAAAGTCAAATTCTGCTTATAAAATTGTTCTGGATAGGAGATAGGGAAAGCTATCACTGAAAGGTATCACTAATGGAAATTGACAACATGCAAATTAGTCTGTTAATAATAAATTCTTTTTCTGCCTTTTTAATTTTATAACTAATAAACTGTTGTATTCCTCTGGGGAATGTTTTTTCCCCAGACCCCTGTAACCTTACCAGATAGTTTGATCTTTCCTTCCCCCTTTGACCTAATTGGCTGAGTTCCAGTTATCTTTCCCTGGCAGGTGCTAAAAAGCCCCTGCCCTTCCTGGTTCACTCTCTTGCCCCCTGGGTTCCCCGGGAGAATAAACGTCTTGAACATCGCAGGGTAAGAGCATCTCTTGATCCTTTATTCTGTCCCTGTTACATTACCCTTMAAGCCTCACAAGCAATTGAGCTAGCAAAGGAACCCTCCTGGGAGGCTGGAAAGGGTCRTGTTAACAATAAACAATCTTAGAAGTTAACTAGGAGCTTTCCTAAGTACAAGTAATTAAATATATTTTAATTTTGCTCAGAAAGATTGGGATGCAGTCTTCATTCCTGAAGTAATCCCTGTCAGCCAGATGAAAGGTACTACTGTGTAAAAAAGATTTAACAACTCTGGTTCTAATTAGATAATGTTAGTGTGAGATAGGCACAGCAGAAACATCCATAAAAKTGTACCCTAAGCCTTCAAATTCTCTGTTACAGACAGCCTCTAGGGGCATAACTATCATGGCATAATTTTGAAAATTTCATGTTGTTATTTTGATCAATAATATAATTTCAAGAAAGTCCCTTCAAAATTTATAGATTCTGTTCTCTTTCCACCGGAACATCCTTTCTTTTGAAAAGAATAAGGTTTGACCTAAAATTACTTTACCTCATTAATCAACTTGTTAATTTTTTGATGGCAACATGACACTGATATCCCCTCTAAAACCTGCAGTTTAGTGGAAGTAATTCATYGAAAATAAAAGAGAAGGAAAAATATTCTTAGACATATTTGGTTTTGAGAAACATCTCCTATAACACATTTAAATTAGGCAGAACTGCAATACTGCAGCAGCCATACCATTAACAGAGGGATTATAGCTGCTTGTCTAAAGAATGAGTTTTGTCTCTCTTCAATACATACATATTTCTACTGCCCATGGCATTAAAAATTTCATAGTATAAACTACAAAATGTACCCTTATGTCACAATATAATTTTTATATGAGTTTGCCTCCTCTTTCTAAGCAGTATTTCCTTTTCATTCCATCTCTTCTCCAGACCCAAATGCCTGTGTATTCATGATACTCCTAAAGCTCCCACCACCACTGCAGAGCAGGAGCTGTCTGAAAATGCTGACCTGTAGGCATCAGAAAGGCATCTTACAATATCCAGTTTGAAGATATGGTTGACAGCTCTTCCTGAGCAGTTTTTGCCAGCAAAAGGCTATCCTGCATTTCAGGGCATGGATCATTTTAACTGGAGTTCTCAAGTTCAAGCCCCACAGCAATTTGTTTTTCCCAGTCACCTAATGCCRAGGTAAGCAGATCACCTACTGCATCGTAGGGCACTGGTGGACCTCAGATTGTCCATGTGATTTCTCRCAATCACAAAATACTCTCGGTATCATGATTATAGAACAGAAGTTTAAAATGCATATTCCTGCTTAAATACTACTTTTCAAATAGTTCTCAGAATGAACAAATTTTCAGAAGATACATAGGTATCTTCAAACCAGATTTCAGACAACATTGTTGGGTTTATTCTATTATCTAGTGACATATGAAAGTTTCATATGACCTGAAGTGGTGCCAATTCTGACAGTAATCACTAGATGACTCAGCACATATTGTAAGTAGTCACATTATAGGCTATTCCTTCATGGGATTTATGGATTTTTCAGCTTGTATATTTAATACTAATAAGCTTTTTGAAAGAAGCAGCATACATTCAATTTAAAACAAAACAAAAATAGAACATGTGACCTCAGATTTCAATCTCATTCAGCCTAATGAACCAAGAAGGTTGACAAGTCTTTGCTCCTTAATAGAGCAACTCATTTTTCAAAATTTACACCGTTAAGAACTGCTCTGCACTGAACTCCTTCATAGAAATAACTAGAAATACTTGTCTTTCTAGAGCAAAGATGTTCTTAAAAGCTTTTAGCACTGTGTTCTCTAGTTACCTATCAAAATCAAACCAAAAGGCTTATTAAATTATTGAATAAATAACATTTACAATACCTGTGTTTGTAGAGGTAAAATGCAAACCCTGATAATATTAGAGCAAAGAATGGTACCAGGATGGCAGCTGCAACTGAACTGCTGTTTGTACCATAGTAGTGATTTGAAAGGTCTGTGTCTGCACTTAAAGGACCTGAAATGAAACAAAAAGGACAGAAATAAAATTTCCACATTATATAGGGGGAGAAATGGGATTCCCATGTTATCTAGGTAATGATGTTCTCTTTATTCAAGAGTTAAAAAAGATGGTGTCTTGATAAAATAATTCTATTTAAAAACATGAAATAAATAGCATGAAGGGTCATAGTATACATATTGTTAATATCACTTCATGATATATCAATAACTATCAAAATGATTTGAACAGAGTATTCAGCAAATAAAATAATTATTAAATACCCTGATCATGACTCAATTTAATAAAGTTAAGCCATATAACTTCTGAAAAACAAATTCATTCKGCAAAAGTACTGTATTCTGGAGTCTTAATATTCAGCTTGGAAACCTACAAGCAATGCAAGAGCACGACAAACAAGAGCAAGGAAGGAAAAAGAGAGGTGACTGCAATAAACCATGGTGGGTCTGCTGGGCTCAGTAGCCCTCCCAAGTCTGCTCCTGTGTCCGTGTCCCTCTGGCAGCTGTGTTTGCCCTGGGATGGAACAGGGCAGGGAATGCAAACGTGTGGCATGGCCTCGCTGGGCTCCTGTTGTGGACAGGGAGATAACCTGGGCTATATAGCATTTTGCAGAACACATTTTTTCATCAGTATAAAGAGACGCATCACTAAATTGCTTAAATTKTTGACCACCCTGGTAATTTAAATTGTGAAGGATGAAAGACAATTTTATGATGAAAAATACAGAAAATTTTATAGAAAAAATGTTTTTTGGGGTCCAACTCCATGTTGTCAGTTTGAACTCCTGGCTCCTCAGAAAGCAATATAGATCCCATTCAGGAAAGAAAGACCAGGACAAAGGGAATGYACAGAGAGGATCGGGCTTGGACAGAGAGCTGTGTTTGATATTCTGGGATATTACTGCTGTTGAGAGTGGAGAAGAACAGGAGACACTGCTGTTTACCTCAGAAATGCTCCAAACCACCAGTAACAATGTTTCAAATATCACAACTCCCTCATTGACAGCAACAGCATCAATCAGTCTTTTTAGGACTCTAGTGCAAACCAACTATACAGCAGAGACATGGCCACTATGCCAATTTCATCAGTCTACCGAAACATCTAAGTTCAAAAACTGAGARCACAAAAAAAGAGAAAAAAGTMATAATTCTCCTATGATCCCAGGAAGTGTTCAAGGTCAGATTGGATGGGGCACTGGCAACCTGATCTAGTGAAAAAAACACAGCAGGTGGTTTAGAACTAGATGATCTTAAAGATCTCTTCCAATYCAAACCATTCTATGATTCTATGATTTCTTGAAGTTCAAGCTCGRTGCAAAAGACACATGAGATAAGCTTTTTTTCTGTGAGATACCTTTAAACGATAGATGCTTCAACTGTCAATATTAAAATACTTTTTGCATATTTATTTTAAAAAATGTATAMAATTTTAGGAAGTAACTAGGTTTCCTTTAAAGTGAAGTCAACTTCCCTAGGGATTCCAGTATTGCCATATGTGATCACTTAAAATATGGCAAAATATTGCACTACAACCTTTTTCACTGTCTTAATCTTTTGTCATGTTTTAGACTTCTCTACATATTTCTCTGCAGAACTGGTGAAGGAAAACATTTTCAAATGAATAAACCTGTTATTGTGGTAGTTGGAATCATGTTATGAGCTTCATCACACTACTCTTAACATTGAACTGTTTTAGAATAAAACCATTTTATAAAAAACTTTGGGATTTAGTACCCCGTACTTGTCCCAAAACCCAAACTGTGGAAATACACTAGGCATGAATTTATGTATTTGTACTGCATTGTACATGTACTGGGCATTGCCCAACTTATCTAAATTAAAAACAGACAAACTACAGTAGTTCCAACAGTTAATAGAAGTTTTARAAGTACTGATTTAAATGTTTTTTTGTTGGTTAGAASAAGTGACAAGAGTCTWAAAAAAACCAAACCAACAAACAAAAAACCCTACATTCAGTTTTCACTTTCTTCATTCTTTACCACCACAATTTCCAGCTGTTTTTCCAATTCTTTGGAGTAACTAAAAAATACAGTAATGATCAAATTCATTGAATTCAAATAAACAAAAATCTGGAATTAATATTCAAACTTTTATAAAAATTTCAAAATACAAGTATGTGTGATCTATGAAGTCTTAACTTATATCTCAAAACTATTATCAAGACACATATGATAGATACATTTTAATGTACAAGTAGAAAAATATAAAATTCATAATGAACAATTCTTAGTATGAACCTTTTTGGTTTATTTAGTTAATTAAAAAAGGTGTGTAGCTCAAGATTTAAAAACAGGCACAAACTTACACTTAAAGAGTTTCTTTTAAGTTATCTACATTGGATAACTGATTCACATTTAATACTTTACAGAAAACTTCTAGTGGAGGTAATCACATATTCTGTATCTCTACAGTTTTTGAAGCACCACACGTAAGGTAATGAAAATCAACATTTTTGACTGAAGCTTACAACCTTTAATTGAACAGTTTCAACCTGGAGTTGACCAGGTTCAGACTCTTCATTGCATGTGTTTTTCATTAGGAAAAGAAACTTCACTGCAGATTTGCATAATCTGAATTTTAGTCATGTATGAGACTCATGGTCAAGTCTACTTATTATAATAATTTTCTGACCTGTTTGTGATTAAACACATCCTGACATGAACCTTGTCATTCTTCTGACAGCATTATCATAATAAGAAATGGAAAGCATATTGTACTGCCCAAATTAAGGTAGTGATTACTACCACATCTAAAACAGAAAAGTGAAAATACCTAAATATACACACAAACACACACAAAAAATGTATGAAAAAGATAATTTGATTTGCTTTTCACTAAAACAGCCATGCTTTTGGGAAATATGTTATTTAATAGAGGGATGATCAGTAAGATTGTAAATGTTTTYAGGTTTAACAGTTCACATAATAACAGGGCTTTAGCTTCCTAAAACAGGTGAATTCAAATTTTATTAACACACAGTGATTTCACTAATGTACAAGCTGTGTATTTTTATTCTTGAGGTGATTGCAAAGTATTATCATTTATACCTAATAGAAAATAATGTGTTTTAAAAGAAAATACTGTGCAATCTAGTCTCATAGKGGCAAACCCACCCTTCTGACCCAAGCCATTCTATGACTGTGTGATTAAGAACATTTTATTATTGTTTGGATCTATCATATGCATTTCTTCTTTGCCTCCTAGCTCAAGATTTCAGTTGTCTGGSATCTGTACAGCATGGCTCAGTTTTACTAAGAGAAATGCTGTTCAAGTCAGAGAAAGTGTGACAGCAAAATCCATGCAACATCAAGAAAAGTAGAATAACATCCCTAAGAGTAATTTCTGAGACAAGGATTGTTAGCAGGTCAAGGATTTAAGAGAAAAAAATGCCAACACAGAAAGCAAATCAGCAGCTTCCAAAGAACAACATAGGTTGGAACTTCTTCACCTGACTGAACCTGCTGGACAGCAAAGACTCTTTGGATAGGTGCCTCAYTGGGTGTGAGCCTGTGTTACCATACAGTTTCACAGCTCATTACTCCAGATATCTGTTTGTGCTTTAGCTAACACACAACAGCTCTGTACTCTGAAGATTTCAGTACCCTGTTTAGGTGTAGAGTTTCCTTGTGAATGATGGAAGTTGTGTGAAATGATCCGGAGAGGAAGGAAGATTTATAGAGTGAAATATAAAATTCACATGCCTCATCATATTAAACACTTTTAAGAGTTGATTAATTTCCAGTAATGGATGTGTATTCCACAGCCATTGATCTAATATAACACAGATGCAAATTAATTATGCAGATTTCATTTTTTTGTTAGTATGTYATGTCAATCTAGACAAGTCAAAAAGTTCTTTGAGGAAAGAAAAAATTGAAAAAGAGGTGGGTCATTGTATTTCTTCAGAGAAAATAAATTCAGCAAAATAATAATTTTGTGAAGAAGATTTCTCTTCTCACAAATCCACCTTTTTATACAGTCTTAGAAGAAGTGGGCAGATTGGAATGAACAAGATTTTAGAATAAAAATCTTCCAGAAGTGTAGTGTTGAGGTATAGGCACTCAACAATTGCTGAAACTGAATTTAGCCACAGATTTGTGGCCTTTAGAAACCAAGTTACTATAATTTAACAGACAAAAAGCCTTTTGATTATTTTTCAAAAGAGGTTAAATAMTTTGGTGTCACAGCTTGGGCCTCTTAAGAAGGCTCAGGTACAGTTCTAGTTCTCTAAACAGACTTATAACAAATTTCTTTGTCCTTTGGGTTGTGTTCTAAGACTACAGKGAAAATTGCTTCTGAAAGAAGATAAAAAGTACCAAGCAAGAAAGATTCTTTCTGCTTTCACATCATTAAGTTGCAAGACTGAGCATACTCAGTTGTTTGAGGACGGTTCTTATAATGCCAACACTGTGGGTTTGATTTCCATATAAGTCATTCATTTAGGAGTTGGATATGATTTTCCTTGTGGGTCCCTTCCAACTCAGAATATTCTGTGATTCTGTGATGCCCACTGAGACCGGTCTTTTTCTAGCATTGTGTTATAGAAAATTATTCATCAAATACATTGGTCTTTCCCACTTAATGAAGTAGTTGTCCATAAATTCTGTCTTTGAATTATACTTGCAGATGAAGAATTTCATATTGCTTTATGTATGCATCAGTTTATCTATACTTTTAGCTTACTATAAAGGCAGCAAATAATTTAACTTACTTAAAAACCAGAAATATGTAAAGTCTTCAGACTGAGGATATATGAGATCATCACCTCAGCAGAATATTCATGAACAGAATAGATTTTTAAAAAAAGCAAATTACCCCTGAGTATAAGAGGGTATTGACAAATATGATCTGTATTGGATGGAAATTTGCTGTTTCCTTTTAGTTGTTGTTTATTTAATAGAGAATAAGAAATTTATAGGAAACCAGTGTCGATTTAGCAATCTTGTAAAAGAGATGGTATCTGTGTTTGCAGCAATCTCTCTACCAAGACCTCAAAACAGAAGATGAGAGGTCCTCAGGGCAGGAATGCAGCATTAACTTGGACACTCCAGCTCCTTAMCAGCTTTATACAAACTGATCTCTTATATTATAATCCTAAAGGGTAATATGGACAATGTTTTCCACTACTGTAGAATACATCCACTGGAGAATTATGTAACTGTTTAACTTTATGCTTATTCTTCATTTACTGCCATGAGTTATCAATTTCTCATGGAATGAAACTTTTATTTTAAGTAGCTGGTAAACCATGGTTATATTTTTTGACCTTGTTTAAGAAAATAGAAAGTACAAATATACATCCTCCCCACAAACAAAAACAACAAATATCATGCTTACTGTTTCAAGATACAAAAGGCTATTTAACAGACAGATATTTGAACAAATGTTGGTGCTCTACTTTTACAGTGTGATAGCTAAAATTGGAAAGCACAAGCACCTTAGMTATTACAGTAGTAAAGATTACATGAAAGTAGAGGCAGGCAAATAATCTGTCCCACACAAGAGTTTACTCTGAAGATTGAGTTTATATTTGGCTTCAATACTTGGCAGCTCTTATGCTGGGACTCTGAAGAGATGGGTTTCTGTCYCTAGTCACTAAACATACTTAGCAATTTGAGAGATGGCCAAGACAAACAAATCTACAGCATAACTGCTACTACAGTACTTAATAGAGCAAGGAAGTAAAAGAGAGATTTGACGGAGCTCTAAAGAGCACTGGGTACAGCACCAGTGAACCTAATGTAACCAAGGCAATTTATAAAATCTACATACAGTTTGCCATAGAGATATTGGCTAGATTGTCTCTTCTTCCTAGACCAGTATCTTTCTGTGCATATACTGTGGTTTGACCACTTTGCAGTAGTTMCAAGTTCAGGAAATGCAGATGCTTGGTACTTGCCAAAAACATTTTATGAGCAAATGTTTTGTAAGTAAATGCTTTAGTTTTTATGATAAAACTATTTTATGAGTAAAATAACTAGTCTTATACCAGCTGCTAAAACACTTGAGCCCATAGCTGTAATACATACCTTAGACACTCATTTAATATTCTTGAGAGTGAAGTAAAATTCAAATACATATACATTCTGGAAACATCCATCAGCAACAGGCACCAAATGACACTGTCAAAATTAGGGTTGATTCTGTCCTTTTAATTTTTTTATGATTCTGACCCACAATTTATATATTTAAGAAGGAAATGTGTTTGCATTGCATAATATCCCTGGTACTTTCAAAAAGATATGCAAGTGCTTGCAATGGCATTCTCTTTTAGAGCATGCTGTACCTATTAGGTTGCTACACTAGAAAACCTGTGATGGTGACATGTTAAGCAGAGTTAAATTAGGATTTGAACTGTATATCTCAAATATGCATATTTGGTTATGTTTTRTAATAGGAGTGGTGGAAAGTAAATGTGCCTACTTCCATTCGATAGCTGAGTAATTCTTTAAATTTGTTCTTGAAAGACCCCAAAAGATGATACCTATTACAGAGCTGTGAAAGTATGTACCTTGTCTTTGGAGCATAAATTTTCCAAAGTCTTTTCCATGTATATCACCTTGATAGGTAAAAACTCCTCTTTCAAGCCCTGAGGATACCTAGAATATGTTGAAACAGAAAACAAAATTCTGAAATAGATAAATAACAAAATTTAGTTATTTGTTTTTCTGATTTAAAATAAATAGATAATATGGAGCCCAGGTTTTAACTCTTTGACTTTAAAACATTAGTGAATTTTCTATGCTTATACAATATTTATTATTTAAAATATTTTATTTTATTAATTTGCAACAATACTAGACCAAATTTCAAAATAGCACCTTGAATGATTTAAAAATATCTAACGTATATTGCTGGGTTATAAAATTCTTGAAATATCMTACTCATAATTGAATTACTAGGCASATACAGAAGCATGCTGAATTGTCAGATTTAAAACTATTTTCAATAGAAAGTATCATGARGCAGAAAAAAGAAATAGAAAAAGTAAAATAGCACTGTTTTCCTTCAAGATTAGGTGTACTTTTATTACAGTGAACTATTTACCAAACCAAAAAAGGGCAATATTACTAAAGGTAAAATTCCCACTCCCATATCAGGAAACAAGGCAAAACCATGGCAAAGTATGGTGATTCTTTCCTCCTTCCTTTTCATACTTCATTCATGAAAATTCTAATCAGAGTACAGCAGATAGAAGTCTGTATACATATTTTTGAAAGAAAAATGTAATCCTGTCTCTACATTGACATCCAGAGTGCCGGATTACATACTTGTAATACAAAAAAAATGGACACAGTTACATAGATAAAATTACTTCAGAATTTAATCTCAGCCATCTTTATCCATGGCAACCTAGGTACTTACATAACCATCTAGTGCCCAGTTGTCATTTTCATACTTGCTTACAAAAATGTCACTTGGTCCTTTAATTTGAAAAGCTTTCAAGAGCAAATGGGCTTCTTCCTTCTTGTAAACACCTATTAAAATAAAGGGGGCAACACATACCTTTACAACAAATTTTCTACCAGTTTGTTCAACTATCCCTTCAAATCTAAGTATATTGTTTCAGAACTAAAAGTTTGTAGAAACATTCTGTAATAAAAGAATTTCATAACATGGAAACCCTCAAGATTTCAAGTATTGCTAGATATCATTTAACACATCCTATGCCTTATCATACTTGATAAGAGTATGCAAAGATAAGTTTGTATTGTTTAATTTTATACATAATAGAGGAAGAAAAGTTGTCTTTTTATACAGTATTTCAATAATTCTGAATATAGATAGAACTCCTTTCCTGGACTTTCCTTGACCTGGAAAAAAAATGGATTTTACTGACATCACAATAATATGTTGCTACAGTAGGTATCAGTAGTGCAATGAAAGAAAATTCCTCTTTGGCAACAAATTACTGCAATTTTCTCTGAACTCCTGACCTGAAAAGATAGTGATAGCTGATAATATTCTTTTCAATATAACTGTGATGAGAGGCTAAATCTGAACTTCCCAGTCAGATTTACAGAAAGGAATGCATAATGTTGATTATGAGGTATGCATAATTTACGATATTATTTCATTATTTGTGTCTATTTTATGCTATGCCATTATTAATACCACATTGTTTTAAGATAGATATTAATCAGTATTGATTATTTGAGCTTTCCAATGGTACAGTTCTTAATAGACCTATAAACATTTTGTCTGCCACTTCAGTATTTCCTGTGAGTTCAACACACCAATGCTATCCAACAGTCTGAGATGAATAAACCCACCTCAATATCCATCTGAAATATAATGGCTTAAATAGATGGGTGACTGCATATGAAGTGGCAGAAGCCTGTGCAGACCATTTAGTTAAAACCTTTTTCTTTTGCGAAAGAAAATTATTTTTAGCAAAAATATAAAGGTTTTGTTTCATTTTCCATTTGAATGAAAATGCATCAGAACTGAACAGATAAAAAACATTTAAAAATTATAAGAACAGCTTCTTTAACACCAAATTCTGTACCTACCTGATAGTTTAAGTTGTATGTTGGATGCCTCAATGAATGTGGCATTTACTTTGCTGCTTGTAGTATTGAACCAATCAACAGTGAGAGTAGCAGGCTGTCTTTTTCCTAAATATTCATAAAACCCTTTCCACAGTGAATTTATAAAAAACACATCTGAAGGAACTAAATAAAAGGGGTGGGGGGAGGGGAAGAAACAAAGGAAGAAGTAAACTGCAATGAAATAACAATCTTTCTAGCCATAATTATGCTTGTAATTTATTTTTAGACAATCAAGCCACTGTTCTAAGGAGGTATTATAGTAAAAAATTTAACGAAAAAACAGTCAATACATCTAACAACTTTTCCACACCTATAATATAACACACCTGTCCATCATGGTATATGTTCTCAAATAACCTCACACTTTATAGCTTGTGTGATTCAGTGAATGTCCTCAGTACTATGAAAAACAATTAGTCCATTTCAGAATTACATTATATTTCTTTTCCTCATATCTTAAAGGTACAGTGCTTCCCCTAAAACCCTGTACCTTTAAGGTACAAGGAAAATAAATATAATATCATTCTGAAACCAGAGATTCCTGGAAAGAAACATTGTTTAGACCATGCCTTCTGTTTCATGGATCTATTGAAGCAGCACTGTGTGTGAATATTCAACTGAGTATCAAATGAATATTCAACTGAATTGACTGAATTTCTGGTACAATTTTATCAGTCATTTTTAGACTTCCAAGCTTTTTTTCCATACAATATTACTGCACCTATGAACAGTGAAGTTTTAAAATATATATTTTTTTAAATTTAAAACAGACTGCCATATCTCAGCAACTGCAGTTTGAACTATCTGAAATAAAAATCCTACAAAATGAAGCAGGAAKTTTTGGAAGAAGTATATGTATTTGGATTATTTATTTGATGTGATTGGTATCTTTCCTCTACACAGAAAAAAAAATATTTAGGTATTGGATGTTCTATTATAAACTGTTTAACTAATCACATCATATCTTGAYGAAATGATAGCCCTAGGAAGTATTAAAATTCACCCATACTATCCATGACCACTACAAATGATACTTTCTAAATAGCTAAAGACTGACATTAGAAGTGTTTCACACTCTTCTAAGTAAAATCTTAAATTTAATAATTGGATTTCATTGCATTTTGTCAAACTCTGAGAACATACAAAGGCAGTTGTCTTTACTGAAAGAAATTTATCTGAGCAGGTATTCTCTGTATCCGTTTAAAAAAATTAGACGGATATTTCCTCCTTTACCTAATCACTTATTGCAAAAATGAATCAAAAAAGAAACCCAGGGCAATAATACTTGACATGCAATACATCTGAAAATCAGAGAGCTGATTAGATGTTGACTAAAGGATAAATAACTTCTTCCTTGTCTTTTTGCCTTTGTGCAAAAGTCATAAGCAAATGTTCAAGCCCAGTGTGGAATGATTTGAAAACATCATTAGCAAGTTATTGGTTCTATCACTGGATTCCAAATGAGCAGAGACCTATTAAATGGCTTTGAGTGTAACAACTTAGAATAACTGGAAGTGTTCCATTTCCACAGTAAAAGTCAGCGGGGCTTTACACAAGATAAAAGTCAGTGGGGCTTTACACCTCAACTTACTACCAAAAATCTGAAGCATTACATTTCAATTGGTATGTCACAGTCCTTAGAATTTGTATAATTTCTGCAAATACATGGATTCTGTAAAGGGTCTTTCAGACTCTTTTTCCTATGCATTTCTCACTTTTTGCTACAATTGTGACATAGATAAATTTGAAATCTGGTATTCTAAAAAGAAATATTACAATY
This sequence comes from Mixornis gularis, assembly GCA_003546035.1. Lineage (NCBI taxonomy): Eukaryota > Metazoa > Chordata > Aves > Passeriformes > Timaliidae > Mixornis > Mixornis gularis. Next base: position 626,062 of record QVAJ01000052.1, on the reverse strand, counting down.
ATTTTTATTTGTCTATGTGTTTAATCTAAATTGTGTGTCAGCCATGAAGGTGAGCATCTAGTATTATTGGTGTGAACCAGAGAGGTACTATCTAAGACTTTTATAAAGGATCATACTTTTATAAAGGACTCCATATTTTCACCATATTCCAGCATCTTCAGTACATAGTTTGTCTAGCAACTCTACCAATAATAGCTGCTAMGCTTTGCAAAATAGTACCACTGACTCAGTATTTAGATTTTGTACTTGCAGATGAACAGAATCAGGAGGAGAAAAAAATTGTATTACTTCTTCCCCAGGCATATTTTTTTAAAACRTTGAAACACAAGTGCAGCAGTCTCCAGAGAGGCAGCTTTGGAGAGGCTCTGAGATGATTGCACTGAGCCTTTACAAGTTCCCTGTCTTTCCCACTCCCTGTGAGCAAATGCAAAATGAGAAAAATGAACTGGCTATTCAGTTCTAATACTSCACTGACTGCACTGATTGTTCTCAGAACATGACAATTGAGAAAATCCATGGCTACTCATGAAAACAGCTTCCTAACTATTTTTGTGAAGACTATACAAAGCAGAGAGAACTATAGAAACCAAACAGACTAATATAGTTCTTAATTCTCACATGGATATTGTAAGAATTCTTTAGCTGCAATTTATACTTAATCATGTAAAAGTGTTTACTATTGCTTATGAATACAATAACTCTGCCAAAAAAAAACCCAAAAAACCCACCAAAAAAAACCYTCCAAAAACCCAATTTAAGTGCATTCTGTTGTCTAAAGGTGAAAAATCAGAACACAAAACTATTCTGTTATGGAAACGGTAGTTTACCAATATTAGCTAAATTCTGTTCAAAATACATATAGCACCAAATCAAATTGTATCAAAAGTCAGTATAATAACATAAAGGAAGCATTTCAAAATACATAATGTTCTATAAAGAAGAGAATTAACAATTTTAAAACACATAATAGTGCAGAGCTATTTTTTGAAAACCACTTAAAACATTTTCTTCTTAATTACTGTCATTTGTTACAGTTTCACTTTTCTGTTTACTATTATTGGTACTTTCAATCATAGCATTTAATTTTTTTAATAGCTTTTAAATAGTACTTATCAAAACTAGTTATAATGGACATGACATTGTGTGAATTGATACTGACACTCTGCATAGTGAGGTAAAGCCTCCAATAAATGAGGACTGTATTAATTATATGAATGAACACTATATTCTGCTTTATTGTGAGTCTGTAGAAGTAAAGCATTTCAGAAGAACTCATTTATAGATTCACCTGACACTCTCATTAATAAACTCTCCAGGAAGGTTAATTATTASCAGAAATACCTTTTTTATCCCATCTACTCTACATAGAGTCCTTCTGKGAATTGCCATGAGTGTGAACTATTAATCTAATTTTCCCTGCAGCTTTGCTAAAATTCAAAATATAGAATTRCAACTCATATATTTGATGAAAACTCTGCTTTTTGTTAAATAAGTTAATTTAAAAAAGTAGGACTTTCATTTTCTGAATGAGRGTTGCTCAGATGCATTTGTACATTTTGTCACTTGCAGGAGGAATAGTTTAACTGCATACATGTTCATGAGGTGGCATAGAAAAGCAACAGAAACGTTTGCCTGCCATGCCACCTGCCTGCTGGTCCACACTGTTTTGGAAACCTTATCTTGGAGTATGTGGAGAGTTTCTGTGAAATGATGGCCAAGAATATTTCCRAAAACTGGTTTTGGGGTGGGGTTTYTTATATTTCTTACAACATTTACAATGTAAAGGGCAGAACTTCAACTGAACCTAATCCCAGCAATTATAGCATACAGTCATTATAAGGCTCTCCATTATAGCAATCTCTCTGATATAAAACTACATCAAAACTGAGGTTTGTGTATATAAACTTCTTCTGTCTGTTTGAGAAGGGATTTTGTGCAATTTACAAAATTGGCACTATAGARATTTTAAAAAAAGTTCTTTGTGGAAGAATTTCATAGAATAGGTTTCACATGTCACCTCTTATGAAATACCTCAACATTTATATTCCTTGGAAATTAGTAACAAATACTTCACTAAAATATTGGAAATAGTTTTATTATCCATAACAATCTCGGGTGTAAATCAATTTAATTTATTTAGATCTAAAGCTCTTCTTGTATACAAACCTGGAGTTTTAGTTATTGTTTCATTAACTTCTCTCACTCCTTTACCTACAAGTAAAAAGACAAATTATCATTTTCATGAACATATTTGTGTGKTTTTTGTTTTTGTTTTTAAATAGAATGTTAAAACAATACCTGTTGGATGCAATCATCTTTTATCCAATGTAGTCACTTTTAAGACAGAAATAACTTCTTTTGAATACTTTACATGTTTAAACCTATCCACTTKTGCAAAAATATCAGAAAATAATTTAGGTAAACAACATTTTTACTGTGGAAAGTTGTCTGTCATACATTTAGGGCTAAAACATTTATATCAGTCCCAGTGCTATAAAAGAGAGCCTTATAGAGGGGACAAATACTATATCTAATTACAAACAATACTATATTAAATATAGTAAAAATTGTGTTTAGAAAGACTGATAYGTTTATGGCACAAAGCAGCAAGAGCCAGATAGCTTGATTCATAGAACAGGATCAGATATCGTGGGAAAGAGTCAGAATTTGTGMTTTAAAAAGGTATAATTTGCTATATTTCTGGTACACTCAGCAAAGTTATGTCCATTTATCCTGATCAAGTTCTGGACTCATCCTTTAGCACATTGGACAGGATAGTATCCCACTGGAAGATTTGGTCTTGCACATTGGTTGTTTTTTTGTTTTGTTTTTTTCTTTTTCCTCTTTAGGTACAGAAATTCACTAATTAGACTGATCAAGTGCTAAGAAAGCACAAAAAAAGGGTAGGACACTCAATGAGAATTATACTTTAACCCAATCTAATAGAAATCTTTACTGCAATTTATCTTCAATAAATAAAACAAAAAACCACAAACAAACAAACAAAAAACCCCCCCAAAAAACCCCAAAACAAACAAACAAAAAAAACCAAACCAAAGATAATTTATCTCAAAATATCAATTACACAGTATCTATGAAAAATCATCCTTTAGGGACACAGAATAAAGATAAATTCTGATATGTAGATCATTTGACAATGCTGAATCAAAGAAGCCTGMCCTTACATTAAAGAAAATCAAATATTGCTCAAACATCAAAAATATTCAGCATATATTGATATATTAAAATTAAAARTCACACTGCAAAAACTTTCCCATGGCATCTGACTATTTTTCCTCTATTCATATTCTAAATATATTTTTATTTTATTTTTCTAAATTGAGAACTAACAGCCATGTTGATTTTCTTGTGAAGAGCAAATTCAGATCTTATAACTGTATACTTAGATCTACTCTAGAAAACTATATGAAAATTACATTTATATAACAGTGGATTACAGTGCAGAGATTTTTTTCATTGTACTGCTCATTTTTATTTGATAAGATTTCTGTAGACTAAAAGTATACCTGCATGAATCTAAAAGCTAGGATATTAAATAAATTTTCTTGTTCTTGTAGAAAATCATTTATTAAGTAGTGAATACACTGAAATACTATTTAAAATTCTGACATAAAGATAAATGCAGCTAAAAGTAGTACTTTATATTTTTTAGGTTTTGGTTGCTGTTGTTAAGGGTAAACATATGTATGTGTGCCTGTGCACTCTCACATATATCCCCTTTTCTTCCTCCATGAGTTCTAGGTGTCAGGTTCACTTTGATTTCTTCACTATTTCTTTCATAWAATAAAAGCTGTTGTTCCATGAGTGTCATTAAACAGTAAGTGGAAAAAATTAATACTACTAAATAAAACAAAAATGTTAGGGAAAATTAATTGAAACCCAGTAGGATCCAACAAATCACTTGAGTAATGACTTACTTTTACAAATAGGTGATTTTCCTGTCCATTTCATATCTGGTTTGCATGTCCGATGCTCTGATCCACCAGCAAGAAAAAATCCTGGCTGACAGGTATACACCAAAGTATACCCTAAAGTAGGGAGATCTATTGCTTTCACATCTACGTGTGCAGGTGTTTCTGGCTGCCTGCAAGCATGAGCTGCAAAGGGGTTTTTACAGTTAGAAAACGTCATGGCAAGCASTTTCCACAGAATTAGAGTATCCAATCTGAAATAAATGCATGACAACTCTGGATAGCTTTGAGCAATGTCAAGTAGCTATTACTCGTAAGAGTGACACTCAATAGTGTATAGTTATATTATTGTGGGATGGAAATGATACTATCACATTCTTTTAAAGAATAAACCAAAATCAAATCMTGCTAGGAATCAGAAAGCAGTTAAAGTGAGGGGAAGCACATGACATTGTATATGGTGCAATGATTGGTCCTGTGAATTATTGTACTGTCACAGCTTCAAGCATCACTTCCACTCTGTGTTCTGAAAATTGGAGTGATTATTGGGACAAATAAATGCATTTGAATTGAAATAAAGGTTCCACAAGAATGTTTTGTCATAGAACATTAACTATGACAGATTTGGTTACTCAGTAGGCTTTTTTCTCTATGGCGCATGGCATTCATTTATAGCAACCCAAAGATAATTTAAAACAGGATAAGAATCTAAGGTCATTGCAATGAATTACTTTTAGCTTAGGTCAGTGTATTTCAGTAYAATAGTTATTTGATGTCCTCCAACTCACACTGAGCTATAAGTAATTTTCACAACCATGCATAGCCCAGAAAAGATGGGTTTTGCTGAGTTCTAGTTTATGATTCATACAATACTAGGCAACAAAATATTTCTATGCATATTTCAAGTCACTTTCCATTCTTTATTAATTCACTACACACAAAAAAAAAATTCCAGCTTAATTAAAGTAGCTAATGCAGTAGGTTAACTATAACAGATTTTTTGAGTAAAACTGATAGAATTATTGTAAACTTCATTTAAAAAAATCTGAAAAAACTTCTTTCAAATTACTACCCCAAATAYATCTTTGGTCTTTGAACAGGAAACAACAACAAATAAAGCATTTAAAAATCTCTTTTAAATAAAGCTTCCCATCCTTGTAGCAAATAATTTGTCATTACTTTACACAGGTATCACTTTGTAACTCTTAAAATTGCGGACTGTTCTGAGTGGTTAGAATAGAAGGCAGACTTACGAATGCATTCAGATTGTATGCCACTCCAAGTTAGGTTAGCAAGACAAGAGCGAGTGGTAGATCCCTGAATATGATAACCTTTTCTGCATCTAAAATAGACTGTGCTCCCAACCTAAAGACCAAAACAGAATGTTAGATAGAAGTTCCATCATGTGTAGTCAGRCATCAAGATAAGTGATAAGTTAATACGGTTTTTTTCAAAAATAAAAATGTCTGCTTTTTACATTTTCTAGAGTTACACTTTTTTTTTTAATGTGATGATGAAATGGTTGAGTAATTGATTCTTTTGTGATCTTATTTAAAAGCAATACATGCAGAATCTCTTACGTTGCATTTTTTACTATTAAGTTTTATTTGAGATGTTCAACTAGAAGAGYGAAGTCCTCAAAAGCCTTCCTATGGTCAAATATGATATGAACTTCCTCAAAAGACAAGGTAAAATAACTGAGAAAACACTCTTTAGATTTCAATTGGGAATAGAAATGCATGAAAGCTACATACAAAATTGTAGGTGAGAAAGAATTTTCATAAGAGATGAGAGAGAGATTGTGTGGAGTGTTCTAGTAAAATTAACTTATTGATGGTACTGACAAAAGTAACCAGAATGTAACTCTGGACCAAGTTATTTAATGATRTGGGACTAATCAGTAAAGCATTATTTTGTTTTGGATAAAAAATCTTGGCAATAATAAATAAATAAATAAATTAGACAAAATTTAMATTATTGGAAATTAWATTACTTTAATAAAGTAACATCMCACAAACAAGTTGCAAATGAGTARTGATCAATGTGTATTAGTAAGAGCTTGCAGTTACAGAAAGGCAGACAGCTCTGCATGGCAAATGTCATAGAAGGGCTTTAATGGAAATTAAAAGTTAGTATCTTCAAAAGTAGCTAACTGCTATCTATTACTCAATTATATAAAACCTGCTCATCATGACAGATGTTCAACAAATGAACATCATTTCTTCCAGAAGTAGCYTGGGAAAACCACAGGTATTTTTAAAGGTCGTATTACTGATATGGCTTTGCAGACTTCTGTTTTCCTAACTTTTTTTAAACATACTACTCTCTCAATCCTGCCAATGACACACAGCAGGTCTTTAGTATGGAGTAGAACAGTGTGTGGCTAGTCTTGAGCCTAAGTCATCTTCTTGTGCCAATTCTCATATCTGTCAGTAAAAACACGATGCAAATCTTTACTCAGTGCTCCAAAAGACTGAGCAAAAAGTAACATAGGTTCAAGGTAGTTAAAGAGTTATACTGYTTTTTCATTTTACTGGTAAAAGATAAAATGAAAGCAGCACACTCTTTGTRTAATACTTGGTTGAAAAACACTGAGGGCTTCACAGCATAGTGAAGCACAAAAGGCAAAGAATAAAAGGGGCAAGACAAGGTGCTGGTAGACAGGGGAAAACCCTACAAAGATCTGCTGCCTGTCCTCACACTGTTCTATAATGAGGAAAGACTGATGAATAGTATTTTTATAAAGCTTGGCTATGTCATACAAACAGGAAACCCACAAATAATGTATGAAAAAGCCCCAAACAATCTAGTTCCATTGYCATTAGAGAGAAGTCTCCACATTGTGGTACAAGATAGCATTCTGAGAGCAAACACATACTGGAGAAAGTCTTAATGCACAACAGAAGAAGACTTAATACAGCCTTTAGATGTGAATGGGAAAAGAAGATCATTCTGCATTAACATGAACAACAGACAGTAGAACAGTGAATTGGCCAGTAAAATTCTGCTATTAAAGACAATTTGTGAGCCAGATAAAAGGGGGAGAAAAAAGAAAACAATTCCCCGATAAAATTAGGTGCAAAGATTAGAGTTGTTTTTGAAGAGAAAATGGGGACAGGTACAGGATCAAGATGAGACATCAGAAAGGCAACTGCATCTATTACTAGAAGCAGAACCACCTCGGGTAAGGCCACAAGATTTGTCTCAGGGAGAAGTGCCTCAGTATCTGTGAGCCAGGCAGGAGCAGAAGGTGAAGAAAAGAGCTGACAGCCATAGCAACAAAAAACAGAAAAATTGCAGGAGAGAGAGGCTACCAATARTCAGAGGAACTCACAGAAAGGACTTTTTGGAAAACAGTTCTACTAATTTGGTTGCAATGGACACACTGCCCTAGGTTCAGAAATAAGCAGCAAACCCAAACAGAACTTATTATTTTAAATTTCAGTCACACGTATTTWTACCCCAAAAATCTATCCACACAAMGTTTATCAATCTATATAATGACRGKGGATTGGTCATTGTTGCCTCTACAGTAATTTCCTCAGTCACTTTTCTGACTCTCACTTGTTAAACTAACAACCTGTGAGGAATTTCGAAATTATAGAAAGGATATTGATCACAGAGATCCTGGACACWACACAGAATAATTTTATCTTCTCTGACTGAATAAAATATAGCATGAATTTCTAATTTAGTAAAGACACTTGCTGACTTTTTTGTCAAGGACTACATGGCCTTTGGATCACACAGGTCTTTGGTTGTTAGGTATTTACTGACTATTCATCAATGTATGAAAGAATTATTATCATGAAGCAAGGTAATTATATTATGTCATGTCATATTAAGTAATCAATTTATAAATAGCCTTCCCTACTGAAGTCTCCTAAAGGATTGAACACATGATATATTGCAGGGTTAGAAGTTCTTTCTTTAAGCTGAATGTTCTAAAAAAAGCTTGGAATGAGGAATGAGTTTTTATTAAAAAGAAGGTGGAAATTTCTCAAGGTTTGCATCAGACATTTAAGACTACAGATAATGTTTCTCATTAAATTTCTTATGTAATTATGAAATACATTTCCATTTCGGAATGCTAATAAAAATAATTTAAAAATTACCTCATAACCTCTGGAACTGTTTTGTATTCCAAAATGTGGAGTACCAGGGTCTGTACAAGTATTGTGAGCTGGATCTAATGCAAAATGTGAAGCACAACACATATTATTATGGTATGGAAAAAAATACTCTAAAACTGTTTGCAAAGATTAAATAATTTAATCAATGTTTAGTGATGACAAGAATTCAATTTTTAATTGAATGTGTGTTTTTCTATATATTACACTAGTATTCCCAAATAAATTACCAAGTATATCATAGTAATTTGTTTCAGTACATTGTCATTATTTTAAAATATCTTTGCAGGTCTTTCTGGTAGTACAGACTTCACAGTTATGATTGCAATAATTTTTAGCAATCTTATCCTTTTAAATCTCTTTGAATCCATAGTATATTTCACTATTCAAAATGCAGTTGGAATATATAGAGAAATCCTTAGAAATCTTYATATTTTCTTCATTTCAAATGAACTGCTTAATAATAAATATTCCTAAAAGAAACACCCTCAAAATAATAATAAAAAAACCAAAACTCCTCAAACCCAAAAATCCCACAAACTGAAAAAACCCAAACTTATAATCAGCCTGCTTTCTCAYAGCAAGTAAATACTTTTTAKTTTTGTATAGTTTTTTTTCTATGCCACAAAGAAAACAAGTTTCTAATGGAGCACCACCTCAGTTGTTGCYGGAGAAAAACATTCCCTCCATGAAAAAAGTACATGCCAACAGAGTAAAACTAATTCTTCTTTTTCATGAGAGCAACTYAAAGCAGCCTGAAACTATATTTTTATTCAGTAATGCCCATATTCTGGTGGTGGCTTCAGAGYTGCCCAGTCTTATCCATCATTTAAACAGCATAGAACTTCATCCAGTGGATTTTCCTGTGGTATGTGATTCTCTCTTGGCAACTGAGTCTGCTGAGTGCTGACAYTGAATTATGAAGAACACATCTTGTGACTATACTTCACCTGGAACAATTTTTAGTTTTCTGTAGAGCAAAAATTTGAACTTATCATTTACAATAATGTGATATTTCATTTCACTCTTGGCCAACTCCCATTTTCAATATTGACAATCAGTAGAGCATAAAAATTCAACTGGACTGATATTTACCAAAGGCTTCAAAAGTTAGGTGGATGTTGACCTAATGTGTAAGAATAAAAAGCAAACATGCTCTTGACATTGAGATGTTTGAACAGTTCAGAAACTTTTTAAAAATTATCAACAGCTGGAATTCTATTTCTAATAATAGACACACGAAGCTGAATTGAATTTTTAAGATAGGTCTCATCTGAAGAACCCAAAGCAAGACTTCTCAAAGAATTCTAAGGAAATCATGGCTACCCAGAAACTGAAAAGCCCCCCCTGTATGGTATTTTTATGTCTAATTCTAGATATTGTTCACTGCTCTTAACCTTCAAATTGCTTAGAAATTTTATCTGCAAATATGTTAGATGATCTAATATTTCCCTTTTACAATAMCATAAAAACTATGATGTAAAAGAAAACCTTGTGTCTTTGATGCACTACTTCCCATGTGCTTCTAGATTATATTACATAAAATATAAACAGAAATGTCATTATTACATTTTCWAAGTTGATTCTTTTCATCAGACCTGAAAATTAGCTTTTTTAAGCCTTCTTGCCTCTGTAGCAAAATATAGGTGTAAGATGACTTCCCAGTTTGCAAAAACTATAGAGAGGAGTCTTGAATTTATACAAAAGAATTCTGTTGACTATTATGTCTTCATTTAAAAATACCGGCTGTTTTCAATAATCATGATTACAACATTTTCCCAGAGACCCCAGCTCTTTCATACAGCCAATGTCTCAGCCACAACAAAATATATAAACGGCCTACAATCTACATCTGAATAAATTTGTTTATAAATATCAATTTTTTTATTATAAAACTAAAATAATTTTGTCTAGCAAGTCACCCCAAGTGGGATCAAGTTCTGATGTCAGTGGGTGATAAAGGTGTCAATCTGATTGATGTAACATGCTAAAAGCCTACCAGTTGCACAACAGTCAGTGAGAAACTGAGAGTATTTGGRAGTTCATCAGAATTTCAAAAGACCAGAGATGTACAAGCCATGTTCACAAAGTCAAAAACACTTTGATTAAGGATCTATTCTGAAAAATGCCTTTAACTCTCCAGTGACAAAATCTGGTCTTTAATCTGCCACAGTCTTCTGCATGTCCAAGAGAGTCTAGAAATAGATGGAACAAATTTATGTACTTGCAGGTATTGACATTCTGCATTTCCAGCAGACAAGTAATAATGTAAATTTATAAATGACTTCACATGTGATTGTGTTTATCCTAGAGTTTTCATACTCAAAATATAACCTTATTTAATTAGGTTTTTTTGTGTTACACAGACCTTTTCTATACTTGGATAGAAATCTATTTGCAAGATTTATGATAGTTTAATAGTTTATCAAGAATATTCTCAGTAGAAAATGCATTAGAGGTAGTTATTACCAATGCATGTTGGCTGAATTCCACTCCAAGTACCATCTGCTTGACAGAATCTTCTTGAAGAACCTATCAGAATAAAAGGAGGTCTGCACTGAAAGCTAACTTCAGATCTGTAGGTGAAACTTTTTCCATTGAGGCGTCCTTCTGCTGGAGTACCAGGATCACCACAAAACACAGCTGAYACATAAAAATAAAAAGAAAAATATAGGTATTAAAACCCATACATGCTTTAATCTGAAGTATTCTGCATAGTTTTATGTGCAAGGAAGGCATACTAGATATGAATGCAAAGCCTATGTTCATTTATCTCCTAAATTCTTGACAGCAATTTTAAATAAATTCTCAATGCTATAGCTATTTTAAGCATAAAACTTAACCTGGAAAAATAGATCTTTTAATTGAGACACTTAAATATTGATTGGATTTGGATGACAAAATAATCCCCAAGTAGATAATGCTATATSGCAATGCTTAAAAATAAAACCTTTTTTCACATCTGACACCCTCAGATGAGTAGGCTGGAAATTTTTGCCCTAATTAGATAAAAGGAAAAATATTTATCAGGGTCCTAACAAGATTTCAAGGACTCAGAGAGTTGAGTTGACAGATTTAGAAAATGCTGAAAAACAAATACAAGCAAGACGTGAGGGTATGTACTCGCCTTTGGAGAGAAAAAATTGCTTAGAAAGCCTATGAGCTATGAGCTTAAGGATAAGCATCCTTGTTTTCACCTGTTAATGGGAATGGAAGCACGGAAGAAAAGAAGGGAAAGTGTAAGGGAATATTCCAGTCATGCTTACCAGAAGTCAAATTCAGGACATACAATARGATTACCAGTATTGCAAAGTGCTGGGTCCAATTAGATAACGAGAGATGAGAGTGACTTTTGGGGAAAGGAAGAGGACTGTAATCTTTAATGGGCACAGCCACTCAAATTTCATAACAAGCTAAGTTTTTCAGTACAAGGAAGGAGAATCCTGCAATAATTCATATATTACCTGATGTAGCTGAATCCTTTTTAAATTGTGATTCTGTGCCTGTACCCCAAGACAACTGATTGCAGCWTTGGTGAAGCCCAACACAACCGTCCCCTGGGAACTTACGCAAACACTGTGGGATGTCTCCCCGCCACACTCCTCGCCCTTCGCAGGAGAGAATGGCTGTGTTGGACAGCTGATACCCTTCTGCACAGCTGTAACTCACACTGGCACCCCAGCGAAAATCAGAGCCTTCCACTTTCCCATAYAGCACTGTTGGAGGGGGGCCACAAGTAATAGCTGTGTCGGAAAAGAAAAGTTACATTTTCAAGATTTTATAGGGTTTAGGAATACGTAATATAAGACACACTCATACATTTGAATCTAAAAAAGGTAATTCAGGCTGTTGTTCCAACAAGGCATACCTGTGTTGACAAAGCAGCCTGTAATAGRCAGAAAACTAATATAAACACAAAAATAAAGGCTATGGATTTAGGAAGTCCCTAAGTGCTAGGTTACTAGAAGCCCAAAGAGTACATAGCTACCTAGTTTTATATTTTTCTTTACTGATTATTTTTGCCAACAGGTTACTAACTAGGCAAAGGTTTTCAATAACCTTTATTTCTTTCAATAAATAGATTTTTATGATTCTAAATTTCTAAATATTTGTATTTTATTTTAAACTAATTTTGCAGCACTATTTAATATGACTGTTAATTCACCTGCTCATTTTCTAAGGCTTTCCACACGCAATGGTAATCAACCTTATTGTCAGTTAAGGGCTAAGAAATTTTTCTGATGTTTTCCACCTTCTGATAAGAGTGCCCAAAATGATGAAATCTGGAATTTCCAGATTTACATTTCCATATAATTACTTTAAACAAGCCACARCCATAAAATCACTCAGGTAGTAATTTTCATGACAGAAAATGCAGTCAGTTGAATACTTACGCCAAAATTTAATTAGTAGGCTAGATGTAGATATCACAGTGAAGTGGTGCTAGGTGAGTTGGCAGCYTAGGACTTTTGTAAGTAGAAGATGCCCTAGGCTGTTAAATGTACTCCCTGGGCTGCTGAAGTTGTCTTAACAGTTTTCACCAGGCTGCCTTATTTCCACTTATCTCCACTACGACCTTCCTGCTATCACTTGTAATTAGCTATTTGTGAAGCATATTTTTGGCTGTTTATGATGACTAAACTACTGCAACAAGGGRATCTTTTACAGAAAGCTTGGTTTGCAGAATCCTGGTACAGAATTTTGTCCATCTAATCCAAGAGAAATGAGCCAAAAAGGAAAATGGGTACTTCATTAATACTTTTTTAAGATGAGCGCTCTGACAATCTTCATTGCAGAGTGWTTTGGTTCTACTTTAGTCAATAATTAGACTATTTTGACTGCTATTCTACCACAGCATATGTACAAAACAAATGCATATTCTACAGAAATACTTATCTAATATTTTAGTTGCATTTGGAACAGTAATTGTTCCAGAGAWTTTTTTTTTTAATAAATAAAGACACCAGTTTGTGAATATCACATAAGTGTCAAACCAGTACTTGTAAACTGTTCAATTCAAAAAATCACCTTTGCAAACTGGTTTACTCTGGTTCCAAGTGCTGTCTTTCACACAACGCATGGTAGATGAACTTGCAGGCTCCATCAGATATCCTGGATTGCACTGATAGCTGACTGTCTTATTAAAGGTAAAATCATTTCCAAACTGAATGCCATTTGCCAATGCACCTGGATCTCCACAGTTAATCACTAGTGAGGAAAAGAGAAAAGGAATTTTTTTAATAAACATATAACTGCGCATATCCAATGTCCTTTCTTTTAGTGTACAATACAGGAAAAAAAATTGTTTCTGTCAAGAAAAGTTACCTTTCTGAGGCAGTTCAATAGCATGGACYAAATATCACTTTCCTGTAACACAGTAGCCTCACTGGCATGCTCTACAGCTACCACAGACCGCTGGTGGCGGTTTTGACACGACTTCTTCGACCTTCACACTGAGACCTTTGTCACATCAAGCCTGAAGTTGATGGTGCGATGCAACCGCAGCAGAGTTATGAAATGCCTCTTTTGTTCCCCCCTTTTTTATATTTCTTTTTTTGTGTGTGTGTGTATAAAAGTACTGATGTACCGTTAGTCTGGCCTTGTCAGTGGGGCCAGTAGCCCCGCTTGCCTTYAGCACTCCTCTGGTTCCTGCTCCATTACCCTGATGGAATAGCCCAGTCTTGCTGCCCTTGATTCTTGGTCCTTTGCAGCATGGTGATTGATCAATTCTGAGTCATTTGGCTTACAATAAAAACTGGCACAGTAATGTGTCCAAATATAGAAAATTTGATTKTGAGCTACCAGGATTACCTTCTTTAAACATAAGTCACAAGGAAAAAAGAAGATGCAATTTTTATCACTTTGCCTTTTTTCCTCCAGGAGTAATTAGTTACTTTTTTCATGAGTAGTAAATTTGTACTTACAAGACAAAAAAAAAAGGGAAAAAAATACTAAAGGAAACTCTAAAGGAGCAGCTAAATATAACATTCTTCTAAAAAATATTAATATCATTAAATTGACACTCCTGAGGTAAACAAATGCAATGAAGTTTCCTATATAGCCATTTTAAGAAGATATTTCTGGAAGCATCTAGCATGTATTATAAGGGCATGTACCTTTAGATACAAAAAAATATTCATGTTTTACAAGACAAGTGAATGTGGAAAAATATGTTATCTATCATGACAATAATTTTCAGTAGGAAGCCTGGATTACTTACTACTTAAAAGCTTTAGGGGAAGAAAATTTCTTTCTGACCTGTGCAGTCTGGAGCAGTGCCAGTCCATGTCCCATTAGCAGTACAATGTCTAGTAGTTAGCCCTGAAGTTTTGTAACCTTCCCAGCAGGCATAAATGACTGAGCTGGAGAATAATATTCCATCAGTGTATATTATCATACCATTGGCTGGCGTGCCAGGGTTCCCACAAGATACAGCTGCAAAGAAAATATTTAAAAAACAAACAAACAAACAAACAAACAAACAAAAAAGGATTTTGATGACTGGTGACTAACTGGGATGAAAAAAGTAAAAGAAAAACTAGTTTAATAGATTGCCTTTTAAAACACCTATAGCAAGTTTCACTGAGAAAATATGTAATAGATATATTCTTGAAATAATATTTCCCTTTGTTAATATTATTATAAGCATTTGGGGTTTTTTGTTGGGTTTTTTGTTATTTTTTTTTTTTTCCCTTTTTTTTCCAATTCCTGTTTCAGGTAGTTTGCCCTTTTTGTTCTATTCCACCCAGTACAGTCACTGGAGCAAAAAAGCCCATTGAGGACTTCCTGACAGACCTGTACCTCTGTTTTGCCTTTTGGCAATTTTTTTTATTATCTTCCTGTCTTCTGGTATCTCCATTTTTAATTGTAAAAATGCATAAATAGTAAATTGTGACCTTCTTCTTAATTTTTTTTTTTTTTTAATCAAGAAAAGAACAGGCACTCTGTATTGGCCTCCTAACCTTTGGGCATCTATATCAATCCTTCAAGGCAACAATAATGTTTCATCTTCATATGTCCAAGATTTGATAGCGGCTTACCTTGGTTACTTTGATTACATGCTGGGGTTTTTTGGAATGAGAGGAGGTTTTTTTTTCCAGTGGACCAACCACTCATTAAAAGCACTTGGGATTTTGTTTTGAATTTTCCTAACAACTTTTCTAGCAACTCCATTCTTTTGAGACCTCCACCAAGAGTACTGTGTTCACAACTGGGATCCCCAGCAGAAGAAAGACTTGGACCTAATAGTTATAATCTAATAATTTAAATATAACAGTGTTAGGTTTTATGATTAAAACAAACACAATTTTTCAATTAAAAATTAGTTTAATATTTATGTTTGGAATAATATCTTATTGCCTTAATCATTTTTAAGTTTAAAAGTTTCAAATAATGAAGAGAAAAATTCAACAGGTTGGAACTTGAACTTGCAGGAATGAATAGGTATTCTCCTCCTAATCTCATCGTTACTTAGATTAAATAGGAAACAATTGGAGGACTATAAAAAATGGGGAAAAAAAGCGGTTTTTTTCTTTTTTTTTTGTTTTTTAACTGAAAGGACAAGGTTGAAGCAAACACTATGATGAAAGGGAGAAAAAAAGCAGCATTTAAAACACTTATAATTGCCACTGACTTCTGCTGTCCTACTATCMTTAATATCTTCATGTAGGGGAAGTAGAAAAGGTACTGCAAAGCTTTAGTTTTCTATTGAAAATACTGATTCAAATAGTGATCCTGTGCCCAGTGCCATTTTTRTATGGTTATGATGATATCTGCACTGASAGAAGACTAGTCTGTGCTGAAGAAYACTACAAAAAGAATAATTGTTCTCAGAATAAAACGTGTAGGTAAAAAAATTGTTTAAAAATATTTTGTTCTATCTTCCATTTTATCATTTAGGAGACAACAGATACTACAAAATCCATCAACTCTAATGAATTAGATAAAATAATTTTTCAGACATTCTTGGAAAATGGRAAGTCATCATAAAACTGAATTTAAAGTCTTCTATTACTGCTTTCCAATTTTAACTGGACAAAAATTATAAAAATTCTTTATTATGTTTTTTATCTTATTTTAAAATCTGATTTTCAGAAATATTCTGTTGCATTTTTTCGAAAAGAGGCAGCATAAAAAGATTTCATTAGAAAATAGCCTAACTTCTTTTGAGAAATATGTATTGATTTATTAATTTATACTAAATTTATATATTCATTTATGCAACTTTATTTTATAATTTATTCAGTCCTTGATGCATAGATGYTGCATAGAAAGAGAAGATGAAAGTATTTTATTGTTACAAAAAAGATGACAGATTTATTTATCACTCCATTTTCATATCCTCAATCAAAAGCATTTATTTAGTATTACATTCAAATTAGGTATCTATTATTTATTTTCAGGCTAATTATTTTTTAACTAAAATTATTTTCTCACGAAATTCTTATAAATATATATTCCAACACTTAGCAGTTTGGATTTAAGTTTTCAAGCAAAGCATGAACTGCTTGTAAACTTTTTTATAAGACCTTTCTGCAGAATGTTACGAAAGCATATTTCTGCCTAACAAAGTTTTTCAGTCAAAGGATAAAAATTCCTTAGGAAGTGTGTCAGGAGAGTAAAAATGCCAATGTATCACGACCTACCTTCACACACAGGCTGTATACCTGWCCAGGAGCCATTAAGCAAGCACGTTCTCTCTGCAGACCCTCGCAGCTGATAACCCATCTCACATGAGAAACGTAACAGACTTTTTGTTTTGAACTCATCCCCTAGTCTAGACCCRTGAGCTGGTACTCCTGGATCATCACAAAACCCAGGATTATTTCCTGCAAAACACAACAGAGCACAAATATTGCCAGGGACATTATGTGCAAATGGAGTGGCAGTGAAACTACTCTCTTGGAATTAGTGCCACTGCATTGTTTCTATTACAAGCAATCCCTTTTCTTCAGTATTATGGTGGGAAGCTAAAGACAAAGATGAAAATACATATCTTTTTACCTTACTTGTTTCCTCAGACCAATACAGGCCTAAACCCAGAATGTGGYAAAAATAAAAGCAAAAAAATAATTGAGAAGACAGGAAGCACTGCTGTCACTTTTTGTCAGTTCAGCAAATCTGATGCTTTTTGATAGAAATGTTTTCTACACATTTTCTTATATTGTTTAACTTGTACTGATATCTTCTAATAACAAGAATTAAATAACAGCAAGAGTGAGGAGAACCGTATTCAAATTTTCAGGAAATGCATTTGAAATACATATATCTACAGAAAATACTCCTGCCCTTGTGTCTACCAAGAACGAAAATATCTCATAATTTTCCTTATCCTCTAAATTTCTATGTAAATATTGGTTACAAATTTAGAAGAGAAAGAACATATCTCAAGACAGAGCTCGAAAAAAGTTCTCCCATAAGTCTAACGAATCAGTCAAGTGCTTTATCACATAGGGTGGCTGATACAGGAGATGCTATACAAGATGGTTAAGGAAGCACAGTCTCAATATCAACAATTTATTATAAATTTTGGCATAAAATTCTATCTCTCCTAAATCCTTYTGTCTATGTGGCTGTTGACAGCAATATTATCCTGTCTTCTCCACTTTTGAATTATATGTCTAAATTCAAAGTCTTTGAAACTATAAGTTTTGATTTTGAGCTTTGATTTTATTTTTGGGTGKTTTTTTCTCAAAAGATGTGTAAATACTTTAATATTTTAAAGTCTGTATGTTTTTAAATATGTTTTTCTTCATAGGCATCCCTCTCATATAAAGGATAAAATCCAAAAYAGGAAAAAACAATATCAAATTTTTGAGAAATCTCAAATAGTTAATTTAGAAATTAATTATTTTGTGTGTCAGAAAGCACAATTACGTGTGCTTCATAAGGTTTTAATTATAGCAAGTATGAGTGGATACAGTCATGATTTCACATAAAAGAAAGCCAAGACAGTTCCGGAATTCAAGACTAACTTGTGGGTTTTGATTGTGTTCACTTAGTTTAGTWCTAGGCTCTTCTAGAATAGACTGCTCGTGTCACCCTGCCCTTCAGCACTCGGACCTTGATTTCCTGCTGTAAAYACATGCCAGTAAACAGTGTGGGTGTCTGAAGTCAGCTGGTATATTCTGTGTACTGTGTACAGTAAAACTCACTCTCCAGAACACTGTGGCTGCCTCCACGCTGACTGTTGAGGATGATGACCACCACACACAAACTTGTAAAGTGTAYATGTGGTGTTTGATGGTTGCCAGGTATGATGGGTAAAAATTAATCTGGGGACACGTCAAAGAGGATAATGGTCTCAGGGATCAAGCGCTGTCATCCATGACCTATGTCCTGGCACTGCTAAAGCAGAAGTGCAGATGTGGCCTGTGGATGCTATCTGTTTCCACTTACTCTAAGATATTACTATTTCACAGACAATTCTGTCTGCTTAAAATGTGTAAAATAACATGAGGACTGTGATTCAGGCTCCCAGTGTGGCATGYTTATGTCATGAAACAGCTATATCACACATACTTTGGCTTGTGAATGCAAAGGRACTTCTCAGGGAGGAATGATCTTTGATTCTGAAAACTAGATGATGTCTTAGTTGCTTTGGGATTTTGCTGAGGGAATTATTCCAGATCAATGACTGGACTTTTTTTTTTTTTTTCTTGGACATACCTAGTTTTGACTTGGAGAAAATTTGAACTGCAACCATGAAATTTTATAGTCAAAAGGCAGTAATATGAAAATCTAGACCCCTTTTTTATTTAGCAATGTAGAAGACTCAATATCCATTATTGAAATATGAGTGCATCATTTTAAACAAAAATGTCAACTATTGCTTAATTCATAAGATACAAAAGTCCATCATTGCAATAGGTCCCAGGTGACGATAAACCCTGAGATCATATTTATGCCATCATAGAACCATCAGGCATTCAAACATATATTAATATATAATAAAGAAATTAATCCCATTCTGAAAGAGACTACAGGTTTTAAACATTATATTTGGACTGTTTTTCATACCCCTAAAGTATAAAACCGATTAGAGTTCCCAGTCTTCCTGGGCAAAATCATTCTTTCACTGACATTATGACAATGAATTATTCATACTGGATTTTGATGGATTAATCTCCTGAATATCTAACTTAGAAAATGYAGTTCATTTTACAATTCTAAATACCTTAGAGAAATGAGACACCTTTTAGGTTTTCTTCGGCTTTTTTKGGGGGGGGGAGTTTTTCTTTGCTTTTTTTTACATTGAGCCAACAGAGACAGATTTTCATTTCCCTCGGAAATCATCTTGCTCTCAAGATGGTGACCCATTGTGTTCAAAGTTAGAAAATTTAATTCTGCATCAGTAACAATATTTTAGTTACACTAGACATAGTTTCCCCATCATAAGACATGAGTACAGAGCTCTTTAGCAATTTCAGAAAGTATGAGTCTATAAAAATAATGTCATATTCATGACTGAAGATATTTGAAGAGTTTCAATTATTAGCAATTAAAATTTCCCTCCACCAACATGAGAATTTTCCTTGTGGTGAGAAATGTTGGATAATAGCACTAGATTGTTATCCAACTATTCAAGTGTTCAGATCAATTCCAGCTATTTCAGACCTGGGATATTATGCTGGATAAAAAGGTGAAAGTGACATAAATGTGAGCTTAAGATAAGCAAGAAAAAAATATCTTGTGCAGTGATGCCTTTCAGATCTAGGCATAGAGACCATGATGCCAGTGAGATCTGGCAGTGTGAGAAGATTCTAAACTTTCCTCCTTGAGCAGCAGAGAACAGAAAAGAAACAGTAGTGATTTAAATTCACTTCCTTTTCTCAGTATTTCAAATTCTGCTCAGCATTCTCGCATAATCATCCTTGCAGCTCATAAATGGACCATTTTCAATGAACACTTATTCAGAACTTTTTCAAAGTACTGAAAATAATTCAAAGTACCTTACACCTATTTAAATTAGGTCAAATCTGAATCAAACCACTTTSAATCACATCAGTCCAACAGTGGGCATGTCTAACAGTTCCAGGGAACTGATAAGATTGTATAATGGGTAACTATGAACAATTTTCTCACTTGGAAATTTTCTTCCTAAACCATTCAGGYATTTGATTTTTATATACCAAAGTGTGTATACTTATTTCCCTTACAAAAGCTATTAATATGCTGTTTGTGTCCTTAGGAGTCAATTCTTCCCTGAACTGTTCACTTCAACAAAACTGTGTGATGTTTTACGGCTTCTTCTAAGTCTGCATAATCTAGGGGAGAATAAATGGTTTCTGTACCTCCTGACCGCACCAAGAACGSGTCAGACATTTATAGTGTTTGCACATTGTGACAACAATAAAGTATATTTCTGCAAGAGAGGAGCAAAATGTACAAAGTTTACCTTAATACCTTTGCCGTGGAGTTTCTTAATCAAAATTTTCTGATGTAACAACCCTTGTGTGCACAAAGTGTTCATAAAAATATAATGTATCACATGCATCCTTTTTAAGGAAAACTTGTCCTGGTTTGAAACACTGTTTTGCTTTATCTGCTATACACTGCAGTATACAACTAGGACATGTGGCTGAGGAGTGAAGTTGTGAACTAATGACAAAGAGAATGAGATGATTACAAGARTATTTCAGTAAATCAGTGTGATACAGAGGAGTGGCTATTGGTGAAATTAAAATATAACAGGAAAATAAACAAAACAAGTATTTGCTGAAAAAACGTGTGAGAATAGCCTTACTCATATGACGAGGTGACATTCAGATAATGGTCGGTAGAAGTACCTGAGCAGTGAGGGAGAGTCCCACTCCAGTGGCTGTCTTCCTGGCACTCCCTCGTAGAATTTCCTATGAG
The DNA here is from genome assembly GCA_003546035.1 of Mixornis gularis. Classification (NCBI taxonomy): domain Eukaryota; kingdom Metazoa; phylum Chordata; class Aves; order Passeriformes; family Timaliidae; genus Mixornis; species Mixornis gularis. Next base: position 605,142 of record QVAJ01000052.1, on the reverse strand, counting down.
CCTTCGACCCGCTGTGCAAGAATAGTGAACTATGGAGCCATATGTAAATTTGTCTCCTGAAAGAATTGCATTTGCAGGTACTCCAGGATGTCCACAAGAAATGGCTAACAAAGGTAAGAACATAACATTATGAGATGTTCTCAGAGCACAGAAAAAATCTCTTATAAACTTTAAATACAAGGCTGGTTGCACAAAAATATACTTGTCTGTCTGTATTTCAATTCTTAAATAGCTTCAGTTTTCTTGTTGCTATAGATGGTTTATTGGTCATTTGTAAGATTAAACACAAAACTATGCATAAAACTAGCCTATCCAGTTTAGCCTTTTTCTAAAAATATATAGATTTCTTTCATCATTCGTGTCTGTTCATGATCCTTCCTTACAAAGTACACCTTATTTTGGTTAACAATAGGAAGGAAGACAGCAAATAAGGCTATTGCTGTAATGTCCTTATATATTGCCAATATGATAATGTAAGCATCTTTATCATATCTACGACTGGGTATAGTTTAAGCACCATAGTGAAATAAAATATTTATTCAGTAATATTATAGCAATGTGATGAACTAGAGTGAGCAAGAAGAAAATGGATTACTGATATTTTTTATAATTTTAAATCATACTTATTTTTCTAAGATACAAAAAGCAAGGAACATTCTTGCACCAGTAAATATTCTTGCCAAAAAAAAAAAAAAAAAAAAAAAGCACCAATTTTGTATTTAAAATGGTGTATTTTCCCTAATTATTTTACTCCTGAAATATGAATAAACTCACTTTTTCAGGTTATAGCTCTTATTGACAGACATTGAAAGCACAGACTGTTTGTGAAAAAAAAACAGCCAACAGAGCTTCTTGGGTCATATGACTATTAGATAGATAGCAGTATGAAAAGCATAATAAAGAAATAAATTCACAAACCTAGTGACATTTCTAGCTCTGGTATAGAAGTGTTAATCCATGAAATAAATATTTTAGTAAAAAAATTGCAATTCTGTTCAGCAAAAACTTTTAAACCATTTGATGTGTTTCAAATTAAAATATACTTTAATTTAATTTACTACTTCTTATGATTGCAYTTYAAATCAGAAATCATGTCACAAATTAATAGTGATCAGAGAAGGAAAATATCTCAATGGAAATTAAACTCAGGCCAACTGTTGTTTTGTAAAGATATGAAGCTTACTGATCATAGGAAACACCAGAAAATTTCCTCCCTCTCTGAGGAGAAAGTGATGGAGGAAATATGAAGTGATGTTTTAAAAAGACCCTCTTGAGCAGATTTTTTCTATACAACATTTCACTGATTTGTCCTCACATAAACACTACAATGAGTCTGAAAAAMATATAAACGTCTGATACAGGCATAAATGGTCTTAGACTATCTTTCTAAATTAAACCAAATTAATAATTTTAGATTTCCCTAGCTGTTTCCAAATACCTTAACAATTCACCAGTAAGGGAAATTAATGTTGATTTTCTGATATTTGAAATAATAGTCCCACAGTTCCCTGGAAACATTTGTTTAATAATGTTAAGTTGCATGATATTTTGTCTTAATGTTTTCTTACTGAGATGCACGATTTGTAATGTATCCATCTTAAAGTTCACTTTGTTCCTTAATAGATGGCTACACTTGTRTTTTCTATCATGATTTAAAATCATGCACAACCCTCTAATGCAAGTCCAACCAAATGGATACTCACACAAACACTTTGGCAATGATCTATCCCATAACCCGTTAGCTTTACAGGTCAGTGCAGATGAGCCCAGGAGATAAAAGCCTTTCTTGCAATGGTAGGCCACGCTTGTTCCGTACTTGAAACTTTCAGGATAATTCTGCTGTCCGTGACGAATTGCATTCTCCACAAAGCCAGGATCAGAACAGTTCACCACTGCAACACAAACCATATTCATTGCAGATGCATAACAGCAATATCATAAATRCAGCAATGATTCTCATTACTTCACCAGCAGCTTGTGACTGTGGTTCATCTACAGTTCACTTGTGGGTTTTATTTGACTTAAATACMAGAAATATTGATTCCTAAGTACAACTGGATCTTTTTGCTTTGCAAGTAGTACTACAATTTTACTCCAGTTCTTTTAATAGTCTTGGACAAGATACATAGAATCAAGTATACAAGTGGTTTAAAGATGAAAGAGAACTTGGAGGACTTTTTTATCATTCCCTTGGTAGGCTTAGTTTGGTCTTCTACATAATTTTTATGTGAAGGAACAATCTATATTCTAAATAACACTTTGACATTTTCTTTTTTATTAATTTCTTCTAATGAGAAAAATTGCTTCAAATATTAAGGACATTTTCTGCTATTAATATGTAGAACAGGAAAAAGGAAGACAGTGAAAAATCAAATACTTGATAGGGGAGCAGGAGTGAGGGCAAGCACCAAAAAACATGAAGTAATTTTTTCAGATAGCAATTAAAAACCTAATTATGAATTTTTCATAACTGTTTAGTTTTTATATAAAGCATAGCTACCCTCCCCACTCCTTCATTTTATACTCTGCAAAGACTGCAGGGTCATAGAATCATTTGACAACTTGGGTTGGAAGGAACTTTTTCAAACACCCAATTTTGCTGTCGGTTAATCTGAAACTACATGAAAACTTATAAACACCTACTCCACCCCTCCCCATCTTCATTCTGAAAATAACACTATAAATAAACTGAAAAAAWTATTTAAAATATTACTAGTATCATAAATTACAGCTCGTCCAAGAACCACAGGAATCTACCTTTCAAGTATTTCATCTAGTTCAAATCAACTTTTGTGAAAAATAAATTAGTGGAGAAGAATATAGATAAGATTATCATTTTAGAGGTAAGATATACATAGTGCCTAATGGACTGCTTTTTACTCCTGAATAACTTTTATTCAAAAGCTTAAGTTTCATCATACATAAAATTTAAATATGCAGATCAGATAATACATTAGAAGTAGGCAGCTTGTGCAAATATTCATTCATTGAAGAGACATTTTATTCAATCAGCTAAAAAGTGTCAGGATTTTAGAAAAATTCTAACATCCTAAAATTTAATTTGGAGCAAAACCCAGTTTTAATTTATTTATCCTTATCTTTTAAAGCCACACTCTTAAAAGYGTTAAATGTTAATAATTTTAACCTCATAATTCTAAACAAACATATACCTAGGTCTAATGAATGCCTCATATGAATCTAAAGTTTTCCTTCATAAAAATTATTTTAGAAGTAATATTTGGGGAAAAGAACTTTTTCATGTACCAATTGTTATTAAAAACACTGACAATACAATTACACAGAAAAGTCAAATATGTTTTCAAAAAKCAGGTATTACAATGATGCACACAAAGCATTAGAAAGGTATCATGTAGAATGATTACATTCAATGAAAGAGATTTTTTTCTTATGTTCCTGAGCAGTTAATGAAATATTAGTCTCTTAACTGAATCTGTTCCTATTTGCTTTATAGTRAATCCTATGAAATAATTCACCAGAGAAGTGACATTCAGGTTGCATTATAATAGTTTAGCTTATATTTCATACTAACAACTTTTATTTAAACATATTGTTATAACCATAACATTTTACACTGAAATCATATATATTGAGGTTAAATAAATATGTGTTTACATGAGATTTCATTGACGGAAACAAACACCTCCTTAGCTCTTGACTTCTTTTTCCTGTCCCATTGACAGGGAAAAATATTGAGTCCTAATATCTCACTGCTCTTTGAAAGCTGTGAAAACTTTGGATGTGCAAGTCTGTGTCTCTGTACTTGCTCTGAAGAACTCCAAAAATTCTTTCTTYTGGGGATCTCTATTTAAGAGTATTATCAAGAGAGAATGTTTTTTTCTTTTACATGACACATTCTTTGTTACTGTATGGTTACTCGTCTTTGTCAGCTAAGTCTAATTCTCATACTGGAAACATAACTATCATTGTAGAACACGGACATGTGTGAAAGTCTGTAAAATGTACAGTCCACTGACAGGATGCCTCACCAAAACATTAAGCTAGATCTGAAGGAGCTCATACGTCTGAACTCACAGTGCAATCCTTTCTTACAGAAACTAGCACAGTTCCCACAAGCAACACAAGCTGCATCCTAATTAACCCTGTTTCCTAGGCAATTAGACATGGTGTGGTGCTGGGTAGATGCTGCTGTAAAGTTTCTGCTTTTGGAACTAGCCTGCATCCTCTGCATAGTTATAAGTTGTCTTGTACAAACACATCCTTAAACTCAATTTTTCCACATAAATGTATACACATTCCTAAACMTCTGAATACACATCTGTATCAATGTGAATTAAAGAAAGCCAGCACTTGTTTTCTGGCATGAGGCCAGTAGAGGGKGGCTCAGTCCATGCCATTGTGCCCTGCTACCCTCCAGAACAGGGTGGATTTCTCTGAACTACTCAKGAAGAATGATCCTCCTGTCCACACTAACCCCTGAGCCATGCTCCAAACAATTCCTGTGAATGTGCCACTTGGTTCAAATGAAAAACCATCTAAATAAGTAGGAGCAATTCAGCTCCCATGCCAGGCACTGTTTAATTTAAAAATACAGATAAATTTATTTTCCAACACAGAAATGAATATTTCAAAATCTTTCTATTTAGATAAAACTATTTTTATGGTAATTTGATTCCCAACTTCACAATTACACAATACCGCTATTGTGATCAATCATATAAAAAAATGAAGTCCAGGGTTGTATGGAATATTTCTACTGGTAAAGAAAAGAATTCAGGTCTCCTTGAGACCTATATCCATGTTCTAATCAGTGCCCCATCTTTCAATGAAACTGCTATCAAAAAAAACTATGGCAAAATAACACTTTTCTATTCCTCTTATATCTACGTGTTGTAGCAACTACTCCTTCAAGAGCAGCTCTTCCCTTAAATGATACAGATAAAAAAGATGGAATTGTGCTTTATGGCTGTAACAATATATGAAAAATCCTGTGGAAAAATAATAATTACATCCCTTAGYTAATAGGCCAAGGGTGAATTAATATCAGTTTATCAATATATCAATCATATTTAAAATTTTTGTGTATTAGAAAATTTATCCTGGTAGAAATGGGACTCCTTGCTGTGCTCACAGAGAACCACAGTACAGATGCATGTTTAGTAGCCTGCATTTAATATCATCCAAWTTTGTTTTGGCTTAGGAACATAGCACTAAAAACTGGGCATACACAGCTTAATCAGGACATATATTTTTACAGTAACATTTCATTAATGAATACACAAAACTAGTGGAAATTTCCATGCCAACAGATACTACTGAATTTTTACCAAGCTATAGGACAAGATTCATACTGTTTATCAGATAAGGTTCTTATGATGTGAAAAGAATCTTCCTCCATGCAATCTATATTTTTAGTTTATTTTCTGGAGGGATTTTTGGTGGTTTTGTTTGGTAGTTTTAGGGGTTTGGGGATCATTTGTTTGGAGGGTTTTGTTTGTTTATTTGGTTTGGTTTGGGGGTTTTTTTTGCTGTTATTTTTGTTTTGTCTGAGAAAGACATTGCAGATGCTCCTGTATTCTCTTTGATGGAATGGGGAGGACAGTAGAGATCTACAGGCACAAACCTTTAAAAGGAAGTGCCTTATAGAGCAAAAATGTAGACAACTTGTCACTGCATCATAGATTATCAGTCACACAGAAGTCTCGTTTGGGAGTTATGGGAACTCCAGAATAACAGAAAGTACTATTGTTTTAAATATAATTTTGAATGCTCGTTTTATTTCTAGATCAAAATGATAAACAATAAAATACAGTATAGATAGAAATTATGTAAAGGAAAAAGCAGTAAAATAAACAGTGAAATGCCATTTTAGAATTTGTTYAAAACAAAAACCAAAAAGTATTCATTTTTCACTTCAATTTAGGGGAAATCATTGTTATTGAACTCAAATATGCACTAGATTAGTTGAAAGATAGCATTAAAAGTAATAGTTCATATTATTTCCATTTTAATCTCAGAATAGTCTATTGAAACAGAAGAAAAATCTGATGCATGTTGCCAAATTCTCACATTTATTGAAGATTTTGTAGATTTATGAATACAATTATTTTCAAATATTCTTCTCCTTCTATGGATTACTCAAATCTTTCCCTAGGTTTAATTTTTAACCAGCATTCACAAGAGCTGTCCCTTTTTTAAGCAAAGCTGAGATTATTAACATTAAGAAAAAATTAAATATAACTGCTTCAAATTAAATCTTTGGTTTAATGGGTAACGGTGCCAAGTTCACTTATGGAAAGTCAGTATCAGAAATTAAAAGGAACTTTGTTTCATGAAGATACACTCGCCCCAAACTACCCAGAATCAATTCTAACAACTATTTCTGCAAGTCAATAGGGAGAACGGAAAAAGTTAATTCTCCATGCAGACCAGAAATATGGAATGTTCAAGGAATATATTGCAGTCCCAAAGTATCAATTTTTCTGTGTGATAGAGTTTTCACTCCAATACCAGTAGTATCTCTTTAGACAGCTCAGTGATGAATAAATACAAAACAGTCACCAAATGCATAATTTAAGCATGTGGCCTGTCAACAAAATACTTGCATCATACATGAAGTCTTAGCAAATGATTATGCAAGAGAATACGATCCCTCAAGTTAAAAAGTAACCACAATTATGCCTGCAGTGTCACTTAAGATCAGCTATCAGTTTTTAAATACATACACAATGTGCTGTTGCTGAGAAGAGCTGCAGTAGGGAGTACTTTAGAAAAGAATTGGAGTTGGCTGGCGTACAGAACTAAGGCAGTATTTTCCCCARTTGCCTTTCACCCTGGGGACTCAATTGTAAATCACAGTGAGAGTAGATGGAGATTGCATTCTCTCAATGACAACTGTCAAGAGTTGCATGGGAAATGAATTCTGTCAGTCATGGTTTAGTCTTCTGAGAAAAGCTGGAGAATACTCCAAGTCTGCCCTGATAACTTTGGAACCTCACACTGAGTAGATTCAAACTCTTGAGGACAAAGAAGTTAAAAGATCATGTCAGAGTGCTCTAGGGAAGCTTTCTATTACAAAATTGAATGATCATCAAAAAGTACATCATTCACAGTATTTAGTTTCTTGTTCTCACTCTCTTTTTTTTTCTTGACATAAACAGTCTTAAGCTTCTTTTATAAACTTTCATAACTGATCAGCAGTATTTTGAAATATTTTTATGTGAAAAATATTCTATTAATGTTGGTATCTAGAATATGTTTAGGGACTGACAATCTAGAGTGAATAAAGGGYAGAGAATTCACTCTGTTTTTATGACAAGTTTTTAAAAATGCTGTCTGTAAAAAGAAAGAAAGCTCTGCTTGTGAAAGCAAGATGACAAAATTTCCAGTAAATGGAATTTTAGTAAAGGTCAAAGCAAAGTCAAAAATAACAAGAATGAAAACTTCKCATATTTTGCCAGGTATCACAACAGTAAATTGACCAGAAAGATAAAGTATTTACCTGTTATTTTTCTCTYGTGTTCTCTGTATGCAAAATTCATTTTTGGGCATCTATGTACACCCAGTATTAACATGATAGCTTTTGTCAGACTAGTACAAACTCTGGGATCATGACTTAWAGTCTTTTTCTTCAGATTATTTTTTAATCTGGGCATTGTTTTCACCTGAATGAGAAACTCCTCGGTTTCCTCAAAAGATGTTTYTACTACCTTTTAAGTGTCTCTGCCTGATCTCCAGGCTGGTTTCACTCCAGAGAGGGGCACCTCTGCCAGATCAGGTAAATAAATATCTCAAAGTATGGCATCTCCCACAGCACCTCACCTCCTTATTTAGGAAACATATTCAAGTGCAAGTAATCCTTCTGAAGAATGTCAACATGATATCAAATATGAACAGATTAGGTACATCTAACCTTTAAATATAAATAAGTGATAACAAAGGCCTCTGACTTTGGAAAAAATAAAACTGAACAAAATGTATTTCTCAGTTTACACAGATCTTTGACTCCACCACAGATGGAAATCTGCTTAAATTCAGAGCTGCTTTATGTTTGGATGAGAAGAATTGGTTACCAGTCTCAATCTCTCCGACCTCTCTATCAGCTGCCACCAGAAAGGTTATTTTTCTTGTCAGTAAAKGAGTGGAGCATATTACCAATGGTTCAAATTACATAGCCACTAAAGAGAGCACAATAAAATTAGAAATTTTTTGTAGATACCAGATTCCCGATAAGACATGAAAGCCATATTTAACTTTTCAAGAATAGCAATGAGATAAAGAAAGATAAACCTTTTAAGTTAGAAATTCAACACAAATGCAGTATAAATAGAGACCTGAATTCTTTATTACTAACAAATAGCCTGGACTTACTGATACAGACTGGATAATGTGAGCTAACTCAAACCTCTGCAACTTTGTCAAATGGATCTGGTCAAAATGTTTCTGGTCTTAAGAAACTTATTTCTAGCAGGAGAAACACTCATAAATCTCATTTACAAAAAGATAAAAGGAATTCTGAAGGAAACTAGCAAAGGATATCCACTTTTCCCGATATAGATTATGAATATGACTCTGCCTTAATACAGGCAGAACGTATGATGTTTAATACAGCAGTTCTTGCTTCAAGCATAATATATGGAAAAATGACCTGCAGTGCAATCAGGAGTGCAGAGCCCTGACGAGACCATCTGATTCAGTTCTCTGGTGGTTAGGAGTTATTATGAAAAGTAGAAAGCATGGAGATTGGCTTTCTGTRCTTCCAAAGACTAAATGGAAAGTGGTTTCAAACTGCTAATGGAAAAAAAATCCAGCGAACATACTTGGCTTAGGATTTAATATAGTCATAACTATTTCTGGGGTAGCACATCCAGGTTGCACCAAGCTCTACTCCAGCMGGTTTGCAGCAGAGAATAGACATCTGGGTATTATAGTTGTTCTTATACCACTTGGTTCTAGTTTAAAGGCAAGTAAACCAACTACTTGACCTGTTCTTTATCAAATAAATAAAAGTAAAGATGAGACCTTGTGGAGAATTACAAATGATGAATTTAAAGTCGTACTTCAGAGACCGTCGCATTCCAGAAAAGGTTATTGCCAATCTTTAAAAAATTCTAAATACATCAAAAGGAATAAATAATTTTTTAAACAGACATTAATGTTTGAATAATTCAAAAATGTGGGGTTTCTATTTGATGAAGTATCTGAGCATCGCAACATGCCATTTTTTACTTGTGAGAGAAACAGTGGGACTATAGTTTTTCCAAGGCATGGGTATTTTAAGAATTACATTACCTCAGAACCCAGTTCCAAATCAAATACTAAAAAATATGCAGATTTTAAGAGATAAAAGCTCTTACTTGCTGGGCCAAAACAGTTAACCAGAGCAGATAAAAGCATTCTGGAGTAGGGAGAAATACCATTGCAAAGCAATTGAGTACTTGCAGTGCATTTAGGATATATGAACACATTAAAATCCTTTTTTTTCATACAAATTTTTATCATATGGCTCTTAAATAGCAAATATGATCTTTTGTGTACATTACCTTTTCCTTAGCCAAACCCCTCCATTTAATTTCCTTACTAAATTTCTTGTCACTGATTACTTAGTTAACCTGCTATTAACACAAAAGACAGAAGCAATGTGTCATTCCAAAAGGCTGCCTAAGAACAGCCCCAGCTTTATTTTCCAAAAATACCAAGGTTTCCTATGCATAAATAACAGCTCAGTTTTATAAAATAAAATAAAATAAAATAAAATAAAATAAAATAAAATAAAATTCTACAATAGCTTCAAGCCGCAATTTTTAATTTGCAGTACTTGCTGTACAGTCTCAGCCAAATGAAGCCAAGTTCATTATCGACTCAGGTGAACTCAACCGAAGTTTGAAAGAAAGGTCATATGTAAAATCTCGGTTGAATTAAATGATGCAGGTTCCAGGAATCAATCCTTTCCCAGCAGGATATTTAAAGAACTGGAAGATTTACTTTATTTGTAAGCAAATTCATAATTCTTTGTGAACAAYGAACTTTAAAACAAAGGTTTTCCAAACATTAGATGGGTGGAAAGACACTTTTGGAAGTAAAAGCTTATGTCAGAAAAAGTGCTATTACTTGCTTTAGTAAGTTCTAATCAATTCATTAAGACCAAATTTGACATAGGAATATAGTTGGTATATATATAGTCTTTAGTCATAAACTGTATACAAGAATAATTGAACCTGGAAATGAAGACTAAACAGTTTACCCAGGGCTTTGTCCAGTCAGATTTTGAATAGCTAAAATAATGGAAAATCCACATCTCTGGGAAATTTATTCAGGCATTTTGCCAACCTCATATTTAAAAAACTTTTTCTTATGTTTGATTTTGTACCCTTTGCATCATGTATTTTCAGTGAGAACCACTGAGAAGTCTGGCCCCCTTTTTTACACTGTACCTTAGGTAAGTATAGATTTCATCAACATTTCCCTGAGCCGCCTCTCCCCTAAGATGAACAACCCTAATTCTCATTCACTCTTCAAATCAGAGGTGAGCCATGAGAAAAGTATGTTTCTCTGAAGATATATTTAGGAAAAGACAGAATACACCAGAGAGAGGGGGCCACACACACACACACACACTAGTGAGAAGTAAAAAAGGGAACACTGAGTTTAGAGAAGGCTGTGCATGAGGGAGTCAATACCCTTTGCAGCCTGTGGAGAACACACACCAGAGAAGAGAAGTGAGGAAGAACAGCAGAGAGAAGCTGCTACGTACTAACTGCAAAGTCAATCCACCACTCTAACCTAAAATAAAAAGTGATACCAATTATCAAGGCAATTATATTACAACACTTTAAATTTTCATATAATKGAAATAAGAATCCCCTACATATCTAGATCAGAGACGCATGTACTAGGAAAATTGTATAGAACTACTYTAACACTGATATGCTTTAGGTGAAGTGGATATTGAATATTTTCTTTACAGTAAAACAGTATCTTCTGGTATGTAAATACATTTGCAACAGTTATTGTTACTTTAGACAGTGTATTCCTCTCCAGAAGGAGAGGTTTTCTGGAAAAATTGCAGACTTTCTGAGAACTTTCTCAAACCCTTTAAATCAGTTAAACTTGATCACAAAGGTGAGCAGCTGCAGTGTTATCATGATTAGCAGTAAAGCACTCTGGCTTTTAGCAGAGTGCATGGAGTGGGTGACAAAATTAGGTGGATCCTTGCAGTTCATGATGGAAGAGATACAGGACAGTCACTGAAAAATATATGTTGCTATAGAGAAAAAAATACTAAGTGAAGAGAAGAATGAAGTGAAGAAACACTGAGTGAAAGGCAGAAGTCCATATTCACTCCACCTGCATGAGAATAGACAAAACTGTAGATACTCAACTAGGAGAACTCCGGGCCACTCCTTTCTRGTAGGAGTTTACCATTCTTAAATTAATGGATCTCAGCAGAGTTGCATCTATAATACTCACTTCCTTTCAGAAAACCAGTCTCTCTAAACAAGATTTCAGACCATAAATTGGCCTGGATCAAACTAAAATTCCTGTGAATAAATGTTAAAAGGACAACAAAAGTAGCCAGGAGAGACAACTGAAATAATGTWGTAGTAACTGCAGGCATCCTAATTCTTATATTATTTTTTAAAAATCTCAGTCTTTGCATTGTTTTTCTTTGCTTTCATTTCGATTTCCTTGCTTTCCTTTTAATAAAARTAATGGAGTTCAATGTAAATAGCTGAGTAACTCAGCTCATAAATGGGGTTGAACTTCAGTCAAGCTGTTCTATCTCTGCCTCTGACAGTCAAACAGAACAGATTCTGATTGCATCTACAGTATAAATGAAAAAGTATATGCTTCCAACAAATAAAACCTAATAAAAAACCCAAATAAAAACAGATGAGACAGACGAGTTTGTTGTCTTAGGTCTAGCAAAAGAAAACAACATAAAAGGGAAAAAATACATGAGYGTAAATAGGAACAGTTTGCTAATTCTTGTTTCTCTGTTTCAATAATTACATTGTTATGTCAGTTAGCTCAGTTGAATAAATTCTGAGRGTAGTGACTGAGGGAATTGCCATCTCTTTATTGTTTTAATGAGAATGAAAGATCTAATTCCACACACACTGAGCCTGAAATTGCATCAGCTATCTCTGAAATATTTTGATGAGCTAATCACCAAAGATAATTATTATTCTTAGAAACAACAGTTGTAATACAAGAAGATTTTTAATAAACCAACAGGTGGAGATAGTAAAGGTACAATAGTCGAAGTTAAGTTCYTATTACACGATTTTTAGTCCCAGTGTTGTATCCTTAGAATGACTTTGYTGCCTGCAATTTCCTTTAGCCCACGAAAGACAAGACGCAAAGAACAAAAAGCATAGTACTTACACTGTTTTAACATTTTTCTAGTGAAAGAAAATACCCAAGAAAAGCTTAGTAACCATTGYATTTCTGGAGAAATTTTTTGTGTTCTATTTCTTTGTATGTTCCATACCAGACATAACCAWCAGATTCTTTCCAGACTCTAAGCATTTTTTAATTTGTTTTTAGTTTACATATATGGCAATTAGGACTGTTATTAACATTTATAAATGAACCCTGATAATTCCAGGTTTGAATGTGACCACGTCAACATTTGCAGGCAGGGTAAAACTCTTACCTCTGCAGTTGGGTAAAGGACTACTCCACTGCCCATTGCTTCGACACTGTGCCCGAGAAGCACCCTGAAGTARGTATCCAGTGTTGCAGGTAAAATTCACCACATCGTTTAAATTGAACTCACTGCCATTAGTCATTCCATGAGCTGGATTCCCAGGATGTCCACATGTGATTGCTGTTAGAAGAAAAACAGGCAGGTTAGCATCTAAAGAGRAAGTGATAGACCAAGTTACACAGCTGCAGCCTCCTATTCAAACCCCTTAGAGTCTATGCTGTCCTGTTTCTGAAACAACAGAAAACAGGAGTTACTGAAAATATTAACAAGTCCGTGCTAGGTTAGAAACTGGATCATAACAACACTTGTAATTGACAATTGGTGCAATAAATATCTGAGCTGAGCCCAAACACTTTTGAACATCCAATCCACTGTTAATATTCAATTATGTTTAAAGTGATAGTAACAGTTCAATGAAARATGAGTTGTACTTACGGACACAAACAGGAGTTTGTCCAGACCACTTGTGGTCCTGTAGGCAAATTCTGACAGATGTACCAACAAGCCGAAAGCCAGGATTACACTGGTAGACGACGGTGTCGCGATAACTGAAACCATCTCCACTAATATGACCATTCACAATTGGGTCTGGAGAGCCACAGTGACCAGCTATAATAAAAGAACAACTTATCAAAAACGTCTRTTTTCATAAGACTTGCCAAAATTTACAAGAAAAAAACCCCCAAATTTCAACTTTCCTTTCAGTAAATAATATATTTAGAGCCAGTTACTGCACTGTGTAGAAAAAGTTCTCAGGTATAAAACCCACAGATGATATTTCTTCTACTTTTTTGAAKAAGAAAATAATGAATTACAGAAATGAGAATTCTATTATGAAATAATAGTACTGGTTTGAGAGTTAAAGACCTCACACTTCTGTGAGGAAAAAGGCAACTTTATGAAGGCACTTCGCCATAATAAAAGTAGAAGTRGGGTATTTTTGTTGGTACTGACCAATTACAAAGCAATATAAAGAAGAGCTTACTGTAATTTTGACATGAATATGAATTTATAAGCATTTTCCAGATAGAAGGCATGAACAAGAAGGAATGTCTGCCAGCACTGTTTCTTCCTTATTTCAGCTGCTGTTAAAGCATTACAAAATCCATTATTCCAGGATAATAGCAGTCTTGGCAGTGAGGAAGCCAAGTAATGATTTAATTCATTCTGGATTCTTCATTCTGTTTGAAAACAGAGTTGCTGAGCAAAAAACTATTTCTCTTTACTGATATAGGAGGAGAAAAAAGGTTTTGTTGTTTTTTGTTTTTATTGTGGTGACACTGATTAATTACAACTGCAGTAATTTCATCTGAAACTGTGCTGTGGGGTTGCAGGATTTGTTTAAAAGTTTTATTGCAAGTTTAGTTTAGTTCTATGTACCTRAGATGGGCCCCCTGTCTTTTTAGAATTCTTTCTTATCAGAAGCTGATGTGTGTTCTGTTCTGTTTCTATTCCCTTTGCCCAGAGACAGTTCCCAGTTGGTCCTTTTCCCGTGATTTTCCCTGTCTGTTAGTAAAAGTCTTATCTCTCAAGGCCAGAAACTTTGAAGAAATCTGCCTGATGGTTGGCAGGGGCCCTTGAGATCCCACTTTAATGTATCTCTGATTTGTTATGAGTTGTGTAATTCAGTTGGCATTTACTCTTTTGTTTGTTCTATTGGTTTAGAGTTTGTATCCACCCCTCCAGCTAGCCCTGAACAAAACTCCCCCCCCGAGCCCAGGGACGGGGTCTGTCCTGAGGTTCTCAACCTAGGGTGAGGAGGCTCCCCTGTCCTGTCCCAATAAACCTTTGTTCATCCTACCTCCCAGAGTCCCCTCTTTCATCTATGCCACAACCATAGCAGCAGGGATCGGAAGTTCTGCAGAGCCAAGAGCCCACACATCGGCATTGTTGGAGCGTGTCGGGGCTGACCGGGCGGTCCAGCTGAATGGGCRGACCAGYGGGACACGCACCCCAACACTGTGCTAAATCCTCATTTTGAGAGGTGAGGACTGGGACCTAAGGCTCAAGAGTGCAGCTAGAATGGGTTGTGTATGTGCRGTCGCTTCTGTTTCATGGAGGCTGTATCCATCAACAGCAACTTGTTTGTAACTTTTCTTCAGGATTCAATCTCCTTCATAATAAAGCYCCTTTATTATGCTAGTTATTATATTTCATTTGCACCTAATGGCTCCTCTAAAACACTAGAAGGATAAAACATACATCACTTGATTAGGTTTTTCATACACACAGGATTATTATAAAAAACCTAATTGTGGGATTGCCAATGCCTCTAAGAAGACATTGTGGTATTATTCTGCAAATTTGCAGGAGAAAGGATGAATGCAAGCTTTTCACTAGTTATACASCTACTTTTCCCCTTACATCAGAGAATATGGCAGCAGAGGACATTGAAAACATATTTTTCTCCTTGAAATATGTCATGGAATAATTTATCTTATTGTTCTCAGTCCAAATTAGTAATATGATCCCTTTTACCTTTCTCTGTCCTCCAGCCTCACTCAGCCTCTCCTTGTCTAAAACATACTCCAGGCCCTGGCCCCTTAATGGGTCCTTCCCCTGAACTTGCTTCATTTTGCAATATCTCTCTTGTATGGTGGAGGACACAAAAACTACACACAATTTTCCACATGAGTGCTGAAGAGGAAATAATAACCATGACCTGCTGACTACAGTGGTGCTCATRCACTCCAGTCTGTTATATTTTTACTTCAAGGCCACACTTTTAACTCTTAGTCAGCCTCTCCATTCAGYCACCTGGATGCTTTCTGTAAAGCTTGTTTTTACCTAGTCAGTTCCAAGAGTACTCACAAATGGTATTATTCAAGGAAAAGTGCAGGATTCTGTATTTGTCTTTCCTGAACTTTATGAGCTTCCTGTGTGACCTTTCCTCCATTCTAAAGGTCCCTCTGTCAAGCAGTGACTGTTCTCCCATCCTTTCGTGTCACCCTCAAACTTGCTGCAGCTGCATCCCGATTTGTTATCTAAGTGACCAACAGAAGCTGGATAGTTTGGGCCTTTGTGTTCATCCTCATATCCACTGGCTCCTGGTCACACTTGAAATCAAGAAACAATACCCTTGGAGTTTGCTGGCTCAATTAGTTTATCACCCATTTTGCAATTCCTAATCCAGTCCCTGTCTTCTCAATTTGGCTATAAGGATACAAGAGGAGACTTCAAAAAGTTTTGTTACACCACAAAGTGAAAGAAATCTACTGCTGAAATGTACATCTCATGACACAATCACTGGAAAAGGCAGTAAAATTTTCAAGGTTTGCTTTTGATTCTTCCATCCTGTCTATTACCAATTATCTTCTTATTTTCCCTATGCTAGAACTTASTTCCTAATATTTTCTCCCTATTTTCTTTTCTAAGGAGTGAGGTAAAATAGAAAGGAATACATTAAGGTTTTTAAATTTTTCCAGCTCTAAATAGTGAAGAATTGCAAAGCAGTAGCTGCATAGAAGACAAACACAGTACCACAGGGAATCTCAAGAAGAAAGATAGATGAAATGTGCCACCTGGCATAAAGAAAAATATTATGCACTTTCTCTTAAATAGGGATTTAACAAGTTGCTGGACTTATTATGTGAGTCATTTTATTTACTGATCATTCCACCTACTGTATTTAAAGATTTTTCAGGGATTTTTGACTCATTTAAATTAACTATTACAACATATCAAGAACTGACAGTGCACTGCAATAACATAAAATGTATGTAATTTTCTCATCAACTAAAATTAAAAAAAAAAATTAGGAGGGCTGTGTAGGGATTTTTAGCAACATATGCCCTCAAGAATTTAGAAAATTGTTCATGTCCATCAAGGTTGGTTCAGGAGTTTTATTCTAAAACACCTAGAAAGCAAGATACAAATAATACTGTTTTATTTAAAAAAAAAAAAATCAAATATAAGCCATCATCATAATATTATACTGCAATTTATATATGGGTTATCAATTAAAGGATTAGATATTTTTTCACAACTAAATTCCACAGCAGCATATTCTCATACTGATAAATCTAAGGCATTATATATATCATGTAATTAAAAGACAGAATGGAGTAGATTATATTTAACTTTAGATTTTAAATATGTCCTTGACTTTTTTATGTATAATTTTGCACCTGAAAGACCTACAAAAATAGGGAAAATATCTTTTAAGGAAAATATACTGATCCATAATTAAGTGCCACTGATTTTGCAGATAGAGTCAGGCAAATTTAAACGCTTCCAATTTGCCCTACGGCCTACATGAACCTATTGTCAGCCATCCCCACAAAAACACATAGCTTGCACAAAAACACATAGGTTTTGTGACCTATAGTTGCAAATATTCTGGAAGGAAAAAAGGGAAAGAGACGTATTTTCAATGGCGTGAGTGAAATTGAAAGAAATCTTGCCTAACAATTCATATTTATTCTTGCACAACTAATAAAAAAAAAATACATACAATCCTAACCAACTGAARACTTAGGCCTTATATTCAGCCTTAGACTCATTAACTACAGTCCTTGATTTTAGCTTTMTTTAGTGACAAATAATAAGGAATTGACAAGCGCTTTCCTGAGATACAGAAATTAGTGTACTCATTTAACCTGAAATAATTCGTTCTACACATATCAGTGGGTAACATAAAGTGATATCTATTTCCATCTATAGGTGTCTTGAATTATATTCATGTAGGTACATGTAGATAAAAAGCATCTTAAACTCATTATAATTCCTTTGAAATGGAAARACTCATTCAGAACTCCCTGGGTGTTTGCCTTCTGATTTTCACAGGCTTCAGGTAAGTCTTAAAAGCACCTCTGAAATAAATTTGGGGCATATCGTCCTTGAAATTTAGGAATATTCAACTAGCAGTGTTCACATCATCTAGATTTAAAATTTAAGAATTTGCCTTTCCTGAATTGCTCTCTGGAGGAGCCCACACAGTTCCATTGACCTTGGATTACATTCTTAATTGCATCTAAATTAAGTATTTGAAGAACAYGGTATTAATATACCTTATGTGAAGGAGTATAAGAGAGACAGAAAGGGGCTTAGAAGCAGAAATAAAATTTTCTGCAGCATGCATGGGGTAACAGAAATTTAGACTTTCACACTCAAATATGTGTACTATTTTTAGTACTATAGAGCCTGTCTGATTTTGAAATAGCAAACCCTAAGCAGTGATTAACCTGCCAACTCTAAATGTGATAWTTTTTATCCGGTGAGGTAGATCCATGCATTTAACAGTTCTAAGCATAGGGCTTCATTCAACAATGAAATAAATCAAATAGGAACTAAAGTTCATCTAAGTTTTTAGAAAAAGAWTTGGGAAGTATCATAAAACAAGTAATGCTTTTACTACAGTAATAGTTTGTGTTCATTACAAATGGGAATAGATCTGTAAAAATAATTTAAAATGCAGAATAGTCAGGTGGGGAAAAAATAAAAAGTTATTAACTATAGAGAGATAATAGAAATCAATACCAATTTCAATGAGGATTTGTAAAAAGCTGAATTAGACAAGATCCAGCATCAAATTACTCCTGGAGAAGAAAAGGATGACTTTGTATAAATGAAGTTAAAGCTGCATATAGACACAGTCTTTTCTAAATATGAGATCTACTAAACTTATTAATTTTTCCCAAAGAGTTAAAAGATTCACTAGGTATAATTTCTAGACTGACTTTCAGAATGTGGTATTATTCTATATATGTATATATAATGTTGTATTGTTCTATATATGTAATGTATAGATTGTTTTATATACACACACACACACACATATATATACACATACATATATATGTATATATGTAAGTCCTGTGCTGAAAATTCTTCTCCATCTCTACACTATTTGAATCTAAACTCATGACTACAACAGACAGTTAATCTTCCAGGATATTCAGTGTAAACAATATTTCTCAATAGCCAGAATAGAAGAAAAACCCCTCTTTTCCAGCCTTTCATGGGCAAGAGATATTTATAATACAAACAGAATCCATTGAGACTTGTGTATTGTTTAGTTTGCATATGTTGGCAGCCAAATTATCCTGCATGTAGCCTTTCAAGAAAAAAAAGTAGCACATAAATACTAAATACTGTTATTATTGATCAGATTATGAAGTAGTATTTCAGGTCAGTCAAAATGAATGAATATTAATCCATATCTTTATGCTTGAATTCATTACTTGCAGGTGTCAGGTAATACCCCGGCAATGCGTGGTGTAACACACTGGAAAAACCTACAGGGATAATCGCTCTCTTTTTTTGCAATAGAATTTGCATGTTTGGAGCAGAAGAAAGGGCTGTGGAAAACAGCYCTATGGAAAACATGCTCTTACACATGCAAGTTTTGGGCTGTTGGATCTCCACAGTTCCAATGTATTTAAATTTCAGTCAGCCTCAGTCCAGGGATATAACCTGAGACCAATAGATGTCTGAGGTGTCTTCAGATACAAACCTTTCCTACACTTCCGCTGTGGAACTGATGAACTTAGGCATGTGAAAAAGTAATGCTGAGTCATAGCATTCCCCTAAGCAGCACCTCAGTGCAAWTTTTTTCCTAGGTAAAAAGAGTTTATTTTATTTCTTTACTGCTGTAAATATCAAAAGAAGTAGCAATTAGTGTATTCTGCTTATCCTATAAGCATATCTGCATATCCTATGCTTATGCATATCCTATGCTTATTTCCTGCATCAAAACGACATCTTTCTTTATACAGCATATTTCAAATTGATCAATAAGGTGTGAAAATATATTAAGCCAGAGAAGTGGTCTTCATTTTCATAAAATTTGCCAGAAACTGCATCTTGCTGGGAAGTCACTAATAATGAACTGACATTTAGAAATTAGGTTAGTTTTATGAGACAATAATCACTATTTTTGATCACTCCTATATATAAAACTATATTCAAAAAATTTGAACTACAAACATCCCTGTTGCAAAATGAAGGAGTCAATAAGGAATACATAATGAAGGGCTATGAAATCTTACTCCTGATCTGAATTACTTGATTCTGTGCTACTTTTTTTCTGATGATATTCTGTCTTAATTTTTTCTTTCTGCTGCAGCCTAGTATCTATGAGAAATTGAGATGTTAATGGTTAATGCCTCAAACATTACTAAGGTCACTGTAGGACTTTGCYCACTATGGCAAGCTGTATAAAGAAGCCACTGCTCATGTGCAGCCACCAAAACTCCATCCCACACCTAATATGCCTCTGAAAATTCCTGGAAATCAGGACATAAAGTTAAGCCACCTGAAAAGAGCTTGAGATAAGATAAAGATGGTTCTATTTCTCAAATTTCTCAGGTCTAAGAAGTAAACAAGCCTGGGGAGAAGAATGTATCCATGAGGAAAGCCAACTCAGCAGCTGTGCTAAAAATCAGCTCTGTCTGCGTCCAGYGCAGGGAGGTCATAGCCCCCAGACTCATTTCTGAGGCCTGCCACCAGGGAACTGCACATGATCCACAGTATGGCARCAGACCCACTGTAAAACTCCTCCACCACCCAGGAGAGCTTCTTGGACATTCCCATGTATACCTGAATATTAAGATAAGCATGGAACACTTTGTGTTCTGCTAAAATGACATAGGCAGCAGAGAAGAAAAATGCCTCTCATGTGAGGTTGAGCTCTGAAGAGGAAAGCAGAATTCCTTCTTTCCTGAGAGGGAGTACATTTAACTATAAAGCAAGAAGAAAATCTGCAAAATGAGGGCCGACAAAGCAAATAACAGATTCCAGAAATAAATGTCCTGTTCACAACCAAGAATAAACCCACTGCTGAGCCTCAAATGCTACTCAAAAAGAGAACATTTTTCTTATGCCTGTATTAGGAATGTGAACCAATACAAGTGGATCTGAAGAGAGCAAGAGTTGGGGTGAGAATTAATGTCCAAACTATATAAATCTCAGGGTTTGAAAGAGTCTTGGTTTTTCTTCACTTTTGACTGCCTCTTGTCTGCTTCCCCTGACCGAATGGTCAATATGCTGAATACTCAATTGTATTTAGAATGCATCAGGAATTGAAGATTATCTTGAAACTGGTTTTGTCACGCACCCTGCTCCACAAAGAAAGACACTATGAATGTGGGCGATTATTTAAGTCACTTAAAAATCATACTGGTTTGAAAAGCATTAGAACAACATAAAAGGTAATTTAATTTCTAAAGAAATGATATATGCTAGTAGACTAGCACAAAATCATATTAAGTACACAATATTTCCATATTTAAGGTACCTTTACTTTTCATTGATTCAAAAATATTGCTTGACAGGAGCTGAATTACAGTTCTTGATACTGTTTCAGACAAAACAAAACAAAGAACAGAAATTTGGGGGTCTTACCTAGGCATTGGGTTTCAGTACCGCTCCAGAGACCATTTGCCAAGCACTCTCTCACGTGAGAACCAACCAATGTGTATCCTGTGTTACAAGTGAATATTGCAGTAGCTCCATACACTGTTAAGGTTCCAATCTTATTTCCATTTGGTGGAGATGGAAGACCACCACAGGAGATAACTAGGAAAAAAGCCCAAAAGATACAGAACATACTGAAATATGAGAATGCTTTTTATAAATTTTTGACTGGAACACAATAATATATCACCTCATGTTTTCTTGAAAAGTAAATGTAATAGGAATAAATTCAAGAGTTGTATTCCATAGAAAGGGCTTAAAATTATGCTAGCTTTGGCAACGTAAGTTCTAACTTCAAAAATTCTTTGTGATACCTGCATATCTTGACACCAGCCAATCCATATTTCTAGTTCTGAAACAAGAGAATTACATGGATTCCTGAGAAGGTTCTGGCTATATTCCATATGTATATATCCATGGCTACTCTTCAAATACACTTTCCCTAGCTATTTTAAGTAAGTGTTGTGTCAGTTTAAAGGTACTATAAATCTTTTTAACATTTAGTATTTTGAATTGTTATAAACTGTCTATTTTCTTATTTCTCATCACTATTCATAAGCATATAGCAGATATGATAGTTTGCTTGCTAAAACAATAAATCATCTGGTTTTGCCAAAGACTAGATTTGACCAATTACCACAGAAACTTCCTGTGACATCAGCTGCCATCCACAGCTATTGCACACCACAYGAAAAATTGTTTTTCAAGAATGTATCAAACTCTAATTTAATTAAAACCATTCTGTCATTYCTTTTGTTTCTAGAAAAGTGTATCAATGATATTGCAATTAAAATGCAGACCAATGTTTTCAAAAGCTTCAGCTGTCTTTATGTTAGTATAAATCACGTTTACTTTCAATAGCATCTTGATCACAACTAAATTTCCTATTTGAAATCCCAAGGCCCCACTCATATATTTTAAAGTGTTTGTTATAGAAAACAAAATGGAATTGGTTAGAATTTGGATAAAGTCAAGTACCAGCTACTGTGCAGTTAACTAAGTCAAAATCAGAAAATATATGATCATAGTTTCTTATGTACATAATGTGCCCAGAGATGAGTAAGACTCATTTTGACTACGATCAAGTTACATTATCGTAATTTGTGGATTAGCCTAACATTATAATTTCAAATTTTAATGCTGAATATTAATTACATTCATGTTCAAAAACATAAATCAAACTCTATTTGAAGATTTTGGCTCAATAGAATGAACAGTTCTAAACATATTACAAATGCCCTATTGGTTTTAATTACAGAGATTACAGTTAAAAATACATACACTACATGAATAATGAGCTATATCATGATTTTTAGGCATGTGTTCAGCATATTTTTTAAAAAAACCTTACTAATTAGATTTCTCTTAAYCCAGAATGACTAATTTGAAGTTTTGCAATTCCTTTGAGATACTATGGACAATTAAACATTGATAAATATAATCTAAACTCTTTATCATCAGTGTTTCAATCGGCTTTCATACTGCTTCAAAAAATAWACAACTAGAATATATGTTTATATATGTAATTTATCCTTAGTATTTGAATGACATAGAGAAAATAAACTGTAGACTCCACAATAATACTGTGCAGTGTGTTTCTGGATCTCAATGATCCATATTCAATAGAAACATTACTGAATATCTCTCGGGAGATGAAGTTCGCTATAATTAAATCCTAATCAGTCCTCTAGCAGAGGGCAAAAAAATGTACCTTTCTAATAAATTAACTAATATCTCTTCAATCCGCAACTCCCTGTGTTTCTTTATTCAATACTTTTGGTTAACTGCATCTGATGTGGATCACCCCATTTTCTACTCACATAAAATATCTGTAATTGTAGAGAGTGGGCAAGAACTATCTTTTCAAAGACTTAGCAGCTGAACAGTAGCTGCACATTCGGCAGCATATCAAAACTACATTTTTTAGTCTGTGTGCAGAAAAAGAAACGGACAAAATGGCAGTTAACAGAATTTTAAAAATTACATAATTTAAAAGAAAAATATATGTTTTGGAGAAATTTATTAAGACTTTGGCACTGTAACCCTTGAAATCTGTATGATTCTACTGAGATTGCTAAGGTTCTCTAAAAGTTTAAATACCCAGAGTCAGGGGTGATTTAATTTATGGTATTTTTGTATGAAGACACTATAAAATCAATGTTTCTCCAACTGTACAGTTTTAATGTTTCACCCAAGAGGTCAAAACAATATCGTCTTCTAATCTAACTCTAATCTGGAATCTTCTAAAGTAATAATATTCTCTCCCAGTATTTTCTGCATATTTATGCACCACCTAGTAGAATAAATACAGATTGGTTTCTTGATGCTACTTCATTGGTTCTTGYATGAAACTTATTATACTTAACACTAAGGAGTTGCAATAAATTACTTTCAAGTTAATGAAAATTTCACGCTTTCTTACTTACTGGAATGTGAGAGCAAAATAGTTTATTAAACCCTTTGTTTATAAAAGAAAACACATGTATTAAAAAGCATAGGATATTCTGTAAACAAGTATGTTCCTTACCCTTACAAGTTGGCCTTTCATTGCCTATGCTCCAGGTTCCATTAGTCCTGCACTGTATGAGTCTACGACCCAATAAATAATATCCAGGACTGCAGCTGAGCATGACTTGAGCTCCATACTCATTCAGTGACCCAGAAATCAGTCTCCACACAACATGTTCTGACAGAAGAGTCTCTATGCTGGGGCACGTTACAGCTGTGAAGAAAAGACATGTACATTATGCCCATAAATTTCTTTATGGGTTTATGTCTCGCCTTACTGGCAGATGTTTCACAATAGAAGACATAGAATAACATAATCATTTTGGAAATACAAGTACTAAGAAAAATAATTCTCATATAGTGAGTATTGCAAATTGAACTGGARTTTGTAGAATATTTTCATTTAGTGGATGTAGTGGAACAATGGCATGCAATTATACTCTCTAATGAGATTTTTTTCAACAATTTCAGACAAAACACATCACAGACTATAGTGGATGTAAAAGGGAAAGCAAATATTGCTATGTAACGTTTGCAAAGCTTGAAGTTCTTAAAACATGTCACCATAAAAGCTGCTAGCACACATTGAAACGGTAATTACTATAAAACTGTATATTGTGGGTATACAGGAAAATTATTTCATTCCAATTTAGAAGACAAAAAAAATATTACATTTGGGAAGCTTTATTTTTGAGCATTATTTCAGTTCTGATTTTTTTACTATTTCATATTTTGTAAGAGAATGCAGTTACTGACAATAGACAAGTATAGTTTATGTTCTTTTTTCAGTTTCAATTTGATGCTCTGCAATTTAAGTCCACAGAATGCTTAAAATATTTATGATATTGACATGAATTCTATCTTAATATGCCTATGACTCTAGACTAGCATTATTAAAATATTTAGGACTATTTAAAATAGTTATATTTCTTATCTTTTGCCATGTTATTCAGAATTTCCCTAGTATAGAAAAAGTCTGGGTGAATTATTGACTGTTTATGTCACTAAGTGAGATTCACTAAGTGAATACTTTAGAAAAAACTACTACCCCAGAAACAGTTGAAAAAGCTATACTTTCCAAGGAAAATCAACCAACCAACCAACCAACCAACAACAAGTAGCAGAAATTTACTTTCTTTATATGTTGTTCAGTGGAAGACAAAAGCATTAGGAGGAAATTTGTAAAAAAACGTAAAGGAAGAAATAAAAAGAAGACTCTGGTTCTCATTTATGCTACAATAAATTCATACCATTCCACCAGGAAAAAGACTAACAAGCTGGCAAAATAAGAACATAAATAAGTAATTACATATTATGTAGACTTGACACTGTCTGAGAGGTATAAAGAGCCTTTATCACAAGTATGAATGAATGTGTGATGGAAGAGACTAGTTCAGGCAATCACTGAACTAAAGGGAAAGTGATGGAATCAAAATTCCTGTAAAAATTTAAGTGTTAATGCTATAATTATACATCTACCTTTTCCAATAGTTATCTTACCCATGGCAAATTTTGGCATCCAGGAAAATCAGAACTGAACACCATATCTATGAAGATGTATAAGTATTTATAAAGGAGAAATAATTTGAAGAACTTCCAAACGACAGATTATAATGTTATATTGAGTTGAAATTGTAGAATATTTTGTTAGATTTTTTTTTTTAGTATATCTTGGGAAGGATTGCCAGTGTACAATTAGTTTGAAACTTAATAGGTCTTCATTTTGGTCTTTAAAATTATATTTTGACTGCTGAAAAAAGGCATCCGAGGTTAATTGAGGACTTCCTAACTCCTATTTTTTTTTTTTTTTTTTTTTTTTTTTTTTTTTGACACTAAACCGTGTTTGATAGCTATGGAAATATTATGAACTATCAACCAAGAAACATTTTTCTGTACTTGTTAAATAAAATATGCATGTTGAAGCACTCTGCTTAACAACTTGCAGTGATAATCACACAAGTGTTTCAGAAAACAACACATATTCTAAATAGGAACTTAATGCCTATCAATTTTAACATTTTTATCACTCCCCCTTCCAAGCAATAGTTTTATTGGYTCTTCCAAATATGAAAGCAAGTTTTTTATTTAGTCCAATAGCAAAAATTTTAGTCTTAACCATAGGAGATTTCAAGATAGGATCAGCTATTTCAGAATATGCAAATAAGCTGCATAGATGTTACCTCTACATACTGAGGTCAGCATGCAATTTATTATTTATCTATAGATATACTTAGATTTGCAAGCACACTTTACAACTCTCAGATTCTAATGCATAAATGTACAATTTCCAATTCAAGATGTTCCTCAATACTGAATATATTTCTAGGCTGTGTTGATGTAATCAACTAAACCTGCTGCATGAAAAATTTTAATTTTACAGGGACTGATTTTAATTTATTAAATTCCTCATCCTTCAAGAAACAAAAAAGTGACTATTAACAGATGCTTGATTTTATGCACATGGTTTGTGAATAAGTGCATCAACTTGCCTCTTATGGTCAGTCTCTTGGAAATGATGGTCTGGGCACTATTTAAATTCTCATTTACATAGATTAAACTCTGTAATGGATTATCAACTTCTTGCAGATGTGAAGATGTTCTCTTACTTCTCCAGGCACTTTATACAAAAGTGTATGAATTATATTGATTTACATAAAATACAGGTCAGAAAACATAATTATAATTTGAAATCACAATTATCTATTTTAATGACATGACAATCCCATATATTGATTATTCTGAATAGACTCAAAACTAGGGACTTCAAAATTACAAATAATTACCATAAAAGAGAGTTGTTATAAAGCCCAAATAGGCAGATCTGTCAGGTCAACATGTGGCTTTCAGCTGGTGTAAGTGGAGAATTTGGGGTTTGTTGATCTACTTAACACCTGGTCTACTGACACTTCATAGGATGCACCTTTCTCAGAGGGGAAAAAGATCTCTAGCACAAGAGCTAGTGGGGCTCACTGACAGAATTTTAAAGTGGTCTGGAAGGGGGAAAGGGAAAATACCAGTCTTGGCAGTGATGAGGGATGGTATGGTGTGCCAAAACTTGAGGAAAAAAACCACTAATGCCTCAATCTGCTTCACAAGGTGCTGGCTCCAAAGTATCACACTTAAAATGTTTCTACACATGCACACAGCATAAGTAAAACAAAATGAGCTCCAAGCTTTGCTGCAGTCCCTGTTTGATTTAATTGTCATAAATTAAACCAGGTGGGATGAGTCCTGTGACTGGARTGCACTCTTGGATGATTACAGGTTCTTTAGGAGGGATAGGTAGTACAAAAAAGGCAACAGATGGTGAGGGGGTGGCACTGATGTAATAGAAGGGGTAGAAAAATGGAGTTCTCAGTTGGCAATGGCTCAGCTGAGAGTTTCTGGATAACAATCAAGGGACAAATAAATCATATGAATGTCATTGTGGGAGCCTACTGTACACCTACAGCTAGGAAGATGATGCCAACAAATTATTCTTTGAGCAACTAAGGGACGTTTCCAAGTCAAGTGCTCTTGTCCTTATGGGGGACTTCAACTTGACAGAAATTACCTGGGAGAACCACACAGCTGCTACAACCCAGCCCAGAAGATTCCTAAAAAAAAATGGATGACAACTTTATGGAAGAGGTCCTCAGGGACCTGGCTTGGAAAGACAYCCTCCTTAATCTATTGCTTGTCAACAGGGAGGATCCTGTAAGTGAAGATTGGTGACTGTCTTGGCCTCAGTGACCATAAAGCTGCTGAGTTTAAAATTTCTGTTGACAGGAGGAAAAGTGCCAGCAAAACTTCAACTCTGGAATGAGGACAGCAGATTTCCAACTTCTCAGGGAACTAGTAAGTAAAATCCCCATGGAAAACATTTTTGCAGGTGTGGGARTCATYAAGTACTGGTCACTTTTTAAGCATTACATCCCAAGGGCAGACGACCAGGCAATTCCCAAATGTTGTAAGTCAAGCAGATGAGGCAAAAGGCTGGCTTGGTTGACCAGCAATCTTCTCTTGGAAAGAAGGGGAAAAAGGAAGGTGTATGCCCTGTGGAAGTAAGGTGTCATGGAAAAATACAGAGATGCTGCTTGCCACTGTAGGGAGAAAACTCATCCCATCAAACCTCGACTGGAGTTGAAGCTGGCCAAAAATATGGTGGACAATAAAAAGAGTTCTCWGAAATATATTAATAGCAAAAGTCAATGCAGTAATGACATAGTTCTATTACAGGATGAGGACAGTCAGCTCACAAACAGAGATATGGACAAGGCAGAGGTGCTTAATGCATTCTTTGCCTTTGCTTCGACACAGATGATGGACCAAGGGTGTCTCAGCACCCTGAACTGGAGGACCATGACTATGAGAATGACAAACTCTCAGTCAACCCTGAAACTGTGGGATCTGCTGCTCCAGCTGGATCCCTACAGATGTATGGGGCCTTATAGGATTCATCCAAGAATCCTCAAAGAGCTTGGTCATGTCATCACAAAATCTCTTGATGATTTTTTGAGCAGTCTTGGGAATCTGGAGAGGTTCCAGCTGACTGGAACCTGGAGAACATTGTCCCAGTCTTCAAGAAAGGCAAGAAGGAGGACCCTGGAAGCCACAGGCCTGCCAGTCTCACTTCAGTGAAAAATTTTAGTCCTTTACTGCTCTAAATACCAAAAGTGAAAAATAATCTTCATGGAAAAGCTTCTTCTGGGAAGTGTTGAAAAACATCTAAAGGTTGGTCTTCAAGAGTATCTTGAATATTGTGACTCTGAGTGCAATTATCTTTTTCAAAGAAAAAAATGTACAATGTTCATGATGGAAAAAWATCTCAATTGCAGGAACTTACTGCTTAGCAATACTTGCTATTATTATTYTCAAGGAGCACATGATACTTGATTGCCATTCTTCAGCTGGTAGTTAACAACCACAGAAAAAGGGGAAAGGATATTTGGTGAACCTAATGTTGTGACCTACATTTTTCAAATAYAATCTTTTGAATAACTTCACTATTACCTTAAAAATAAGAGCAACATTAAGGTGAAGTCATGCATTATATCTGAGAAACTTGTGTTTTAAATTCACAAATATTRGTAAAATTAGAAGAGAGTAGGAAACCAAGTAATCCTATACATSATAGAATCTATGAACAAAGACCTAAGAACAAAATAGGATCACTTGAGCAAGTTGACAGTCTCAGTATTCTGATAGAAAGGAAAAAAAAATTAAACTGCTTGTCTTGGTTGATATATTCAAAGAGGAAAGACTTCAAAACCTCAAAATGGATAAACAAAAGGATCATGGGGTATTCAGCATTAGTCTGTCAATCCAGTCAGCTATATCAAACCAATCTGTTATCAGTCTAATGTATCTGGACTAATTAAAATTTTCTAAATTTATGAACTGTTTTACTACAGTTCATTTAATAAATACTCCATGTTACATACCAAAACCTGACAAAATACTTTGAAAAATACCTACTGACCTTAGGATATGTTAAAGAAAATGGGTATGATGTTCTGGATGTCTTAGCAAATAAAAACCACCAGCACAACATCTACAATGATTTGATGGTGAATATTTCCCTATTTATCTTAGCAAATCTGGGTTTCCATTTATACTACAACTAATGTTTATTCCAGAACTACGTATGATTCTTAGTTCGAAAACAAAATATTTTCCAAACATATTGAAAATTATGAAAAAGGATAATTTATAAACTTATAAATTATAAATTTTATAATTATTTTTCAATTAGTTCCTAGAAAAAAAAAAATGTCTGAACCATCACAGTCACAGCTGAGCCCACCATACCTTCAAAAAAACCATCTACAGTGAAATCTGTGATATGAAGATTATGAAAAAGTGTTATTAGCTGTTCCTTAAAATATTTGATGTTAGAAAAATTAGCATGAACCAGTCAAGGACCTGATTTAAATCCTTGAATAAATGTATTAAAGGAATAGTGAAAAACAGCAATAAAGTTATGCAGCTATAGGGATTATCTCAGTCAGTTAAAATGCTAGAAGAATGAACCAWAAATTCAATATTCTAGGTTATGCAACCACATATTTCCATGAAAAGGAAAGCAGTAAGAGCAAATGCCAGAGAGACATGGATTTGATAAGCAGACAAATCAACGGATAAAGATGAACCTTGTGAAGTTCAACAAGGCCAAGTGCAAGGTCCTGCCCATGGGTCAGGGCAATCTGAGACATGAGTAGAGGCTGGGCACAGAATAAATTGAGAGCAGCCCTGAGGAGAAGGACTTGGGGTGTTGGTTGATGAGGAGCTTGACATGAGCCAGCAACGTGCACCTGCAGTGAAGAAGTCCAGCCATATTCTGGGCTGCACTGAAAGAAGTGAGACCAATAGGTTGAGAGAAGTGATTTTTACCCCTCTATGCTGCTCTCATGAGACCCCACATGGAATACTGTGTCCAGCTCTAGGACCCCCAACAAAAGAAGGATGTGGACCTGCTGGAGTGAATCCAGAGAAGATGATCAATGGGCTGGAGAGCCTCTGACGATGACAGGCTGAGGGAGTTGATGTCATTCAACCTGGAGAAAAGTAGACTCTTTTGAGACTTTAGAGCACCCTTGCAGTGCCTAAAAGGGGCTACAAGAGAGCTAGAGAGACGTTTCACAAGAGCATGTAGTAATAGAAAAAGGAGTAATGGTTTCAAATTTCAAGAGAGTGAGTTTAGATTAGAAATTCTTCACTATGAGAGTGGTGAGGCACTGGAACAGGTTTCCTAGAGAAGCTGGGAATGTCCCATTCTTGTAAGTGTTCAAAGCCAGGTGATATGAGACCCTAAGCAACCTGGTGTAGTGGAAGGTATTCCTGTCCATGGCAGGGGGGTAAGAACTAGATGATCATTATTGTTCCTTTCAACCCAAACTATTCTCTGAGTCTATGATTGTACGGATGAGCAGAAGAGAAATCTCTTTCTTTCATCTTGTTCTGGGGATCTTTATGCAGAATAACTGAAGCAAGATACTTGTCATTCAGTTAAGCTTTCTTAGTAGATATCTGTTGCTTTGTATTTTCTGTAATTAAATTCAATAGCCTTATATCCATGATGCATCTGTGTCTTGCTCTATGACCGTCACAAATTATATTTTTCATGCTTCAAACCTGATGTAAATACTTTTAATGAAAAGAAAGGTGTTTCAAAYGTCTGCCTCAGGCATGATATTATTAGAGGTGCTTTGCAAAAAAACTTCCCTGATTTCAACCTTTATTTTAATAGACATGGGAATAAAAACAGACCTATTTATTTACCATTTACCTTTCTGTTCTGCATTTGCTTCCCATCAAGTAAGAGATGTTTTTGTTTCTGAAGATTAAATATATTTATTCTTACAGCAGCAATACTGAAAAAAACAGGTTGTTATGCAGATTGCCTAAGCTCTTCTGCATTTTGCAAGTAAGAAATCTTGGGTAATGCATGCCTGTCTCTGAATATCAATCCATTCTGAAAATATTGATTTTAAATTGTCATGTACATCACTAGCACTTTATTTTAGCATGCCTAGATTTAAAAGTAATTGGATTCTTTTTCAAACAATAAATTTTTAGAAAAGCAAAAGAGAAGACAAGAGAAGAAAGTATCTTGTTAGTTTTTATAAATACTAAACAAATTTTTTAATGTTGAAAGGTGTGMTAAATGTTAATAATTAAGCTTTGTTTTATGGGTCGTCATTGTATGGTTAAATTTGACCATTTCAATAATACAAGCATTTGTTCTGTTTTGTTTTGTTTTTTTCACTGCAGATATAGTGTTATTAATTTAGTGTATCTAATCCCCAGATAGTTTTTCTGGCCTCTTCCCTCGGAAAAAAAAAAAAAAAAAAAAATCTGTTGACATTTTTGCTGATTAATCATTCAAGATATGTGCTTTGTACATTGTCAATTTTTTTCAGAGAATGAAGCTCACTTCAATTCACTGGAGCACACTACCTTCCCTCTGTACACAGCTCTGAATTCAGATCATGTCTGTGAGATCACAGCTGGTTTTGAATAATCCTCTTTATGTACTCTGTGGAATTGCTGTGTACAGTTTTAGGCACTGCCCTTCAAGAAAGGTGAAGATCAATTGGAGATTGTCCAGAGGACAATAATGAGAATCACTGGTCCTAAAAGTAGGAAGGAAGAGTGAGAATGAATCACAATAAGAGTTCTCTCTACAGGAAAGGTGACTGAGTGCAYTGGATTCAGGAGTCAAGGTGTTGGCAGGGGGGAGCGAGCAGCTCCAGGGTGGCCTTTGTGAGGAGAGGCTTGTGGGCACGATCAGTTCCAAAGGACCCACTGCAGAACACAGATGAGATCTGCAGCCATGATGGCAGCACCTCTGGGAAACTATGTTTAGGAAAGGGSAAGACTCTGCACAGGCAGAGAGGGCAGGAACAAAAAGATGAGAAACAGCAGAGGGAACACTAAGGTCACGTAAGAGGGAGGAGTTCCAGACACCAGAGCTGGTGTTTTGCTGCAGCCCAATGGAGAGGACCATGCCAGAGAAGATATCCATACTGCAGCCCACACTGGAGCAGGTGGATATTATTTCTCGAAGAATCTGCAGCTGATGGAAGAGRCACACTAAAGCATATTTATCTTGAAATTCAGTAGCTCATGAAGAAGACACATGCTGGAGCAGAGGAAAAGTACAAGGAGGAAGGAGAAGCAGGGAGAAGCCTTTAATACACTGACCACAACTCCCATTCCTTATCCCCTAGCACTGGCTGGACTAAGGAAAAGAACCAACAGAATGAAAGTGACCCTGGAAATAGAGGGGGGAAAGCATTGTTTTTATGGCTTTTAACCTTTATTTTCTGAAGTTTATTTTACCTTATTTTTAATTGTCAATACATTAAATTAACTTTTTCCAAGTTGAATCCTCTCTCTGTCCTTATCTTGATCYATGAGATTTTTCATCCTATTTTTTCCCATCTGGTTGAAGAGGGAAAGGAAGTGAGCAGCTGGGTGAGGTATGAAAGCTCACCAAGGACAACCCACTACACTGAAAATATAACAGTTTTCAAATACATGAGGAAGAATAAAAAAGGATTAAGTAACTTCTATTTGTCCACTGTGGATACAAAATGAAACAAGGCCTTTACACTACAGAAAAACAGCTTCAGATTATGTAAGTACTAGGAAGAACTGCAAGGGGGAAAGTAAATTACTGAAAGAGAATTCAGGAGGGTGTTCAAGATTAGGTTAAATKACCATCTGTCAAGCATGCCTAGAAATTTTCTCAAATTACTTTCAAAAATATTTTYTAACAATTGTTTGCTATGAATTGATTCAAATAAATGAAAACCCGTTCACAATCATGTATAACTTCACAATTCTTGTGTGTGTCTCATTTTACTATTTCTTTAAAAATGAATTGAATTTTGCTTGTTTGAAAAATTAAAATGCTTACCAAATTCAGAATCTGGAAGGCACACACATATGCTGTTGATTAGATCAAGATTCTAAATTAAGTCTCAAAATTTTTACACATAGTGTTATAGCAATTATTAAATTTGAGATTATGTCCTAATGAAAATTTCAAGTCACATTGGAGTCAGGCTCAGGTAATTATTGTTTTGAAGTGGGACAGAGAGAAGCACTGTCTGCCCAATGCAAATGAGAGGCTATACCATGTAGTAGATGACTCTGCAGACATTGGCTGGTCCTGTCAGAAGCCAGAAATGAAGGCTGAAGGACTCTTATCCAGCTTAATTATCTACACTAATATTTTAAGAAACATTTTTTGTTTTTATTACTTTGGAAGCTATATTAGAAAAGAAATTATAATTGGTGATTGTAACTCACCATGGTGAAGGGCATATTATTCATAATAAGAAAATATACAGGAAATTTAATTATCTAACACTTTAAATTCAGATGTTTTGAAAAAGATAAAACAAAGATTTTTTAATTAAACAAATTTATGGGATTCTTCTACTTTACTACATGATAAATGATGATGCATTCCTGAATGGCCACTTCAGGGCATATGTATATGTAAAACCTAAACATCAGCAGTGAAGAATTTCCCCAGAAGTTCTGGGGGAATATTATTGAGGAATACATGCCCACTTACATTTGCAAACAGGCGGCCTCCCTTTGTTGCTCCATAATCCATCTTCTTGACACACTGCTGTTGCTTGTTGACTAGATTCTAGCTTGAAGCCCTCATTACATTCATATATCAATCTACTGCCCAAAGTGAATTCATTACCTATAACTGAACCATTCCCTGGGGACTCAGGAATGCCACAAGACACAGCTGAAAAGAAAGGAAAGAAAAATATGAAGAATTGGAATTTTATCATACATATCTTTAAAAKATTGTCCCACCACTGAAATAAGAAACATAGATTAGTAATTTTGACATATCCCATTTATAACAATTRAAATTAATTTTCCATCATATTTGCACCATTCTGATAAATGTAACAGTATTTAAAATATTGATAAAAACTTGGAAGTGCATCTAATATAGGCAAACATTTTATAAATAATTATTTGGTTCAAAATAATCACTTTAGAGMGGGAATTTTCAATACGGGCTGAGGGCAATGGTTTACTTGCTAGAGAAAAAAATTGGAAGTGTCCAAAGAGATTTGGTCCAAGAAGCAACAAATTSAAAAACTCTTAAATGCTTTTCAGTAGTCTGCTCCATTCTCTCAGGCTTTCTTTCAATCCTGCACTACTTCATCATAGTTTTTTCATATATTTAATGTTTGTTTGTTCTATGCATTTAAGACTATGCTGTTAAAGAATTCAATTTAACATTTTTTGTTTGATGAGAAAAGCAACCAAATATATGACTAGACAGGGAAGTGTTCCACTTAGGGACATTATTCTGATATTTTAAACTTTATATACATATTTGACTAATTTATTTCAGAATTTTAAATATTATGTGTATCTAGGCTTATCAATTTTCTATATCATTAAGGAAATTATTTAATGAATTGTTTTCACTATTTTTTTCCTTCCTTCTGAATTTAACTCCAAATGAATACTTTTTTCTTTCAAGGTYACAAACTTTAATTTGCTGTCAACTTAGCAAAGTTTGAGTAGCATCTAGGGTGTTTTTTTAGGCTTACATATTAACTTATTTAGCCAGAGTTCCTTTAAAAGTATCTCATAATATACAATTTTCAGGAAGAAGAAAATCAGAAAAAGTTTATTTCAGTCACTTTTAGGAAAAGTCTCCCAAACAAGATTGCCTTCTGTCACCTGACTTCTCAGGTCCCTTGCTTTTGACAACAAYTTTTTAAAAAATTTCTTTTAATGCTATGTTTATTTTAAAGTAGCTATTCAYGTACAGATATTAAGTCTAGGTCCTTTTATAAGTTACTAAAGTTGGTAAAAAAATTATGTTTGCTCCACAGCTCTTCTGAAGGGAAGAAAGAATGCTACTTTCTGCAAAATGGCACCTTGGAGCAGACTACCCATCAAATTATTACAATTAATCTATTTCATGACTTCCTATAAACCAATAYGTGTATGTGTGTTCAGAATCACAAGGTACTCTGAGTTTGGCATCCAGGTTACTGCTCTGCAGTAAATACACTGAATAAAAATCAGTTTTGAAGCTTTCATTTTTAAATATTTACCAATAAAAAGTGAAGTTTTACAAATGAAAGTATTTTTTCCTTACATGCAGTCAATGGTAAGAAGCAATTCAATATTTTAATATTTTAGAATAAAAATAAATACATTTCAAAAGAAATCACAGTGTCTGTCTGAAATCTGTTTCAGTGGTAAAAATAAGTTGTTGGTTTTTTAAATCTAGTTTTTGTCACAATTTACCCAATTCAATGTAAAYGATTAATTTCAGAACATATCATCATGGTACCAAAAACACAACTCTCAAATTTGTTCTCAGTATTTCCAAGTTGTCCCATTTGATGAATTTAAATTAAATACAGTACAGTACTTTGAATACAATTACAATGAGGAGATATAACCATTATTAAATGCTGAATGATCAATTTGTTTCTGCTTTTCCTTCCATCTGGAATTAGTCATATACSTAACAGAAGTAGAACTATAGGAATGTTCCAAAATAAGCTGCCTCCTTTGTAACACAACTTCTTGGTATTTTTTGTACCCTAACCAGAACTGTTCTTCTCTTATCAAAACTAAGTATTTCTCCATCAGTGGGCAGGGGCTGAGCCTCCTGAGAGTGGAAGGATTAGCACTAGGACAGAAAAGGTGGAGAGAAGTGATTAGGAAGGGGGTCTGGAAGACAATTTTTAACTGCTCTGAGTCATGTTAGAGAAAGTGGAGAAGGGGAAGGATAAAAGTAAGTTCTGCAAATTCCAGGACCAGGTCTTTACATTACAAGTCATTCTCCACAAGGTGACTGCAGCAGGAGTGGTATTTTTCATGTCTCTGGTGGGCTCAACACAGTCAGCATAGGTATATCTGGTGAAATGCTCTATATTCCCTAAAGACCAGCTGAATCCTTTACCTACAACTACAACCAACTCTGGTCTTGTGTCAGACAAGCAATACTTGCAAAAACTTTGTCTGCATGCTGAATTGATGGAAAGTTAAACTCACACTCTACTTTAGTACATCATAAAAATSCCAGTGCAGTTCAAGTCATGGCTACTGTGAACAATTTCAGTGTTCCCAATGTCTATGCCTCCACTTGTCCTAACATTCCTTACAGTTCTCTTCTGATTTATGGCARTGTGTCTGGATGCTTTTGGTTAAGRTTTAACTTCTTGTCAACATTTTCAGGTCTCCTTTCTCATATCAAAATAAAAATCTCTCTTTTAAGTGTGCATGCAATTAATTGTATAAAACCAAACCCCAAAAATATGAATCTATCCACCCATCCCATGTATGTGCCCATCTGCATATACARGTGGACCTTATTTTATTTCCCTCTAAATACTCCAAACATAAAATAACTTCAAATACCTTAGTGAAGCAAGAAGCTTTTATTATGCCATTTGAAAATAAAACCAACCAAAAAAACCCCAAGAAACCAATCTAGGTCTGTTTAGTTCATGGAAGAAGCTAATAATTCTGTCAGCATTTGTTCTTCATCTTCACCAATAACCTTTCTAGAGACACACTGAAAAGTTCAAGAATGAGTAGCTCTTATGTGTAGGTTATTTTAAGGAATAAAAGATGTACAATGCCTGCTCACACACAGGTGGGCCTCTCAGTTATGCCAGGTCTGATGCAATGTCCAGTATGCTAAAGCACGTCAAAATCTATGCTTACTTGTCACACTTCAGCACTTTCATCCTCAGAGTGTACCTCAGCCCTTACGATGTCCCTTCTTTCCTTAGTTGTTTCTAAATCTTGTACTGCTAAATTGTCGGGCTTTTCTCACTGCTGCTTTAGGTACTTATTATAAAAGCAGTTTGAGCATCCTGGAACTGTTCCAGTTAGAGTCTTATCTATTTATTTTTTGTATGCTTGTCTCCCAGAGCCTGGACTGGAAGGAAATATTCCTGTTGCTACAAATTTATCAAGGCTGCTAACGGCTTTTTAGGGCACCAGTGTTAAAGCACATCAGCAAGGAGAGTTTCACTAAATAGCAAGTAATTTGAAATTTAAGGTAAARTAAACTGAACCAAACTGACTAAAATGGCATATTTTCTTTGGACARTGGAATTAATGACACTACTGTGCCACAACCAAGTATTTTGAAGCTCCATGCTTCATGATTGTTAAACAATTAAGAATGGTGTGAGAAAATCTTCTCACTTGAGGAATTGTCAACATCTTTCTTAGGTCAATGATTAGATGAGACAGACAAGTTCCAGCTGGGAGATGTTCATTTGGAGTGTTCAAAATAAGAGTCAGCCTTAATTGTATCTATTATCTTGCACAGCAGAAAAATATWCTCCTTCCAATTCAAGGGGAAAAGCCTTTTACCTAGAAACTGAGATGTAGCTTTAGTTGCTCTTTCATGTTCCACATCATACTTACATTTATTTCTTGTTAAAACCAATAAATTTAAGGTTTATGGCAATACTTTAAAGTATCTATACAYCTGTATTCCAGTAAGATRCTTGCATATTATTTATCCTCAAAGWAAGCAATTTCATTGTGTATAGAAATGAAGCTGGGGAGTACATTACAGTCAGACATTGAGGCTATTTTCATATGCTGAAAAATCCCTAAACTTAATCTACAAGCATTCATCATTCAGTGACCTGTTTCTGGCATTGAACATAGTGCTGGAAAAAGCATTTTAATACCCAAGAATTGAAGTTAGAAACAGAGTAGTGCCCAAAAGCAGAATTCAAAACAAAAGCATGCTCAGTGGCTTATGTGTATGGTATCCAATTGGTAACATCAGAGAGAGCTTTGGCAATTCTCAGACTTGGATACATACAGAAAAAAAAAAAAAGAAAGTGAAAATAGGGTTGGGTGTATAAAAAAAAAACACCACAAAATGACTGTTGTGAGAGGTCATATAGTCTATTCTCCTATCACAAGTCAAAATTATACTTGACCAGTCTTGGTCTAATTTGTTCTTGAAAGACCTCCAATGATGAAAATTTGTAAGGTCAGCAGTAATTCATCTGTCTAGAAAGAACACAGATTAATTATTTCATTCATCTTTGCAACTACTTTTAGCTTATTAAAAGATTGCTGCCAGGTTTCTCCTTAAATTTCTGGGACTTTTTTAGTCTAGAGTAATACACTTATTGTTTTATATTCTGAAATATGGTCATTGGTTTATAAAATAGCTGGAATTTGGTATTTTTAGTTTGTTACTTACCTCACATTTTTAAGGCTCTATGCTAAGAGGGACATTTTTGCATAGTAACATTTACCAAAAAGGTAAAAGGCCCAAGCTTAATTCCATGCCCCATAACACAGAACACCTAATTTTATGAGGGAGTAGTTTGGTGGCCTCAGAATCACAGGTCTTGTGTGAACTGTAAACAGGTATTTTCAAGCCCACTCTCCCAGGGCAGACATGGAGCRCAGTCATGGTCCTGGAATAATCTTTGTTCAGTACAGCAAAAAGTACAAAGGTCTCTAGCTGCACAATGTACATCTATACACTTCAAGCACTAAGGTAAGCATAGTGACAGTATGTGAAATCAGCATTTTAAGCAGGAACTGTTGGTATCAGCTATRCTTGTATCATGATTCTGTCATAGACATTGAGTCTTTCCAAGTACTTACAGATTCAGATGAGAACTTCCTTAAAGTAGGTACCTCTGGTTTTCTCTTATAAACCTACTAGGAAGTAACTCAAATGGTGAAGAGCAGCCAAGGGTTTTCCAAGGCTCTTTGAAGTTATTTTTACCTCTTTTAAGAATGAGTGGGAGAAATCAGGAAGAACAAAGTCAAAAGCGGAGTCCTGTATAGGAAGGACAGGTGGGATAAAGAGGGGCATTTGCTCACTCCTGCCAGAGGAAGAGAGACACTCTGTTTCACTCTCACGGTACCGTGTGAGAGTACAACAGTACTCTCAGCCTCCAGACTCCGGCAACCCAGCACTGCTGAGCCATATTGACCCTGACAACTTGTTTTCAGTTTTTCCAACTGCTCTTCTTGCCAAGCTTTTCTTATGTTTTCTCTCATCATCTCTTCATCTCCAGCCTCAGTCTTCTCTTCCTACTCTCCCCCAGCATGGCAATCTRTACATGAGCTAATCAGTGGCTGACAAATGCCGTCACCAGTATCGTTACTGGGGGCTTACTATTTCCTCTCAGCAGCTACTTACTGTTATTATATAGGAATTGTTATTTTCTCTCTATATCTCTTTTAAATGTAGCATGAGTCATGTTTCTCTTTTCACTTCACAAATGAAATAAAAMCAGTAACAGTAAGTTCCAATTTCCTAGATAGGAGTCAAGTTCTTTATACAGCATTCAGGACATTATTACACACATTTGCATTTGAGAAGAMTGGAATTGAAAAATATCTTCTGACCCTATCAGATAAACTCATATTAGATGTTTTTTATATTCAAAGTAGATGCTGTTCTAATAGATATGCAAAAACTAATTACCCTTTTTGATATTATGATCAAACTTGATTTCAAAAATTAATTCTGACACATTCAAGTTATTAATTACAAATGTAACCCTGCAGGACTGGTTTTACAGAAATTTCTGAACTAATAAAAGGCATTTTGATTTAGAAAGATCCTATAATGAAATCCATAAGCTGGACCAAATGTGTAATTTTAATTAATTTTCAAAGAGGATGTATTTTGATAACAGGTACTAAATAAATTTTAAATATGCTCTCCATTTTAGAGTTTTTTGAACAACATATGCCTCATTCAGACATACAAGTTGGAATATTTGTGCCATAGTTGTAAAATTGTAGGTTAAAATGAGGAATTTATAAGAATTTTATAGTAAAGATTAAACAACCTATCTTGCAAATATTTTTTTCTCCCATTGTTTACAGAAATCTACATACCCACACCCACATATATTGATGAAATTATAAATACAGCTTAAAATTCAAGAAAAAAGGTATTTTTGGACATGCTAGATTGCTAAAATTTCAAAGCTCCTTCTTGCACACAGTGATAAAATAAGTGCAGACACAGTGCCTGAAGTATTTTACAATTTTTTCGAGTCCTCTTAAGTTCTGTTCAGAATCTATTACTTTCTTAGTCTCTTTCACCCTGGTAATCCCTTATCCCTTATAACCACTGAATTTTATAAAATGTTCAGTAATACAATATCATGACCTGTGGTCTGTTTATAGGTATGTACATTACTAAAGAAAAATGTACTGAAAACATATTTTCTATTTCTCCATATTTGACGACATTAATAGATCTTAGTACTTCAACTCTGCACACATGAACAAGTCAGCATGTGTTTGGATCAGGTCATGATGTCAGGGTCTCTCTTGGCATACAGCAGTTTTGACAATGCTGCATCTTTGTTGTGTGAAATAGCCTTACAATGAAATTACAGAATCCCACTCAAGAAGAAAGCGTTATCTCACCGTGGCAGATGGGCACAGGAGAATCCCACTGGTACATGCCATTTTGGTACCGCCTGCATGTCGCATTATTGTGACCAATCATTCTGTACCCCGGCTTGCAATAATAGCGAACTTTGCTTCCRGCAGGACCACCTGTTTTATTTACAATTCCACCATTCCTCAAGGTAGGGTTTAAACTGCAATAAGGAGCTAAAAACAAAAAAAG
Source organism: Mixornis gularis (assembly GCA_003546035.1). Lineage (NCBI taxonomy): Eukaryota > Metazoa > Chordata > Aves > Passeriformes > Timaliidae > Mixornis > Mixornis gularis. The sequence continues at coordinate 564,385 of QVAJ01000052.1, read as the reverse complement.
GACATTATTAAAAACAAATCAAATGCACTTAATGTACAAAATTAGGATTATTTATGACATGTACCAACTTTGAATGCCACTGAAATCAATACTGAAACCTTTACAGCACTTTTGGAATCCTCGGTGAAGATTCAGACTACTTATAAAAAAAATCATGAAGTTCAAAACCAAAAATTTATAATCAAAACTAGTTAATACTACTGCATATAAGGAAGCTACAGTCATGAAGCATATAGAATGCTCAGTAAGTTTGCTCACACTTAACAAATCTACTTCAAATCTGACAACTTTATAAATAAAAATATTCTTTGAGCTACACAATAGACAAAACCACTTAAAAACAGCTTAATCAAAAAGTTCAGTGCACTTAGACATGTATGTCAAAATTCAAACATCTTGTCGAATATGTTAAAAATTTATAAGACAAATAACAATACASTGATTCTTCAAATAAATTTCTTTCAGATTAAAATGCACCTAATTTTTTGTGCATATTCCTTCAAAGATATTGGTAATTATAATAACTTTTACGAAAAGAATGTAACTTAACTGACTGCATCTTCTTAAATGTTGAATTTACACTACATATGAAATAAGACAGAATGCACTTGTTTGAGTTTTGAAATGAAAGCAAATCTTGCTAAATTTTAATCATTACTAATATTTTTTGCAGAGGGGTTTTCATGACCAGYATGGTCCTTTAGGACCTGTGATATATTAATGGAAATTTTTTGAAATGTGCTGAGTAAGTAAAACAAGTACAAAATTTTTGTGTCAAAGAGTGATTAATAAAGACTATTTTTAAAATAAGGTTGCAGTATCTGTCTGTAAGGATGGAATATGGATACCTGAACTGGYCCAAACCAAGCAGAAGTACAGTRTAGTTTGACACACTGTACGCAGAGYTGTAACGTGGATCTGTTTGTAGAATGCAAACATTTATCACTGGTTCAAGGGAATCTGAAAAAATTACCTGGACTCCACAGTGATGTACAAGTCACTGCATATTTGTAGCAGGTATGCACCAAGGGAGTGCATACCTTACTGAGATTACTGAGTTTACTGAGATTATCTTTTCAGAAGCAGCACGGCAGGAACACGGTTTTGTGAAAAGAAACCTGACTGAACACCCAACACTGAAATAAGCTGATGAACATTCTTCACAGGGAAGACACTGCTGAGGTCCACTGGGAAATAAATGTCGGTACCAATGAGACTGAGACTGCAACTACTGTTGGAATACTCCCTCCGTCATACTGAAATGTGTCTTAGGTACACTGTGATATTCATTTTAACTTCTGTAGACAATTATCAAGTAGAAGATATTTTGCTTTGYATTTTTTCACAAGTGCATAATTAAAGGTTTTGGTATACAGCYTTCAGTATCTAGCTCTATTTTTTAATTTTTATCTTTAATGTATATTTTGCACCTTACGGTGCACCTATGGTATCAATTACCACCTAAAAAAATGGTTTTGTTCATTGACAGAGATCATAGAGTTGATTAGRTTCCTATCTGAAATTCTTCCTTTAAATGTCTAGATTTAAATGCAGTACATCAAAGTCAGTACTTCTAAGTAATAATACCCAACAGAAGTAAAACCAAGTCCATCATTAAAGATGTKGAAAAATATTGTCATCTTTTGGAATGATATTACACAGTTCTCAATTAAGCATCATTATTTCTACTCAAAATGTTATTTCTGTACATTCTTTCACTTGGGGATTATTTGAAAAAACCCACAAAATCAGAAAGGAAAAAAATTAAAACCAGAATGAAAATTAATAAGCCAAGATGGTCCTGTAAAATAATTGTTTGGGGCCATGCTCTGTGTCCTTTATAAGCATGGTGACACACTTGCCTGCCTAAATTACATTAATTATCAAATTACTCTTTAAAAAGGGAACTTGACATTTAAAGAAACACAATAAACATGGCTTTAATTTTCCTTTCAACATATTGAAGAATCAATAAGATTGTTATTGCAAAACAAGCTGGTTCAGACCTCTAAAATCAGTTCCACTAACCTCTTAAGTGCTATTTAATTTTAAATATCCTAGATCTTAAGAAAAGGTGGTGAGTCATAAAAAAAAATGCAATTCAGAAAAAACTCCATATTTATTCCATCAGTGCAATTTCAGTCATAAAATATTTGTCTGTAGCCCAGTAATACTGTATAACAATTCTAACTTTATTGTTTTTCTTTATTGTACAGTACTGTACAATAAAGTATTGTATTGTACTTTATTGTACAGTACCTTTCATGTCTCCTTTTTTCTATCTCCTTCTATTAACCATTTAATCTARTAATTGTTTTATTAAACTGTTAACATTGTTATTCTAACAGTAAATTCTTGGCTAGACATAAAAAAAATAGGGGKTTTTATGCATAAAAAGATTTTTAGCATAACAGGATAAACTTTATGTTCTGATTGCCAAGGTATTTTTTGCCCTGTTTTAGCTGTGGCTAATGGCAACAATAAACATATATGGCTGTCCAGAGAGAGAAGCTTTTAAATGGCATCTAATATGGGGCATTCAGGCTGCTGAATTACACAGAATGATGTCGAAATATTGAAATTTTGTTCAGGAGACAAAGGGGAAATCTATCAGTCATAATTTTTGCTTACGTTTAACGATCAACAATGCCTTTGGCCCAAAAGCATGGTTTAAGCTCTCCACTGAATCAAGTGGTGTTCAGAGAAAAGTCAAGCAAAAAAAATCTTYTGAAGTAAGAAATTTGTAGAAGAAAACAAGGAAGACAAAACAGCAACATCGCTCAGAATTTACTTCAACATTCTTTTGAAAATACTTAATTCCTAAAGTTTATTCTTGCAGATATTCTACAGAAAACTATATCCTCCTTTCCCAGATACCTTGATGACTCCTGTATATTTTCTGCTTTCAACCATCTCTTCAACCTATTGTTACTAATTCTTACTTTTCCTGACAACCCAAGGTGAGTGAGTGGCATCCACTTCATGGACCTGTAGGAAACAGGGAAGAGGAGATCTGGGAACCAAGATGTATTGGTAAAGCTTTGTGGTCATCTGCCACTGTGAAAGTTAAAGGCTGATGTTCGAATGTGAACACAAAATTATGAAATGTGTTTGACAGGGTAGGGAGATTATAACTGGAGAAAAGAGAGAAAGAATRTTTGACACAAAGGTGCTGATTTAATAGCCATGGGGAAGAACAGCCATGACAGATTGTGCAAAGAGATGAGAAACAGGAAGTTAGGGGCTGGAGACCAGGTAAAAGTGATGAAAATGAGAGAAAGAGAAGAACTTGGTTAGACATTAGAAGTGACACCAAAAGGATGGAGGCATAAGAGACTGAGATTGTGTTCAGAGTAAAATATGGTTCAGGGAAATAAACTGGAAAGAAAAATTTATAAAATGAAATGAAATTGAATAGTGGGAGACAAAGAACGAGAAAATCAGGGACAGAAGAAGGGAAGGAGGAAGATAAATTAGGGAAGTTTTTGCAAAGGGGAAGCAAGAAAAATTAAGATGGTAAGCTAGATGGGAAAGAAAGGTAGATAAAACCTGGATAAAGAAAAATCTTATGTTTTCTACCAATAAAGTAGTCTGTGATTTGTAAGGAAGGGTGAAAAAAGGGTGGAGATCAGAAAGAAGGGTTGAGGGGTGCAGCTAGACTGTCTTGGCAGAGGTATTTTGACCATGACTATAAGGTTTGGGACAAAAAGGTATGATGAATAGGACTACATGAAGTGAGGTGGATTCCTTGAAGTACAATGAAAAGTTCACCAGATAGAAGTGCAGAAAAGATCCCACRTATCAGAAAGATGCTGTGCTCCCAGAGTACCAACTTTATACTTTTCATGACTTTAGGAGTGTTTCTAAAACCCATAACATGCATTTGTGATGTAAACCATGTATGTTTGGATAACTTATGTTTAAAACATTTATTTAACATAGATCAGATCTATCTTCCACTCTTACAAAAATTCTTATTAATGACATTTTAAAATAGTAGCAGTAGGCTGGTAGCAAGTCAGAAGCCAGCAACAAGGTTACAGGCAAACAGTGCTGGAATCCACATCTATATAACAGTTCCACTAAAACCATAGTATTTAATGCTGCCCAGGCAGCGTGGTATGTATAGAAAAGGCTGATACTCAAAGCAGTGATGTCTAAGCTGTAGACAGCATGAAAGAAATAAAAGCATTTTAAGCAAAGTATCTAAAAATTCTGAACATGGATTTTTATTTTATAACTCTGAAAAGTACACTTGTTGATGTGGTAAAGGAATAGTGATAAGTCTACATATTATTCCCTTTTTAATCTATATTCTAGTAATTTTTAATCTGTTCTTTAAACTGAACTCCCTTCAGAGCCCAGGATGAAGCACACATAACAGTTCTAGGATCAGGAACAGAAGAACCATGCACACACAGCAATAAATAAATGTCCTAAGACCTGAAGCGTAAGCAAATGTTTGAAGAACGCCAGATGAAAACTACAGATACTGTAAACTGAGTGAAAAACTTGGGCTTAAGCAGAAATCCATACAGTGAGCTCACAAAATACTGCAGCCTAGTGTCAAAGACTGCTGTGATAAAATGCTGTTTTTCTMCCAGCCAGTTTCTGAGGGAAATCTGTCCTGGAATCTCATGAGGCATAGATGAAATAAGTGTAATGACACAGGAATGCTCTCATCTAGGAATGACAATGTTTTACCACAAAACTTGATAAACTTCTATGACTGTTCCAGTGACTGAAGTATGTACATATATACCTCTGTATCTTTATAGTTATAGATTTAATTTGCTTTCCCAAATGACATATTGTCCACATTATTTCAAGATCTCTTAGATAACAATGTATTTTGTAAGGAAGCATACTGAACTTTTTCAGCTCACTTATAATCAAAACATTCAGCTCACTTTACCTCTGAACTTTTGCTGTTTGCCACTGAATACTAACAGGATAATAGCTGCCAGCTAAATCACATATCTCTAGTCAACAAATGTGTGGACAGCAACACATATAAACACTGATCTTGTATTTGCAGGACCACACTCTTCCTCTAACAAAGCATATTTTCTTAATAGCTGGAACATTTAAAAATTTATGCTGAGGATTTGGCCTTTTTGCTGTTTGAGACACTCTGTCTTAAGGAGGTTCAATAAAATGACTCTCAATTAAAAATTAAAATTCATTTAAACYCCATGTTCAACCCTCCCAGATGATTTTGTAGAACTCGCCCTCTACAGGAAATCTACAAAATCTTATCAAAGGATTTATCTTAGCAAAGGACTTGATTTCCCAGCAGTATCTTTGATCAGTAGTAAAATAAAACTAATATGAAGAAGATATTTGTAAGTATTCACAGAAGCAGCACTATGTTTGAAATTATTAATAAGTGAAAAAAATTTCCTTCAGTGCTTTGTTTACCTTACATGCTAGATTTTATACTCCTTCCTTATAACTTTCCCCTATGGATAATTAATTGTCTTTGTCATATTATTGGGGAATCTTATGTCTTTGTGCTGCTATTCTTTAAATATCCACTGTAGTAGAGGGCTACTGTCATACTCACTTTACAGATAAGAAATTGGACATTGCCTAAAGTAAGAAGCTAAGGTCACATAAGTAAACTAAATATATCTTTGCTTATTACTAAACCATTTCCTTAATTAATGGGCCATCTATTCCATATGTTACTTTTCCCTTTAAAATATACAGGATCAAAATGGAGAACAATACTCAACCAAACAACAAAAATGGATCAGGCTGTCTTTCTTTTTCTTTTGCATTTTATTTTAAATCTAACAAATAAACAATATGAAAAGACAAAATAAATTTGTAAAGGCCTACTCCCTCTTTAGTGATATAAATGTTAATGTCTGTCCCTTCCAAAACAAAATATCTGACTAAATAACCTGCTCTTTATATGAAAGCTGTTCTTATAGGTTGTTCAACATTTATAAATCATCCTGAATATTTTTTGTGATTTACAGTACTGTATAAATCTCCACTGTGACCTTCCTGCTGTGCAAATCACCACCTAAAAGTTTACAAATTGGAGAAGAAACTATTATACAGAGTCCGATGAACTTCTTCACACAGTTCCCTTGTCACTKCTAACCATCTACTGGAAAATGTAAAGACAAACCAATCAATATTCTTTTATTTTAAATTGAAATAGGGAGGCAGTAGGAACACTTGTTTAACATGCTCAAAGCTTAAAAATAACAAGAAAGGAATGGTGAAGAATTAAACTTCTTACAATTACATATGAGGTTAAAAGAACAAAATAAAAGGGTGCTGGGCTGACCCTGGGTGGATGCCAGGTGAACACCAAAGCTGCTGAATTGCTCCCCTTCACAGCTGCATGGGGAAGAGAAAACATAACAAAAGGCTTGTGGGCTGAGATAGGGACAGGGAGAGATCATTCAGCTGTTACTGTCATAGGCAAAACAGGCTTGACCTGGGGAAATTGATTTAATTTTTTACCAATCAGATCAGAGTCAGATAGTGAGAAATCATCAAATTGTCAAAAGCCTCTGCCCTGCCTGCCTTCCCCTTCCCCACCTCTTTTCCCAGATGTGCTGTTTAGTCTGGGATAGAGTTCATTTTCTTCAAAGGCTCTAATATGAGGCTGTGTTTTGGATTTCTGATGAAAACTGTTGATAGTACAGGCATGTCACTGTTGAGCAAGGCTCACACCGAGCCAAGGCCATTTCTGCTTTGCACACCATCCCACCAGSAAGRAGGCTGGGGGTACACAGGGACTGGGGAGGTGACACAGCTGGGACAGCTGATCCCAATTGACCAAAGAGATAAGATATGATGTCATGCTCAACAATAAAAGCTGTGAAAGAAGAAGGAAGGACCAATGTCGCAAGTTGTGTTCAAGTCACTTTTAAGACTGGTGGAGCCCTGCTCTCCTGGAGATASCTGAATGCCTGTCAATGGTAAGTGGTGAATGAATTCCTTACTTTGATTTGATTGCATGTGCAGCTTTTGTTTTACCTATTAAACTTTACCTGTTTATSTCATCCCACAASTTTTCTAGTTTTTATTCTTCTAATTCTCTACTCCATCCTGAATCTTGCTGTGGGAGAGTGAGCAAGCAGCTGGGTGGGCCTCAGTGGTGTGCTAGGGTTAAAGAGCAATATGGGCTGCAGGGAAACTCAGTTTTGGTACCTGGAGCACGTCCTCCTCCTCCATCTTCACCGACACTGATTTCTGCAGAGTTGCCACTCTCATGTATTCTCACTCCTTCTAGCTGCTGTTGAGGTGGGGGGGTTTTTTTGGGGTTTTTTTAAATTTTTTTGTTGTTGTTGTTGGGTTTTTTTGTTGTTGTTTTTTTGGGGGGGTTTTTGTTTGTTTTTTTCTTGTTGTTGTTGTTGTTGTTGCTTTTTAGTGTATTATTGCAGAGGCACTACCACCACCCGTAGCCAGCTGCAGGTCCATCTGGATCTGGTTCTTTTGGACATGGGGGAAGTTTCTGGCACCTTCTCATAGAAGCCATACTTGTAGCTACAAAAACCTGGCAACTTAAACCTGAGGCACAAGGWAAAATAGTGCTATTGGCAGGAAATTACAAATTAGCCAAGTAACCACTTGACTTATTTACTTTTGAATGAATAAGCAAAAGTTAAACAAAAGCCTGTAAATGTTATAGTGGCAATGTCAATTTGAAAAGTAGCAAATGAAGTTCCCATCTGGTTCCCAAGTCCTTGTGCCTCCAGCGGATATGCCAGGTACTGTGGTGCACTTTAATTCCTTCTACCAATAATAATAAAAAAAAGAATAATCTACCTCTTCTTAGTTATGCTTTTACCCTAGCTTGTTTTGGTAGGAGTGTGCATGCAGGGTTATAAATTATTGAGGGATGCTATGCAGATACTCTGTAGATTAACATAGATCATTTAACATCTAGGCATTAGGGCTGTTAGGAATTTAGGCTAAAATCTATGTTAGTGCCTCCATAATATGTCAAAGCCMTTAAAATAATACCCATCTGCTGTAATGCCTCAGCTTTTGTCCACTGAGACTTAGCAAGAAGGCTTATATCACATGATAGTAAACATACTATTAATATTAAGCAAACAGCTTACACAATTAAGGTTGTATGCTAAAGAAAATATTAAGCATTCCCATAATGCTAGCACTTCTTAACAATGAATAAAATTCRTAACTACAAGTGAAAGCTAGCTGTGACAAAAACACAATTTACAAAATTTTGTCCACAGGCATAGCTGGAGAAGAAGAGAAAGGTTATGGGAGGGCAGTAATTCATTTCAATAGGTTCTTCATCATGAGGAAGCCTGCTGGCTYAGTCACAGCTGCTACAGTATCAATAGCCTTTTTGGGATCTTGTATTTTTCCTACTTTCATGATGTTGCTCTCCCTCATTAGGATTCAAATCCAATTGTTTATGCTGCCGCTCACTGTTACTCTTCTTTCATGCTGATTATTTCCATTGAATCTCATGTAAAATGGACAGAAGTTTAGAGAAAAATGCAGGCACTGACTGTWAGTGAAGCGGAAAAAGCTAAACTTGTTTGTTCCTAAAACATAGCCATAAGGATCACATATCTGTCTCCAGTCCCCCAATTTTATTGTTAGTCATAGCTAGTGCCATAATAACYGATGAATTGAGCCTAGCAATTACAGACTACTCGTACAGTACTGCAAAATGTGTTYTGTGTACATGCAAAGGTACAAAGTATTTTGCCATCTCTCAAAAATCAGTCTCCTTAATAATTTGATACTTAAAACTCAAAATCTTCACATGAAGTCTATTCATGTATYCCTGATATTGCTCCCTCACTTTGAATTAATGAATGAAAGCCCAGTCCTTTCACTGCCACACATTTGAGGGCTATGATGTGACTGGTTCTCTTTGTTCCCTCTTGCACACTCTCAATCTATCTATTAAGTCCTGCAATTGCTTTTTACTATGAAAAACTAAATTATCTCCAGTATTCTTGGAAAAAACTTTCATCCCTCAGCTTCAGTTTGTCTGTAGCAATTATCTGAAGATGCAGGTGAAGATGATGTTTTCACTGATTTTTTTTTCTGAACTGCTAACAATTTGTGCTTAGTTCTTAAATCCCCCAAACAATCATAGYTATGCTCTGAGCTGAGCCCTGATCTTATGTTTCAGTAACAAGAGAAACTTTCTGGAAATTAGACGGGCAGAGCATGGATGATCCAGAAAAGGAGTGATCTTCCAGAAAACTGTCTCCCTAAGAATGTTTTTCATTACTAAATGGGAGATACCTGGTGCTCCATGAAATATTCTGCTAAAACATTCTTAATATTCCTTTCTCTACTAAATTTATATTGACAATTATTAGCCACCAAAATTAACACACACAACCTTTACATTGCTAATCAAGTCCAAACACAGAAGAAGCAAATGTTAATGRTAGCAATTATCACCTTTCTCTCTCACACATACTATTCACATCATGTAAATGATGCCTAAGCCAAGCCTTCTAGTAGCAGCATGTCTGTTGATGTATGTGTGGAAACATCACAAACAGGCTGCAAACTGAGCAAGGGTCAATATGTTTACACGTAACACATAATCCAGTACTGCAATGTTTTTTTCTTGATTTTTATTATTAATAAGGAAAATAATATTGTGACTGTTTAGATAGACTACTTACATATTTTCATGTTACCAGATTCATATGCAGCCTGTTGAAGAAATGAGGGGGTTATTCCCCCCCCCCCCAGTTTTTCTTTTATTTGTCCATGAAGAAAAACATAGTAATGAGAGTTGTGAACTGCAACTCTAGGAAATTGTAAACCTAGTAATTGTGTACTGAATCACAGCTGAAGTACTGCACAGCTATCGAGGATCAAAAATTCTCACTTCTGAATACTTCTGTGTAAATCTAAGGGTTATCCCTACCACTACCTTTCAAAGGCTTCTCTCTGGATCTGATAAGACAAGAGAAGAGGTGTAGAGAGGAGTATTAATCAGAGAAGGATTAATCTGGAGATCTCTGCACATTGAGAAAAAATGGAGAGACCAAGTTCTGTGCTTACCTTAAACTTAAAATAGAATGATTTGGCATCCTTAAAATATATGTTATCAAATATTCTCTTCAGAGAAACAGACATTATATTACAAGTTCTGCTTGATGCTGAACAGTTGTCATGGCTTTAAGTCTACTTGGACAATGGTATATGCACAAAGTATAATTTATTAGAAAGCATGAATAGGTACCTGAGTAACGGATCTTGAATCCTTTCTTGCTGGTTGCATGATCAGTTGACCAGCGGAGATACAGCTGGTTCATTTTGCTTGTGAAGTTCAGTTGCCCAGTATGATTTCCACTCAAAGCAACCAGCAAAGGGCTTTGTCCAGAAGAACCTTCAGAGATGAATAAAGAAACTATTGAAGTTTTAAAGTACTATGCGTTTAGGTAACTCTTTCCATACTGTAACTCAGCTGTGAATGTGAACACAGTAGAATAGGAAATAGCCCAACATTTCCTTGTCAGGGAAATAAGTAACAGATCTCAATTTAAAGTGCCCATCTGGTTTTAAGTTTTCATTAGAGAGCACTATAATTGCTGTCTATTTCCATTTGTTTGTACCAAGATAAGAAATCTGATCATCMTCCAGCTGCTGAAGCACCATAATGTAGAGTGCAGTCAGGTAGATGTAGTCCCTGCTGTGGTTTGCATTCCAAAGCTGCCTTATAAAGCAATCAGAGACAAGTGCCTTAGCAACACTCATTCCTTAAAATTTGTCTTGCAAATCTTTGTACAGATTCTGCATAAAGTTTGATGATGTATCTTTATCTGTTAWAGATAGATCAGTACAGTTCTACTGACCTAGATGAAGCACGCTGTTTTGGACCACAGAAGGCGTGCAATATGATATGTATTTGTTGCAAAATACAGCGACATTTGAGTCTGAGTTATAGCCATCMCTGGAAGAACTATGGCCACATCAGCATTGCCTTCTGCCCCCAAAAACTCATGCTGAGGTGTACAACTAATTAATCTAGCAAAGCACATTGCTGATGTGGCCACAGGGACACAAACAAACATCTCTGCAAGGCACTGCAATGGGCTATRTCTGAATATCAGCTTGTTGAGAGCTAGCCCAGGAATCTCCTCACGTCACCATAGTTGAGAGGTTGTAAATATGCCATTATCTTTTTCACTTAATGTTGCTGGTAGGTGGTAAAAAAAATACTTCTGCAGAGCTGCAGTAGAGATGAATTTGTAAGAATACTATTTCATGCCATGAAATTAAAATGCTTTAAAATGTAAGAACAACATTAGTTTCTTCTCTCAGTTCTATTGTTGATAATCTGGTTAAATTACATTTAAATTCACAGGAAGGAAAACAAAAATATACATCAGGAATATTGTGCCGTTTCAACAGGATTTATCAAAAGAAAACAAAGTGATCAGACCCTAGAAAAGTTCCACAAATGCTCCATATTGTCTTTGATAGAAAATGGAATGGAATTAAAAACAGTCTTAATAGATTTTTTGCAGACTATTTTCTGCACTAACCTGACATGGAGCAGCACACATGTTATGAAGAAAACAGTATGCTAATGAAGCAGCATTTTTAAAAGCATTAAAAATATTGTGGATTCTTTAGGATGTTCCTACCAAAAAGTGACAAAAAATTAGTAATTTTAGACATTAAAATCTGATTCTTCAGAAGAATACTTAGAACAAGATACYTCAAAAGATATGACCTTTTAATATTTTTTTCGTGCTGTGAAACTCCCATAGTGCATATTCATCATTTCTATCATAYTTATCATATATTCTTGGTTAATGAAGAATAATATGATAATGGTCTCTAAATGAATAAAAATGTATTTAAGAACAATCAAAGATTAGTTGTCCTTGCCAATCAATGAGAACATAATAAGTCATAATAAGTTCAAAATTAAGTAAAAAATAAGAATTAAGTAGGGCCCTTTGAGAGGTGACCACACTAGAAAACGAGTTTTGGTCATTTCTCTGCTCTTTGTCCCAAAACAGATGGTTGAACAGTTCAACAGTGGTATAGTCAAACAGTAAGCGGCACTGGTCTGCTAGRCTGTGGAGAAAGCAGACAGGGTATTTGAACTCAAATTTCAGTATTTAGATTCAAATAATTTTATTCATTTGGACAAATATAATTATAACCCCAAAGTACTTCTTCACCAGAAATGAGCCATTACGGACCACTACGTTAACTTTTCCTTTCAGACACCTCCACACATTTCCCAGGAAACAGAACAGTGTAACTTTCCTAGGGAAGTTGCAGCTGTTACTGTTCCTCCTGTAAGARCACCTAAGAAAATTTAAAATCTTCTCTGTCCTGAATACCTCTATAAAAACTTTAATTGGCTAATAGATTTAGATTTAAAGCAAAAGTAATAGGAATTCTGAATTATTGTTTAAATTTCAGATATATCRCTGCATTATGAACCCAACAATTTGAAATCAAGCCCCAATTCCCCCATTATTGTTCTTGTGTAATTAGAATTTAAATCTCTCTTACCATCAAATACCTCCAGCTCATCAAATTGCTTTTCACTTTGAAACATTTCTACAAAAATGGAGATGTTATATCCTGGCTCAACCTTAATTGTCCAAGAACATGTTTGAGAATTGGGGTAGGTGCCTGGATAACCTGGACTGAGGATCACTCCTGATGATTCTGTGCGAATTTCATTTGCTGGACATTGTGCTAAAAAGGACACAAAAAGAACACTAAGAACAGCAATGAAACAAAGTTCTTCTTCTCCATGAAATGCTTGCTTCAGGGTCAGTTTCCAAATGAAAACATGTTAAAACCATATTCTAAATGGAAGGGGAAAAGAGTTCCCTATAATATGCATGGAAACGGGACCACTTTTATAAATTTCTCATTTAGGAAACATTATATTAATTTATTAATTATAATAAAGCATCTATTCAGGAAGAAATGTTAGAGCACAAAGTGATTTCAGTCAAGCAATTCACATATATTGGTGCGATCATTCACACAGGTGAGGTGAAAGTACCAGTAAAACTTTTTATTTRGAAATTGTATTCAATTTGAGATCTTAAAAAAATGACTCAGCTTTAAGACTGAAACCTGTTACTTGAGCATGACAAAATATTGAAACATCTAGACCTACCAGATAATTTGAAAGTACACAAGTTTTATGTAAAGTGTTCATTTTGGATACAGAATTCTCCAAGTCATCCAAGTAAGACCTTCTAAGCACTACTTCCCCTGYTATTTAAAGTCTGAACTTCAAATTTCACCTGTGATTCATAGGAAGTCAAGATCTCTGTGTACTGAAAGGAGCATAATATATTGAAATACTGTAAATTTTATATCCTAAGCACTGATTTAATTAGGAAGTTTTGTTAGTCACTATTTTTCTTTAACATTTTGCCTCTCATGCAGAACTCATTTTTTGAAATCTGTTTCCTGTTGAAGTCTGATATGTTTTGTCCACAATTTCATAATATATGTTCATTTTAACAATATTTTTTGTGTAATATTCACAAATATATCTTGACAGAAATGCATTCCTGGAAATCATCTGTCACAGTACCCAAACGCTTAAATAAAAGTTGTAAGAAAGGTGAAAAACAAAACAACAAAGGGAAAAGTGATCAGTGGAAAAAGTATACTACAGGGGGAAATCCACTCATAAATATCAGAAACAAACAATAAAAACTGGACCATTTTCCTCAAGAAGGCTATTTGCAAACTTGGATGTGAACTTTAGGTTCAGCTGTAGTTAAAAAATTACTCCAGTCAGAGAGGAAAATGTCAAGCCAGTGAAAAGGAGGGATGAAATATGCAAGTGAGATAGGCCACCAAGCAGGGGAACAAGATCGTGGTTGGGGARAACATAGTAAGCAAATAATTTTTCTTTGGCATATATCCCTTCCTGCTATCATTTGACAGTACTGGCTGCAGCAGACAGTATCCCTAAGAGGAAAAGCCATCTCTCATAGAACATCCTAAGAGAGGGAAATGGTATATAAAGCAGTAAGAATTCTTTTGACAATAATCCAGGGATTGCCTCTTGAGATAGAAACACCTGTAGTAAAATTACACCCAGAAATTTCACACAAATATCTTTCTAAGAATATAGCATTGCATGTGTTTAATGACAGTAGCTTCTTCTTTCATTCTCTTAGAATGAAACATGCTGYTACTTTGACTCCCTCTGTTCTGCAGAATAAGACAAGAATAACTTGGGAAAATACTRTCAAAAAGTGCTCTGACTCATAAACCTGCAGAAATTACAAATAAACCAGCAAATTCACAAAGAAAAAAATCGGGGAGAAAAATATCATCAGATAAATAACAATGTTTCCCACAGCATTTCCTGTCAGACATGAATGAAAGTGCACATCAGTGATGAAGACTAGCTGACATGACACAGCTCCACAACCTGCTCTATCCTGTAATATCACTCCTTATGCTACAGGCCTATTTTAAGAAGGAAAAAGTGTTTTTTACCGATCAAATATCAGCTTACTTGAAATGTTTATTAAAAATGGTAATGTCTACAGAGCCACTTGAGAATTAAAAGCCTGTCTTCAAAATCATCAATTACAAGTATCCATTACAATTATATGGAGAAATAAGTGATGCTGTCAGACTTTTCACAGCAAAACACAGTGATTCTTTTCAACACTGGAAAACTGTCACCTCTCTGAATAAACTATGGCTTAGAAATTACTACAATCAATAAACATGACAAATAAGAAGTTGCAATGTATGGGTCATTTGGAATGGAATATGGGAGTGAAGGAAGTACACCTGGAGTGGTTTTGTAAACATGCCATATCTAAACACTAGCAGCACAAATGTTAAGGATATGAATGTCTTTTGTTGCCTGCTTTTCCTCAGCATCATAGGGAGCTATGGAAATAACCACYGGTCAAATTACTAATGAAAACAATGATATAGTAGTCATTCAAACACAGGGTTTCCAAAAAAAATCTGGATATTACACACATATAGTCCAGGCAAGACTAAAGCCTGCTGATCTCATTACTTGGGAAGTGTAATAGTACAATTCTTCCAGAGGAGTTTACAGCTGGATTGATCTAAAAGGTTATTATTGCCTCCTTTATATAGGTGCTCTTTCAGCTAAGTTACCACAGGTCTTATTTTCAGAGAGGTGCTCTGTAAGTATCTTCTTAAGAACTCGCTGAATTGACTCTGTTTACTTACCCCAGTATATGAAGTTTTTGGAATCTTTGGTGGAAGATTAGCAACTAAGAATAAGATTCAAAATTACATTTTGAAAAGCCTGAGATCAATGTATATTGATCCCCAGAACACTGTCACTGTGTGCTGAGATATTGTTCACTAACTCAAGAAAAACACTGCAAGCATCTCTAAAAAATGGAGTCAGGGAAGGAATGAAATGAAAACATATAAGAAAGTCAACAATTCAGAGAAGTGAAAAATGTTAGTTTCTTTTGGGATAAAAAAGCTGTCATAGAACAGGAAGAAAGACACACTTGGCACAGACGTTGACTGTGATGATCTCAGAAACCTGTGCAGTGCTCCAGAGAAGAACTGGTAAGAATGGTCTGCAGAAAGAAAACGAGACAGGAGTAGGAAATTGTAGAGAGGAGAGGAAAGGATAAAGAACCCAAAGAAATTACTTTTCCTGCCTTATTATTTCAGCTGCTTTTCTCTTGGTTTATCTAGTTTTTCTTGTAAACACATCAGAGACAGAAAGTGAAGGAAAGTAACAAGGAAATAGCTTATTTACTAGGTTTGAAAAAACAAACAAACAAACAAAAAGTTTCTTTCAAGAGCAGGTAAAAGCTATCAATAACAGAGAAAAACTGCTCTTAGCTGTCTCACTGCTTGCAGCCAAATCTTCGGAAGGGACCTGAAACTAATTTTTTCACCACGGGAGAAAATGAGCCCCACAATATATTTAATTATCATTTATTTATAAGTAAATCCTATGAATTTTAAAAGTTACTGTAGTACTGTAAAATAGTTTGGAATGATAAGAAGAATAAATACTAAAAATATGCTTTAGGCATATTGGAAGACATAAGTAATCTATTTTATATTCATTTTTAATAACTGTTAATAATATGTTAATAAAATGTTAATAATAATATGTTAATAATAATATGTTAATAAAATGTTCATTTTAATAACTGTTTAATGTACTGTTGCACATGTAAATTCCAAATAATGTTATTTGTTAAACTTGCATAAATTCATGCACAAGCCAATGCTTAAAAAAAACCAACAGAACCTAACATCTTTATGTTACACAGTCACATGCAATTGTGTGCAGTGGGGTAGTGCCACGAGAAGGGTAATTCTGCACGGCAGCATAACTTCATATTCTGGTTTTAAGGAACACATTCTCAAACATTGCTTTTGGAGAAATCTGATTCAAGATTTTTGGGGAAGGCCTGACCAAGCTTCTTAACTCTAATACTATTTCTGATATCCTCATCTTTGATTTTGCTTTTTATTCATAAATATTATCACCATATTAAGGCAATATTAAACACTACCTCTCTAATTTAAATGTTTTGAKCAGCCGTATTACCTTACACTGAATACCCGTTACCTGTTATCTCAATTTTTGTGACCAGTACAGGAATATTTCTTGCGGTCATAATGCTCATCATCCTTTAATTTGCACCTCTACGCTCCCATAACAGCAATGAAAAAATGAAAGAAATTTGTAGCAAGAGGATAAAGGGATAGGATGAGAGCAGCGGCTCCAAGTGTAGAAATAGAAATCACAGCTGTTCAAACCCATTCACACTGACAGCAAGCTCTGTAGGGGTACCTAGGGCTCTGCATGTTAGAAAATACCTGGAAGTTAACACAGTACCAAAAATTTTGAGAAAGTCTGTCTCAGACAGGAAGGGAAAAGGGGTTGTAAGGAAAACTCTAGTGTGTTGTGATTATAGCTGCTCTGGAGGTCATTTATTGAGAATGATGTAGAAGTGGTCATGCAGATTGATTTTTTCTTGCCTGTCAGATATGTCATCAGACTCATATATAATATCCTAGAACTTGGCCTTCTATCATATAGATATATTTTTTGACTACCACAACATAGTGGCACAGCTCAGGAAAATGGGAAGTGTTCTTTTATCTTTAAAAACTATGAAGCTGATCAACAAGGACAATATAAACAATTGCAAATCACAGGTAAAATGTAGAAATAATGAGAAAGCAGTTCAAAAATGAGTTTGAAATACAATATGGAAATTGCATATGAAGTAGCAATTTTTTTGAAGTCTATGAAAAAAAATAATTCGGTATAAATGATATTCTATCCTGCATCACTCTTAAAGAAATAGAATAGAATTGGACAGGATATTGAGAATGATGAGAAGAATGACTAAAGAYACTAAATATCTTCTGGTCAATAGAATCATGCCATAAGTATGGTGAAGAGAAAACTTGTTACTGATTTTTTTCCCCATAAGAACTCGATGACATGAAGTGAAAACATCAGGTACCAAGTTCAAACTTCACATATTAAATAAATAAATTGTGTAACTTCTTGCACAAAARAAAAGTGGATTTAAGGCATTTACATTGGTTCAAAATAGGACTGAATAATTCTACTGAAGAAACAGCCCTACAGGATTCAAAATATAAAGAACTTTGCTAGCTTAAGAGTGGTTTAGATACAGTTGGGTTGAGGCCTTAATTAACTGCATGTTTGCAATGATTTTCTGTCCTTCACTAGAAAATCATTAGTGGCCAGGGCTAGTTATAGAACAGTTACATGCTAGTTATAGTTAAATAGTCTGGTATACAGAATTTCTGGTCTAATACAGAAATACATATTTCCCTCCTTCAGATACCTAGGTTTACAAAGTGCAAAATGTGTACTTTCAAATATTTATCTGTGAGTAAACACTATAAAGATAGTCATTAAAACACAACTTTTAAACTATCTAGAAATATTTTGTATGATTCATAAATATAAGCTAGGGTTTTATAATAAAATAGGAATTACATTCAACATTTATTTCCATAGTAATACTGGGGGGGCTGGGATAGAAATAAAACCAAGTAATTCTATTTTCCAGAAAGGAAAATTAAATTTATATAAAGATACAACTTGTCTGAAGAAAGGAAATCAGGTGCATCCCAATTTACCTCAATAAATTCCTCCCTTACGTCTGTACAAAATAACTGTGCCAGAATCTCACTGTAATGCCTCTAGTTCTATTGTCTACTGTCTCTGAATTATTCGATGGCACTTTTATTTTTCATGATAAGATTATTTCTTTTGATGCCATCCTTGTAACAAAGTTTTGCTGTATTCACAGGATAGAGCCAGAGAAAGCACAGCAGTTTGCACAACATCGGCAGGAGCTGTTCTGGATGGCTAACCCTTATCAGAAGCTCCTAACATCTCTGTAGATTTTACAGTAACTGTTCAGTTTACTTCATGCTTTTGTTTTACATTTACACTCTAATTGATACAGTAGAGTTAAGCTACTGCTGCTACTGTTAACTAAAAAATGAAGCATAGATTTGCAGTACAATCATCTTACTAAAATATTACATTTGTAACAGAAAAATACATTGATTAAATACATTGATTAAATACATTGATTAAAAAAAGAAAACATCAGAAACATTAATAAGTGTTCAGTTATCCTTTCAAGAAAGATCTAGAAGTACACAATATTCCCATTAATTCTGCATATTTTATTGTGAGGGTCCTGAATAGAATAATGGTTCTTTTCCACTCAAAACAAAGATATGGAGTCCAATGTCTGACAAAACTGCCAACCCATGGCAGATCCCAGATAACTGTATGCACAAGTCAGACAGGGGAGGGAAAAAACCACTTTACTGCAAATACGTGTGTTCATGCAGACAAATAGATGCATATATGGCATCAATATACTAATAGTTTGTATCCACAATTGCATATTATAGATCAAAGTTAAACTTGCATAATACAGAATTGAGAAAATCTGTTTACTTTTTGATTTCCTTAAATTTCAATGGTAGCATCTCATCAGTAACTCTTTTTTTTTCCCAAAAAATTTTGAGGTATTTCAGGACAAAATTCTACAGATGCTTTCTTGATCATATTTTCAACATTTCAAAACCTTTTTGTCATCCACTACTTAACAAAATGAAATAAAATAAAGAAAAAAACCCCAAACAGCATATTTTGAAAAACAAAGTTTGGAATACTGAATACAAATTTCCAAGATAAACTCAWTTCCTATGAGGATGAGGACATTATATAAAAAATGTGCGTCTAAACATCATTAATATTAAATTTTTATTTCCTTGTTTGAAATGCTGCAATTACTAGTTGAAGAATTTAAATTTGCCACATATTATTTTAAAACAGCTTTTTCCTGTCASTCTGTTACACAGTGTCACCATATTTGTCCAAGCACAGAGAATAATTTATTGTTTTATATTGAAAACTTAATTTAAATTCATATTTTTTAATATTCTTCAAAAGTAAAAAGAAATCCTTTTTTGATATGAAGCAATATAGAATGTTTAAGTAATGGTGGAGTTAAATAGCTAAAACGATTTCTCATTGGTTCTAAAGAATAAAATTTCTATACAAAATTCTTTGGGCCGAATATATAAAAACATGTGCATTTCTTAGACATTAAAGAAGTAAATGGAAATTTTCTTTCAAGCATCAACAAAATGACAGTGCCTAAAATTTGACGCTTTATGTAGGATGCATTTTAATGATATACACTCCAYGAAAGTATAGATTTACCTTCACAGGATGGAGAGGATCCTTCAAACTGCAACTGTGCATTCAATTTGCAGGTTAATATATCTTGTCCAACAAGAGTGAAACCAGGATGGCACCTGTACTTSACAAAATCTCCTGAAAAAGGTATTGAAAAAAAGTTGAAGCTCAAAAAATCCTTCAAACAGAAGTATATCAAAATCTCAGGTGAAGATGCAATAGCTTAGTTTAACTAGAATTCAAGTGAAAACAGAAGAAAGAAATACTATAATTTTACCTATTTCGAAGTCATCATCTTCTGTGAACAAATCTGCATGTGGAACTGTGGGTGGAGGCTGGCACTTCCTGAGCTGATAAGCTGCAAATTTAAATGAAAAAAAAAAAAATATTGGTGCGTTAAGGAGTATTTTACAGAAAATTCATTTCATATGCACACTTCCCAAATTATGGGAGCTGCACTGAATCTCGTGGTCTCTCAATTACAACATTTTTCAAGTTCAATGTCATTACATGACATGAGCATGATGAGAYACAGRTTGCCCAGAGAAGTTGTGGAACTCAGGAAGTCTAAGTCTAAACCTGGTCTAGTRGAAGATGKTTYTGTCCATGGCAGGGGCATTGGAACTAGATGATCTTTAAGGTCTCTTTAAATTTAAAACATTCTATGATTCTATGACTCTTYAAACAAAGTCTCYTGTCTGCTGTTCAAATCTGTTTCAATAAATTGTGAGCAATCTCATAAGAAAGGTSACCACTAAAATGAYTGTGTTTCTAAAATGGAATAGAATRCCTACAACAGCTGAAAAAGCCCTTTCTGGRTTAAAAAAAAATCAAAACAGAAATAAAGGTGGTGATGAGAGTGCATAYACTAAAGAAAAACTCTCCCCTTCATGGAACTAATTTACTGTCAGAACAAAATTCTCTGGATGATTTTATAGTCCTATCCACTCTAGTTTTTGTTTCTCAGGTTAAGTGCAGTGGATGACCATGCATAATGACCYCCTTTTAGGAGAAAAGTACAGACAAGAGAAACATTTCAGATTCTGAGTAACAATTTCATATGGRCTTCCCCATGCAAACAGGTATCTCAGGTACTCTCTTTCTGTGATGTTTATTTTGGTCTTTGTGAATTAATTTATTGTATATTTTTGATTTAGAGCCCAGAAGACTAATCTTCCATTTATTGTACATATTTTGGGTGACTAGAACTAATCCAAATTAGAACTAGAATAATAGTTCAGCTTTTYACTTCTGAGTTAGATGCCTAATTTTCACCACCTCTAGCACTGAGTGTAACTTTGAACAAAGTGCTTTTCTGCATATCAGTCTTTATGCTATTGTTCAAACCTACTATAGCATCCCAGAAACTTTTCTGACCATGACCCCTAGGCATGGTCAGCTGGAGAATAATTTTAGTGTACAAAGTTAAATCTTATTGAATAAATAGGCCAAAGTAATTAAAAGAGTAAGAGCTTAATATTAGATGGAAATAGTTAACATTAAAGATAGAACACAGTTTATTAAAAGCCCCATATTAACATTCTTAGGATTTTTTTTAATATGTAATTTAAAAAAACTCATAAGTACTGCTATTAAAAAAAAAACACAAACAAAAAACAACAACAAAAAAACACAAACCTTAAACTAAAAAAAAACCCAAAAAACAAACAAAAAATCAAAAGCCCCCACATAAAACAAAACAGCAAATCCATGAGTGCTGGTAAAACAGTAAACCATAAAGTTAAGAAATATTTTTAAAATTCACTAGTGCCTGTGGCAACTAGATGTTAATTATATAAAGAAAACTGACCRTGAAAATTGAGGACAAAGAATCCTCCTGTTGAAAAATCACTGTGAAATTTGAGGAGGACTTGATTAGTAGAACTRTAAGCTGTTTCCAGGGCTGTGTTCCCACTGAAAACTCCTAGYTGAGGTGAATTATGGTCAGGACCATCCCTGGAATATAAAATATWAAAATGTCAGCTGAAAAATTAATATTCTTAACACTCAAATTAACAGTCCCTTTTCTCTGGAGAGAAGTTTAAATTTTTTGTAAAAAATGGTTTTCTTGATGATTTTTTTATTATTATTTTATTTTTTATTTCTAGCAACACAATACTCTTTCCAGCTTCAAACATGAATASTTTTTATATTTTCATGAGCAAGAAATTTAGTGGTGGCAAGAAATTTTCAATGTACAGATCAAATGTAGACAAAACCAAGAAAATAGAAGTCTTGTAATGCTAGCATTTTGACCCAGGTGCTACAAGGCTTCAGCTCATGGTTAAAACACAGAATCATGGAAATTGCAAGTTACTCTGCCATGTATATAAATYCCAAAGATTCAAAGGTATGTCCTAAGGGGAAAAAAAAAGGAGGGGAAACAAAACAGGAAAAAAATTGTGTTTTGGGTTTCTCAACAGTAGGATAAGAGACCCAAAGACAAACATACTCCAGTAACATCAGGCTTCATTCATTTCCAGTATCATAATATAGAACATTCAGGCCCGAACAGTCAGAATGAATACATAAACAAAACTCCCTACTTTTATCACTGAAGTATCTTTTGAGCTCTACAATATTTTGTACATTATGTGTAATGGACCTAAACTGAATGAAAAAGCTTTTGCAATATGTTGTTTTAGAAGGCTTGAGATTATCTAGAATGTCTCAGAAAGCTGTTAGTTTTTGACCTTTCACTGTTGTTCAATCAGAGGGATATTTATTCACCTCAGCTGTATAGCTAAAAAGCCAASAATTCTATATATAACCTGTCAGAGAAGACAATCTATGATGCATTTTACACTTGGGTTTACAGGTAATGCAAATACCAGAGGCAACCAAAGGGCTGTTCAGAGAGAGTTGAGCATCTCTATGAACTAACTATCTGAAAAAACCTCACCAATAGCCATAGGAATAGTGGACTAGCTGGGAGATTGGAGCAGCTGACTCACACAGGAATAAGTTACTTTTCCTTAAYTATCTGTAGCATATATGAGAAGTCACTTTGCACAGTATGTGGGGTAAGGATCAGGCTTAGACAGAGATGACGTCTAACACCTTTGGCATTATCTATGACTACTCTTGAGTRCAGTAAATCCTTATGCAAGAATTTAGACAGTTGTAAGTCCTTTTCCTTTGGCTGAKATCACAAGTTGAATGGGTTTGTGTGGAAAGAAATACAAACTCAGAGAAGARGAACATACAATACAAAGCTTAAAGACATGGAGGTACAAGGCCTGAAATTCTGGGTTAGAAAATATAAAAAGTATGTTCCTCGAATTCCCTCGCTTCTGAGGTCCAGCCCTGGCTAGCTGTGGACCTCGGGGAAGGAACTGGGCTAGGACAAGAAAAAAAGACAAAAGGCCCTCTGACTCTGAATCCTCGTGGGAAACAGTCCCACAGGTTTAATGTAGAACCAACACCTTGAAATCCAGGAGGAGAAAGAGGGCGGGACCCTTTGTCCCAGGGGTTTTAAGCCCKAAGGGGAAGGGGATGAACGGGGTCTGTTGACCGATGGGGGTGGAACCAGGGGGAGGGGAGATACAGGGGGCATCGCGTAAAGGAAGGTGCAGATACATGGGAAGGTATAACCAAGGACCAGCCCGGTGCAAAATGAACTAATTACATAGTGGAACACAACAGTATGTCTATTAGGCATATTGAAATGTTAAGAAAATCTATAAAATCTCACTTCGTACCTAAATTAGTTAATGTCTAAATATGTCAGAAAGTTTTGCAAAAACCAAAATATATTGTCTATATGTACATGGAATGCATAATTCAACATAGTGTAGATTATTACATCACTTTGACCTTACATGGCCTTAACTTAGAGAAAGTCAAACAAGATCCAATTGATCACTGAGTTCAAGCTTCAAAGTACTTTTGGAACAGTATTCTTAAAGAGTTCAGACAGTGATAAAGATTTATTTTTCAGATAACCTTAGAAGTTGTTTTATGCTGTTCTTCAGCACATAAGACAACCTACTAGAATGAACACCAAGAAAATCTGTGGCTTGGGACAGTGAGGCTTATAAATCAATCAGAAAAAAAATCACTTCTGTTTCAAAAAAATTGCATACCAAACTGCAATGTAGTCATTCACGGGTTCAGTCTGAAGTAAAGTAAAGTTGATATAAATCCCATGGCCCGGAGATACAATAATTAACCAAGTACAGTCCTTTGAATTTGGGTATTCTTCTGGAAATCCTGGGGAATAAACTGTACCATTCTGAGCAGTTACATTATAACCACAAGGAGCTGAAAAGAAAACAAATGAAAAACAATTAGTAGTAGAAAATAGTTTTTCATGTTACAAGTGGAATATCAAAACACTACCAAATTCTTAAAGCTCCACAAGATAAGACAACCTAAGTCTTAAAGACAACCTTTTCCTTGGCTGGTTRCTTCTCAAATAAATATTGACATTTATAAAATTAATTTTGTGCTGATGTCTTTTAGATTTCATTTCTTAAAAYTCATCAAAATCTACTGGTAATATTGTTTCCATATAATTCTTGAAATTAACCCACACACCATTTAGAAAGGGGCACCTTTTGTTTGTATTCAAGATTAAAAATGAAATAAGCAAACAGGTAGKTCTTGCATGTTTCCATCCAACTGAACTTTAACTGAACTTGAATACAACTCTGGAAAAAATGGGCTTATTGTTCTTTCACTAGTCCAAAACCATTATGCTTTATTTCTGACAGGTTTGAGTCATTTTTAATGGTCATTCACTTGMAGATTTTATGCCAATTATCCTTATGACAAGTAAAATAGATATTCAGACACAAATTTGCACACACTTGATGAATGAAGACTAGCCAAATTAAAGCTATGAAAAGGYTGACTTTATTCAAGGGGATCAAAAATATGATAATGTGCTCTTTTGAGTCTCAGTTTGGAAGAATCGAGTGAATATGGATGAAAGTATGTATCCAAGTAGACATACGGTCATTAGTGCAAATCAGTGAGTCTCACTCATTAGAATAAGACCTTAATCTCATTTATGGGCACTCAGCCTTACTCTAGAACATTTCTCATTAGCTCTTACCATTAAGCTTATGTTATTATTGTCAGTGTTCCTGTGACTCTCCTTCAGACCCTCTTMATTTCTTTTTCAACTTAACAAGTGATGGAAGATAGAAGCAGAAAAAAATGATAAAACAAAGAAGGAAAAAACAGGAAAGGAAAAGGGGAAAAGGAAAGGCGACTGAGAAATGCAGTAGGATGTCTCATATTCTGTATGGTTTAAAGCTGCTATACTGTTGTGGTAGACAGTCATCTGACTAGTTGATGAAAAGCCCTTTTTGGAGGAGTTCTTTTCATAATCTCTGGATTTATGGGACAGGCTAAGGAGGCTCTAAGCACTTCACATTCCTCATCCRTATCAGTACTAACTTGTATGATGCATTCAGCACATTTTCCATCTGTGCCATGTGCTCTAGAATGATTCTGCTTGAGCAGGAGGTTGGACAAGATGACCCACTGTGGCCCCTTCCATCCTGACCCAAYTTGTGATTCTGTGATTCAGTGAACRGAATGGCACCTGCTCTTGAACCATGAATCTTTAGTAGCGAACCAACGAAACCAAATATGGAAAATGAGGGGTTGGTTCTATCTGTCTGATTCCTGGTTGCATGTAGAGGCCAAGGGCATCTGACACTGTCTCTCAGCTCTAACAGTTCTGATGAAAATGTGATTCAGGCCCACTTGTTACTATTTCCTAAACCCCTACTTTCATGCCACAGTCACTTTGTCTGGTCTCATATATCTACTCTGTTCCCTCCACATCCACATTACTCCACGCTTACAAACAAGACTGCTCTGACAATTATGCTTACTACAGRGAAATACACTTCCTGAGACTAATATTAATTTCTAATTAATATACAGGATGTTTCTGATTGAAGTTTTATATTTAAATATATTTTGAGTTTATTGTATTTTTGAAAGGTTTATTAATGGTGTTAATGATTGCATACATTTTTTATTTCCCTTCATTATTCTCTAACACTCAAGAAGGAATGCAGATTGATAGTATCTCAGAAAAGACAGTCAAATTTCTCTTATATGATTGTTAGCCATGAAAGATCAATAAATATTGTCATAAARAAGTGTCACATGTAACAAAACTAGTAGAGTAAGTAATACACCCAGCTGTTACTAGGCTTTCTCCAAAGATGTTTAAAAATCACTGAAAATATAAAATTAAACAGAAATAACTGGTTAGACTTCACACAAGATAAAAATAGCTTCAGTGTGAATAAACAAATCACTCTAAATTAATGATGTTGTTATATTACACTTTGAATGACAAGCATGAAGAAACATAGATTTTTGAAATGAGTATGTGTATAATCAAATCTTCTAAATTATCAAATGCTAACACTAGACCACATGATGATTTATAAATGAATKAATGGCATACTATCTGTTCTCATACCCATTTACACCTAATTACATTGAGCACAGAATGACAGTAAACATTTTTAAAATTCCACCTAAAGATACCCAAATTCAGTTAGTCATTTACTGACAATTACATACATTATACCAAGACATCTATGGCAAATCACTAGGACAACTTGATTGCACAGAAGTCTTAGAGCATGACTATATGGCGTAATTCTACTATGGTTATTTGAGTAGAAATTAACCTAATTTTCTCCCATATACAGATTCTCAGCCTTCAAAAGTATGTGCAATCTTCTGTAGAAAGTTTTCTATCCAAACTTCTAAGAAAACTGGTAATAGCTAGAAAAACTATTTAATTCTTTCACTGGTTTCTCTCTCAGATCCACTGTCAAATTATAACAGTCAGAGTATCAATTTGTTTTCCCTGTAGAAAAAAAAAATTATATATCATAATAATAATTTCAGCAGTACTAGGTGGAGCTTTAATGTACACAGACGAATTTTCCACAAAGCAAGTAGTGTGCTAAGTGAGAGACAGAAAACTCCCAATGCTCAGACAAAACAGAAARCAACCTGCTGTTTAGTCAGAAATGGTATCCATAAATGTACACAACAGCACACACAACAGACTTGCATGCATTCAGGCCTCAGCTGTGTGAAGGAGATGTAGGTGACTGTGGGTAGGCTTGGAAGGTAGGATTCACATGTGCAGGAACCAGGACAAATGTACATTGTGAATTATAGAAATATCAGTAACAGAGGAATGCCTTCTTTGAGTTAGAAAATGAAGATAAAAGCACTGAATTAAAACTATGGATGAGGGAACAGAGAAGAGTAAGAATTACTGTTTTCACGTCATTATAGATATTAATTTGCTTCTTGCATGTCCTTTCAAACTGAACATATATTATTTACTCTTGTTTCATGTAAGAAAGCAGAAAATGCTGATTTATATCACAAAAATCTGCTTCTCCTATTATACATCTTTGTGTATTTTAGGAAATGTACTTCTCTAGAGGGTAAAAAGGAAAAGGAAAAGATAGAAGGCTGCAAGCCCTTTGGTACTGCATCTGTATCACTAAAACATAAATAGGAAGTGTTGAACTTTGGCTAGGTTTCTAACAAATTCTAAAAATACCAACTGTTAACACTTTACACTTTTATATTAATTTTAATTGATATTTTAAAACTTTACCATAAGTTTAATATGAAGGAAAATATTACATATCAGTTTATAGTGAACTTCTAGCATAAATAACTTTGTATTTTCTTCCAAAACATTGATAAAGGTGTGACCATGACCTAACTGCCTTTGAATAAAAGTATCTTCTTGAAATAGTCCTTCACATAGAGTTTAAGATCATTTCTGGCAGTATCATGATTTCTCATAATCAATACAACTGACAGATATTAATAGGAACAATAAATCATTGCTGAGGAATATGATTCATAAAACATTTATGATTTATAAAAGCACATGATATTCTGCCTTTATCTGCTTACACTACAGATTAGGATAAAGGCACTGTTTTTCAGCAAAATATGCATTATGTACAGGCACACAAACAAGTAAACAAAAATCAGAAAGTACTGTGAGCTCTGAAGCAAAGGTACTACCAGAAAGTTACCTTCACATCTGGGGAAATTATAGTTCCAATTTCTGTTGATTCCATGTTGACAAGTGAGAACAGGTTGCCCCCTCAAAACATATCCAGGATAACATTCAAATGATACTGACTGTCCCACACTGTAATCTGAGTTGACTATATAGCCATTCAAAAAAGGGGGAGGATCAGGGCAGTTCTGTAACTCATAAGCTGCAAGAGAACAGAAGTACTTTTTATTGCTTAATCAGCTCTCAACACAGGAAGTGTTAATACATTAATATAAAATCTGTAATCCATTCAATAATAGGTAAACACTGGAATGCCAAGCTCCAGTAATTCAGAGATTAACACATAACAAGAAATAAATCATCCCTCTGGACCATACAAAAATATTTTAGTAATGTACAACAAAGTCATTCATTCCTTAAAACTTTATGAAATACAAGATTTTCACAATCTATTGTATTTTTAATATATATTATACTATGTCCAAAAAATCACCTGACCTAAAGAAATTAGAAGAACTAATGAATGACTTTAACACAACAGAGCACCATAAAGATCTAAAAAGATTAAAAATAACTATGAAGGGAAATGTCTTTTTAGCTATATCACCATGCAAAAAATTGCTTTCATAATTCATCATATTTCATGCTGGGTTCTGTGTTTTTGAGGACATCAAATTATTATTTAATCAAACACATTTAATTCATAAAAATCAGGTTGATGAAAATTCAGAAGCAGCTTTCATTAATGACATTTACTAAGATATAAAGATAATGTAAGCAGTTCCATAGGAAGCAATAAAAAGACTTTTATAATAATATTATGCAGAACTATTTGCAAAAACTTCACATAGATTGGATATTAAGCAATTGTCATTTAAGAATAAKTGTTAAAAAGATGAGTGCCCTGCTCTTTTTGAGCATTCAATTTCCAGTTAAGGAATAMTTCTCTTAGAAAATTCAAACAAGAMTAATAATACCAGTAYGCTCTGTATCCACATGTGTTGTTAAAGCCAAGCTCTAAAAATACAGCAAGAGAATATGATGAACATATTCTTGAACAAAGTGTTTTGTTACTTTTTTCAAAGTTAACCTTTACAATATGAACATGTTCATTCTAGAAGTGTATACTTATTYTTCTGAAATAGATTACTTAAACAAGCCATTTCAGCAAGATTAAGCTAAACATATATTTTAGATATGTTTATGTGTTTACTTAATGTGAAGTTTGTACTTAACTGCTTCACTGAAGTACAACTACTGCCAATAGGATTTTTAGTCATTGCTAATTACAGTCATGTGCAATAAAAAGATTTACTTGAGATAGCCTTCTTTTCCCTAATTCCTTCAGTGAATCCAGAATTCTGTGTTTGTAATATTAGAAAATTGGAAAACGTAGAGGTACTAGAAATATTCTGAAATCCTCTAAAAAATCAGATCCCCCTTCTCTCCAATAACAAAAAAATCAGGAAAAGAAATTCAAAATCTAAGAATAAAAATTAATTGCTACTGAAAGGAAATACAGAAAGGTTTATTTTCCCTAATTTGTGATTCATTAAATCTTGTGCTAAATCTAGTAACAGCTCATTAACTTTTAATGTTATTAATACTCCTGCTATCATTTGTGTAGTACTAATAGAGATAATATCATTATTATCAACATCTTTATACAAAATAGAGTAGTAGAAAGGTTGTTTAAGAGTACAGGACTCTGGAGAGTCCTGTATTAATACTTAAATATTAAACTATATAAAATCTATTTAGAAAATTATATTAAAAATAGAATAGAAAAATATTCCAGAAGGTCAGAGGATCTCACCATTTTTTTTTTTTTTTTTTAAGATGCAGCAGTGCATGTTTAAAATGCATGCAACAGTTACAACAACAGTGTTCTGGAACAATGACAGTAAATATTGGAATTTTTAAAATTTGATTGTAGAACCTTTTGAGGAGATGAATACCATCCTTCCTAATTGGTTAACTTGTTACAATATAGTATCCTTATATTAAGTTTTGCAAGTACTTAACACAGCCTCAGAATTTTTTAAGTTAGTATTAAAAATCAGTTTCAGGAAAAAAAAAACCCCGAAAAGCTTATCTCACTGATCTACATAAAAAKATAACACAGGAACCATTCCGGTGAAAGAGGAAATCCTGAGAGATTTGACAGAGGTGTTCCAAAGACTAAGGAAGTGATGACTGTGTGTATATGTATCAAAAGAGATAAATAAAGAAGGTGATGGGATATTAGGGAGTATTGAAACTTGGCATGACAAAAATTATAMGGAATAAGAGGTGGGTATTGTCCTGGTTTCTTCTAGGGWAGAGTTAATTTCTTCTCATTTTTTAAAATTTGTCTCATGATCTGCCACAAAAGATAAACAAAATGGGAGAGAGCATAGCTGGGATAGGTGACCTGAATTGACCAAAGGGATGTTTCATACCACAGAACATCATTCCTGGTAAATAAACTCAGAGTAGTTTCCCAGTAAGGTGGCTGRTCTGGGTTCAGGAAGGGGGTTCTGGCATCAGTCAGCAGGTCATGAGGAAGTTGTAGACTGTTATGAGGTCTCTCTTCAGTTTCCTCCAGGCTGAACAGACCAAGTGACTTCAGCCGCTCCTCATACAGCTTCCCCTCAAAGCCCTTCACTATCTTTGTTGAGAGTACTTCGGACTCTCTCTCTAATAGTCTAATCTTATATTGCAATGACCAAAACTACCTCCAGAACTCGAGATGAGGCCACCCCARTGCAGAGCAGAGGGTACAGTCCCCTCCCTTGCCCAGCTGGCCATGCTGGGGCTGATGGCCCCAGGACAGAGTTGGCCCTCCTGGCTGCCAGGGCACTGCTGGCTYGTGTTCAACCTGTCATTGACCAGGACCCCCAGGTCCCTTTCTGTGGCACTGCTCTCTAGAATCTCATTTCCCAGTCTGTCTGTACAGCCAAGGTTGGCACATTGCAGGTGCAAAATCCAGCACTTTCACCTGTTGAACTTCATATGGTTGCTGATTGCACAATGTTTTAATTTGCTGAGGTCTTTCTGCAGGGTGTCCATTTCTTCAAGGGAGTCAACAGCTGTTGCCAGTTTTCTTTCATCTTCCAGCTTTCTTATTATCCYTTCCAGTCCTGCCTGCAGGTCACCTACAAAGATGTGGGAGAGCACAGGGTCTAAGATGGAGCCCTTTGGGATCCCACTAGTGACAGGTCACCCAGTCGTTGTCACCCTTTTTACCTGACCCACGAGCCAGTTGCTTCCCCATCACATGATGTGYTTATTCAGCTGAGTGCTGGACTTTTTGTCCAGAAGGATGCTCTAAGAAATGGTATCAAGAGCTTTGCTGAACACGTGAACTGACCTCTCTTGGTTCACTAAGTGTGTTGTCTCATCTTAAAAGGAAATCAGGTTTGATAAGCAGGACTTTCTTCTCACGAAGCTGCGCTGGCTGTGACCAGAGACTGCRTTGTCTTTCTGGTGTTTTTCAATACTTCCAGAATAAGCTTCTCCATAAGTTTACCAGGCACTGAAGTGAGAATGACAGCCTGTAGTTTCTGGGGTCCTCCTTTTTGTTGTTCTTGAAAAGTGGAACAATGTTCATCAGCTTCAAGTCAGCTGGGACCTCTCCAGACTCCCAAGACTGCTCAAAAAATGAGAGAGGTTTTGCAACGACATCAGCCAGCTCTTCRAGAACTCTTGGATGAATCCCATSAGGTCCCAGAGATTTGTTGGCAGCATCCCTTACTGTCATTGGGATTGCAAATAAACAAAACAAAGCCTAGTTTTTAAAATTCTAGTTACTCTTTATTGAGAAATGCATATGCTTTTTGCCTGCTGTACATAAGGCAAAGGACTTACAGAAATTTTGGGGGTTTGTTCTGGTATTTGTTTTAGAAAGAGGAGAACCTGTGCCTAAAGCAGATCACCATAAATTTGAAGGTCAGTCASGGGTGAAAGCACTTGCATATGAGCAAAGTAAAACTTTTCATTTTGCYATTTGTTATTTTAGAAAATAAGGTATACAATTTTAACATACTCTGCTTGTATTTTCTGGTATAAATCCTATACATGACTCATAAATTATAGATCAGGTGGTACATGTGACTATGATATTATGATTTATGGGCCACTCAGGAAATATGTTTCATAGTTTTAGTATAAATATTAATTAGGTTCTTCTTTGTTCTTTTGATATATGCAATAACACCAGATTTAACAGAGTAGTAGTCATGACTAAGAAATACTGACAACAAACCCTGATGCCACACCTTGCAATAGAAAGCTCTTTTTATGAGTGTCATGCCCAAAGATTTGTTTGAAACTGAGATTCCATTTCGCTGCAGATGAAAACATTAGTGAGAGCCTGAAATAAAATGTAAAGGAAATCTGAGAAAAAGATTTCATTCCAATACTGGCAGCAGTCAAATACTTGAATTTTAAAATTATCTCATATAGCCATTTGGCATTTATTTGTGCAGGTATATTTTCTGCTGATAAGAAAAGATCTTAAATCATGAAAGAAATGCAATTCATTCTCTGCTACCTTGTTGTTATGGTTCAAATCTATTTTCCATCTTACATAAACACTAGGGTGACTTATTGKCTTTTCAAGTACTTCTTGAAATACAATACTTCTTACAATACTTCTGTAACATTTAAACATGGAAATAAGTGTTTTACACAAAAATGTTATTAGGAGAAAATTGAGCATGCAATAACTTGAATGCTAGGAGAGCTCCCAATTAGCTCACTTAAACCTTTCATTATAGGCTTCTTGTATGTTCTTCCAGTACCATGGTGTGTATAACTACTGACTCAATAAAAAATAMACTTTTCAGACTAGACTGGCCCACCATGAGTTTTGTTGGAAAGGCCCTTTAAAGCTGATCTAGTTCCAACTTCCCTGCCAYGGGCATGGACATWTTTCAGTAGATTGGATTGCTAAAAGTGCCATCTAGCCTGACTTAGAAGRCTTTCAGGGATTGGGCATTCACAACTTTTCTTGTTTCAGCGTCTAACCCTCATCTTATGTTCCTTATGTCCAATCTAAATCTACCATCTTTTGATATAAAACTGCTGACCCTTCTCACTTAGGACCTTGGTAAAAAGTCTCTTCTTTTTAAAAAGAACCTCTTAAGTACTGAAAGGCCACAATAAGAACTTCCTGAAACCATCTCATTTAGGCTGCACCCCAACTCTCAACTCTCTCAGACTTTCTTCACAGAAGGGGTGTTCCAGCCTGCTGTTTACTTTTTAGTCTTCCTCTGAACCCATTTAACAGGGCCGTGCCTCCCTCCTGCTTGAAGCACGAGAGAAGAATGAAGCACTCCAGGTGGGGCCTCAACGGAGCAAAGCAGAGGGAATCGACCCCTTTGATCTGCTGGCCATGCCTCTTTTTATGGAAGCCCAGGATGCAGATTGCTGCAGCCCAGGACAGGACTGGCAATCTGCAACCTCGGTTTATTGTTGTAGGCACCAAAGAATATAATTTTTACTGATGACTCAGGACTAGAATCACAAAACATCACTTAATGATTTAGAAAATAATTTGCTACAAGGCCCTCAAAAGATTGTCTTCTATTTCCTTTAGCATTCCTGCCTTAGGACATAATTTGAAACCATTTTAAAACTACAGTATCTTTTCAACAATCTCTTTTTCATTCCATGATTCCTATGACTCAGAAGCTCCATCATAATCATCTTTTTTCCAGACAACGGCCACCAGATTTAACATGTTTAAATCACATTTTGTATGTGCATAAGTGTTTGTGGAAGAAAGGGAAGGCAATCAGAACTTTTTTCTGTGTATTTTCTGGAACATATTTCTCAAACTCTCAAATATATGAGAGTAAGATTCTTACTTCATATTCAGCTTTATCTCACACTGAAAATAGTCTTATAGTCCCAAAAAGAGGAACTAGGACTTCCACAGTAAAATAATACAAAATCAAACATTTATTCTCTTTCCCTTAAAGAAGCTCTAGTCCTAAAGGAAAAGACATGTGCAAAAAAAAAAAAATCCAGAAATATTAAAAGCTGAAGTAACATTAATATGGACAGGAATTAAAACCCATAAATATCTCTTATGATCCACTAGACTAACTGTGTTTTCCYGTGCATTAAATTCCGTAATGAACCTCTCAAAGATCATAAAAGCTCTTTATTTTTTCTGACCTGGCATAACAATTTGYCAACCAAACTTCCGTGACTGTTATTCTCAGACCCTGGTGTACAGAGACTGTTTATACCTCAGATATCGAGACTTGAYATATTTGGGGGTCTCAGAACCTCAAGATCACCAGTCAAATGAAATATAGAAATATTCTTCTAAGTATTTGTGGTTGTTTCCTCTCTTTGCTGTTTTACATAAGTGACAAAACCACAACACTTATAACAGTCTTTCTCAATGCATCTCTTTTTAAATGAAACTGTACAACAGTTATTTCAACAGTAGAAAAAATGTAATTAAACTTAAATGTTACTCTTCAAAAAATCAGGCACTTTTAAAGTTCTTTTATTATGTTGAGAAAAAAAAATTGTAATTTCTTCCAGTGGTTCAACATGCAATCACTACAAACTTCCTTCTTGCTATGAGTGAAACAAAAGGTTCCAMAACAGACAGAAATTTAGCAATCCATCTTTAACATAATGGAATATCACCATTCCCTGTGCATTGCAATTGCAAAGCTGAAGGGAAAAGAGAACATCAAAATATCAGAGCATAAAACGATAAGGATCTGATCAGCAATGGTACTGAGAGCTGTAATTTCCCCAGGGTTCTGCTAAGGAGACAAATCTTTTTAATGCATTCAGAAATACATAGGACCTAAGTGATTTAGGTTATATTTTCAAATCCTGTGCTGTGAGAATTCACAGGCTTAAGGACCAGCACTAGATCCCTACAAGTATGGGTAGAAAATATTTTGCAGTTCTCAGTATGCATTCACATTTCTTCATCCCAAAAATAAAGTGTTCAGAGCACAACCCAAAGCTATATTAAGATTCAGTCTCATAAACATTTTTCTGCCTTCAGAATATCAGTAGAAAAAAATGAAAAATATCATTAGTAGTTTCATAATTTACTCAACAATATTCATATTCTTTGCTTTCCTTTGAGATGAGGGGTTATCGAAAAACATTATCCTTCATAAAATGCTAAGATCTCTAGAAAATTTCATTTTTTTATAGCATGCAAGCTTAACTGAATATGTGTAACCACCACCCATCTCTCTTTATTTTTAGATTGGTATCTACAAAAAAGTAATTTACCTGTCCAAAAAATAGTCTGCTACCTTATTGCCCTTAGGTATTGTAGTCTGGTCAGCAATTATTTTCACTTAGAGAAATCAATCCTTGAATTGAACTGAGTTTAGTACTGCACAGCAAAAACTCTGAATTTAATCTTAAATCCCTTTTGATTTAATTTAAATACAACAGATCAGATTAGAATTAAGGTATGCAAGTTTGTGGGCATTCCTAACATGCAACTCATTCACTAAGACAACTAGAATGGATTTGGCAAATGTGACTGTAAATGTAGATTCTTGATTGCCTGCTCTTCCTTTTTTTATGGGTAAATTAAATTAATTTCACTATTAGAAAAGTAATGCTTTTTTCCCCCCCTATTATAGTATATTAGGACATCCTACAATGAGATCAATTAGAATCAGTCTGAAAAAAAATCTAGTTAACGGTATAAAGATGTCAGAAGCTCAGTTCCATTTGCTTTGTCTTGTAAATTCAATTCTGGAAATGACAAAAATGGACAACTTAACTATGTGAGCATCAATTTCACTAAAAATAAATTCTTAGCTTTCCACATATAACAGTATTCCTTTTTCCCATAAGAAGATTTTGAATGTGGCACCCATACCAAGTGTCATTCCCTCCCACACTGACATCCCATGAATAGCAGTTGGGGAAGACCTTGCATATTAAATTCAGTTGTGACAAAGGTTATTCTGATTGGGTAGCCAGCAAGCCCAACTGAGTTGGTATCTGTGGAGTAATGCTGCATCTTTCTTCTCAACAAGGGCTTTATTTCAGAACTGTGAAGTTTGACTGAAATTTGCCAGTGGTTTCAAAATTGCATAACAAAGGTACAGGGTTGACAGCCAGATAACAAAACAATTCTAAATTCCATCATGCAGACAAATCAGACTAAGACTTGCACGGAATTTGATTTACTGAAATGAAAACAACACTTCTAATAGGAAAGAAAAGAGAAGGAAAAGAGTAATATTGGAGTAAGTATTATTTCTTTAAGTCAAGTTGCATCAATTGCAGATAGTCTAAGAGGAAGAGAGAATAATTGAGAAATATAATATTAAAAAGAGTAGGAAAATCCAGAGATAATCCACTAGAAAAGATAATTAAGTATCAAGGGCAACAGATGTGGAACAGCAAAAGAAAAGTCAGCTATCAAAACCAGCATATTTGTATGATAAAGAATAAAGAAGACAAGAAAGTTGCTCAATTTTAAACCACTGGCATTTTCTTTCAGAGGGCGAGAGAAGAATAGGGAATACACTGAAACAATACTTTTTGAAGTTCATAGATTATGGCCATCTAATTGACTGTACAATTTCCTATATGTTCAAAATGATGCTGAGCAAGGTTATTTTGGCTCAATATTATGAAGTTGTAATATATTACGATTATAGAATTGCTAGATCTTCTCAGTAGAAATGGCTAGTGCAATCTGTGATATCAGAGGCAACAGAGAGAGTTTCTGCTTTGTGAAGAAAAGTAAACACATGCAAGACAATAGATTTTAAAGGAAGAAAAGTTCCATATCCGTTTGTACAATGAAGAAAAGGAAGTAGATAGAAAACAGAACATAAGTCAATTATAAATTCAATAGAGTGACTTTAGCTGGTAAATCCTAATCACTTAAAAATCGAACACAACTGTGTTGCCAACTTTACACATTAGAAAAAAAACACAAAACAATAAATCATAAACACCTTTTAGAATAATCGATCTTTTCCAGCACTTGATTTTTTAGTGAAGTGGATTRTTTTGTCAGGTTTTTTAAAACGTTTTGAACCCGTAATTTTTTAACATACACACATACATGCATACAAACACACACACACAACAACATATACACATATATCCACACACTAAAGTACTGTCTCTATAGGTAAGGAGTAATACATAAAAATGAACTGCATGAGTAGTCTTTACAGAAGAAATTGCTTTGCTTCTCATTCATGGGAAGCATAAAACTGGATGAATGTATGTGCATTTGGTAGTGCAAATATATCCATAACTACAGTTTTTTTGTGAAACCAGATAGATACTAGTTATATTTTTTATTTGAAATTAGAAAAACACAAATGTCAGTTAATTTAACTGTATCTTTTTCTTGGGTCAGATTTTTTTGTTCTACTATTATAACTGTTAGACTAACAACTTAGCTATGAAAAGTCTTATCAAATTGTTGAGCATTTCATGTTTTTTCTGTATTTTTTTTATAAGTACCTGGAAAACACTACTAAGAGTTTCTGAATTTTAATCAATAATACTTTTTGACATTTTCTTTTATATTGAGAATACTACTAATACAATCTTCAGCACTTAAAAATTATTTTAAGGTCCATGTAATACTATTTCATAATACCTTGCTCTGGTTTAAGTGAATTGCTTTTCCTATATTTACATAATAGGATAACGATTTACACTGTCATTGAGGCAGTTGTGATCATACGTTTGTTGACAGCTGACAAGYTGCAAGTAGGAAAAGTAGAAAGCATGCAACTTGTCTAAAAGCAACTGATTTTAAYGAGATGGTTAGAATGAATCAAAAAATAGCAGTTCCTATTGTATCATGCCCTCTTCACTACATTCCCATTTATTTTGGAGT
Organism: Mixornis gularis; assembly: GCA_003546035.1. NCBI lineage: Eukaryota > Metazoa > Chordata > Aves > Passeriformes > Timaliidae > Mixornis > Mixornis gularis. Next base: position 526,768 of record QVAJ01000052.1, on the reverse strand, counting down.
AGACCAAACAGCCCTACTGGGCTAAGGAAAAAAGGGAAGAATAGAAGTAAAGAGTAATAAAACTATGCACTTGTTGAGTAAGCTACAACACTGCCTCTAGAAGAACATGTTATACAGTCTACAAAAAAGGTAAGATTTAACTACTAGTTTCAGGGCAGAAAATGGTGTTAGTCAGGAAGAGCTTGTTATGGCAAGGAAAAACATGGTAAACAGAACCAGAACAAAGAGTACTGGAGGATATATAGAAAATACATCACATGGCTTTGTATTTKATTTATTTCTCATGTCTGTAACTTGACAATCACAATTATTTTTGATTGCTCAGAAGGAAACTAACACTAGGTGGGTGTGGTATGACAATATTCCATACTTGTAAGATTATGGGACAGAATAAAACTCTACAGATGACAGAGTCATGATTTCTTTGTGCTTTATGAGCATCAGCCTAATTCAGAATCTTCCTCGCTGTCCAAGAACTCCATAAGTATAATCTAATTATAAATGAATATAYGTGTGTTTATGTAAATAAATATATAAATGTTTATGTAAATATACAAATAAATGGGCCTGGAAAAACAAGACAGTGAATATTAGTATTAATTGATAACAGTACCATTGAATGGAATTGAATTATCAGCGATGTGACCTTTGGCAAATAACATCACCTTCTTCTCAGGCTTTTACACCAATAGAACAAAGATTCCAACTCAACACAATTTCAATTTTAAAAATTCCAACCTATTTATTAAACAACCTCCAGATTTTAGAATTCTATATAATATATACCAAACATATCTTCTAAAATAATAATAGAAACTTTTTTTTTTTTCCTAACCATAAGGATCATTGTGCTAGTTCTTACTTACCTTGGTATGTCAATTTAAATCCTTGCCTGTTTTCTGAGTGATCACTATAAAAATGGACAAGCGTTTCATGAGTGGTACTTAGCAGGGGTGATGGGAGTTCCATTCCACTAAACTGGCCGATCATAGAACTGGTGTGGTGAGGCCCGTTCTGAATTTCAAGGAAATCATGATTTGCTTCAGTGGAGAAATTCAGAAACTGAATGTGTGCACCTGAAGCATTGAGAAAGGAAGAAAAATTTTATAACTCATGTTGCCTAATAGTAAAGTATGTAAATAAAAATAAAATTATAATAGTTGTTACAGGTACTATATTTATATTTTAATCAYTATTCAAAGTGGGATGCTTAAGCTAAAGAAATAGCTGTTAAGTATTACAAGAGTTGGAGTTTCTAATTTTTTGGATACCAATAAATACCATAACCACACATGAAGTGACAAATSAAAGTAAGCCATAAAGTTACAAAGCGAACAGCAGGGATTTTTCATATTCCTAAACCAATTAACAGAAAGAATCAACAGAGGTGTAAATCACCAATCCTGCTGTGCCACGGCATGGGCAGGTCTCTGCCATCCCAAGTGCATCCGTGTGCTGGGCCAAGGCCTCTCACAGAGGTCAGGATCAGCTAGGCACCCAGGAAGGTTACTAACAGAGTGAGCTTTYTGAGGCAGAAGTTTACATACGTAGTTCCAGCTATCTACTCTACCTCAGTTTTCCTGCCCCAGGTCACCTATATTTGTCTCCTTTTCCCTCTAGCTTGGGCCAGTGTGTCTTTGTAGCCTTTTACCCTGTATGCAGTCCTATAAGATGCACTGAACTCCAGATTGGTGACAGGGACTTCAGAGAATTTACCACAAACCCTCTCCAGGAATCAGGTGCTTGAACAAAGCTTTTCAGCATTCAAAACATCCTGAACATTGGGAAGTATAAACATAAACTCATGGGAAGAGCAGTTTTGAATTCTGGCACTACCTCCTCTGGACTAAGGACCTTAAATCCAGTATTAAACTATGCATATGTATCATATCAAAACAGAAMTGAGCGATGAATCCCTGGTTTGGAAGCCTAGTACCAAGTAACTTGCAACTGCACTTTTTTGAGCTTAACTTTGCTCTGGTAGACTATGAAGAACCAGCTCTAATAGAATAAAACAGAATTACTGAATGAGCCAACAAAGCAGKGTGAAATAGTCGATGCCTTAACTCTGCTTGACATTCTTACTTAGCAGTAGAGACATATTCTTCATTCCAAGAGAGAACACTATAGATTAATTACCAGGGTAATAGATTACAAGGGTAATTCACTCAGTCTTGTTTACAGCTGATTTCTTCACCTCTGTGGTTTAAGATTGAATCAATAGTATAAAAAAAATTACTTTTTCTACTAGAGAAATTAAATAAGCTACCAAATAAACTGGGGTTTATAGAACACTTGCAAAAATATGGAATATTTAGTTTTAGTACCTTCTCTGATGTATGCAATGTGGAAGGTATGAAAACAAGCATTTCAGCTGCTGAATAAGAACACTTAATCCAGTGCTATCAATAGAGAGGTACACCCTGAACATATCAGTAATAATATCAGGCATCTCTGTATGACGTTTGATATGGGTAGTCTGATTTGAATGAAGTCACTAATTTTACAATGCCCTCAGAATTTGAGATGAGGTAGGACACCAAGCAGGCTGGAAACATCTTGACTTTAGTATCAGTGGTTAATGATTCCAACAAAGGCTGGATGTCAGCACCATAGAAATGATAAATAATTGATCAGCCACTTAATGTAATACCTAAATTGCAAAAGTGACAAGCAGATAATCAAATTTGTCATATTTATATAGAGCCCAAACATTGTGTAGGTATTTGAATAAAAGTAATTTACCGTCATGAAATATTCTCTGATGACCTGTGGAGTACCTTTAAAACTGAATCATTCTAATTTAATATCTGAGTTGGAAATTCTGTGTCTAGTTGAATATATTTAGTACAGAAAGGCTTTGTGTTTTAAAAATATAAAAGTAGGTTTAAAGGTAATTAAAAAAAAATAGTACCTACAGTAATTTCAAATGTTGCTAATTTCAATTAGAGAACACACTGTTTGTGTCCCATCAAACCTTAAGTCCAAGTTTATACAATTTGCATATGTCAATTTGATATGTCAAAGAAGAATTTTTCTACACTAAACAACTTCTTACATAAAATTACATGGAATAAAAATGGCAGCTACAGAAAATAAATCATTATCTGGTCAAACTATAATTATATTACTTCCTGCTTGAATTTCAAAAGCACTTCCTCTCACTTGAATGTACTCTGAATAATGAAAATTCCAAGCAGAGGTAATTGTTTTTACAAACGTTAATTAATTAATAGCTACTCAAGATCATTTTAAAATCACAACAACTCACTTGTTTATATATAAATTCTATTTTAAAATATTTAGATTTTAGTAGTGTCTTYWTCTTACATGACTGATATATTTTTAYGTAATGAAGAGAGCACTATATTYTGGGACATATTTAGCTCCCACAATTTTATTGTTAGACTYTGTTTAAGCACACAGTTGTTTTGGTACAATAGAATATATGTAAACAAACAGCTTTTCAGTAGAGAAGCTTATATTTCTAATTAAAATTCCAAATAGAAGTACTTCCAAGTAGATGTACTTTGTGAAAGATCACATTAATTACAAAATAAACCTGATATAAAGATATTATAAGTAGATTATTTGACAAATACTTGGGGAAAAATATCACTGTAGGAACCTGGTGGCAAAAAATGTCCTTTGTAGTATTTTTGAAGGCAATTATAGATCAGTGCAATGAATACCTTGTATGTGTTAAAACCCTTACTAAACAATTATTTTTTCCATTTACAGAATTACAGCCATCAGAGACTTTCAGAGAAGTGAGAGAAATAATAACAACAGGATACAAAATGCTCTTGTGCAATTAATTCGTGAAACACTTCCTACATGGAAAAGCTTAAAGAAAAAGTGCCACTCYGAGACATATGAAGGATTATTTTTCAATGGCAGTATTGTAATAAACTAATCAGGATGACATTGCTTATCATTTATATTTTCTCCAAAGGTAGAACAATGTCCAAACTAGCAAAGGATGTTCTGTCTGTGGTTCTCCTACATCTTTAAGGATATCTTATGGTACTAAGTGTATCCATAATTATGATGGATCAGTTTTACCAGGTGTTCACTGATAAAGGACACTATTCTAAACAGCAGCAAAGTATTTCTACTTTAAAGATTAACTTAGTAAAATACTATGAGAGTAGTACATCTCACTACAAAAAACCCTCTTATGAWTGCAAATGGAGAACATAGAAAATTAATTTCCTCAGATAAGAAKAGTAAATTTGGTAATAAGTTTTTAAAATTAATTTTCCTATTTAGCATTGGCATTGAATTTACAGTATGACATGAAGTTTCACAGGAAAAAAGCATATTCCTGTTTCAGTTCCCATAATGGTAGAAGACCATATTTCATACACAAACTTACRGATTCCTTATTATCTATGATTACCTTTTCAACATAGTTATTACCTACTTTTGAAGATCTTTTTCGTACAAAAAAAGTTTTAATGTAAAGCTAGAAAGATTCTAAGTTGGCAATTACAATCTAGGATTTGGAATACAGTTTGAGAATGCTTTTAACCAAATTCATAGTTCTAGAAGTGAGGTTTTGTCTATTTTTATAGAACAAAAATTACTGTTTAAAAAGTCACTTGGAGAACAAAATCCCATTTTTTTAATTTAGAAGTCAAATTATTTATTTCATCTGATATATCTTCATGGCATAGATCTCATTTGCTTTGAAATCAGTTTCTGAGGCAGGTTGAGTTAATAACAAGTTGCTCTAGCAAAGATACATTTAAAATTTGGCAACCATTTTCATTTCAAATGTAGCAAATAATTATGTAAGGGCTCACAATACATTCACTAGATAAAATYTACTTCATATTGGAATTAAAATATTTATTATAATATTATTTTAATATATATAAATATATATATTTAAATCTCAGTATTACAAAGAATTGCTCTTCCAATATAAGCTACTTACCGTATCCAATAGGCAATAAAATTTTCCAGGTACAATCTAAGTTACTAGGATAATTTCCAGGAAAGCCTGGGCTTAGGATCACACCAGCCATGTTTGTCAATGTTCCACCACATTTAGCTATTAAAAACAAAAAGAAAATCACTGTATCTTTTATTAATTTTATTTATTAGTATTTGACATAAGCTTAATTCAAAATGGATTTTTCATTTTGTTCCCATGACCCAGAAGCAGTGAAATTTATCATAGTCAAAACACTCTTCATGAAGGAGGAAAAAAAAAGGATTCTATTTAGAGTAAGATCTTTACTTAAGGTGATATATTCACTGTAATATAACTAAAAATGTGTAGTTGCACATATAGACTGTGCAACCCATCGTCTCAGCTTGGCAATTAGTGTTAAAAATATCTGGTGATATGTTGAGATATGTTTCACAATCAGAGGAACAAATCTGGAATTAAACTGAATTATGATCCCAAATCRTGATGCAGCAACCAATTCATTACTCAATATAACCAAAAATACACTTGAATTTAAAAACAAGCAAGCAAATGAAGCCCCCCCACCACAGTTTTTGCTTTAATTCAGAAAGAGGATAGACTTGCTGCATAACAGAATAATTCTTTGCTTTTTGTTATTATGCTTCTATTCAGCAAGTGYGTGTGTTTGAAAATTGAAAACCCAGTTGGACCATTTAGTATGACATAAAGCTAAACTACAAATATATGAAGCAACCTGCAAAAAAGTGGCTGAGCTTACACATATGCTAGGACAGTAATATGAAACAAGAATAACCTCAAGAAATGAAATTAGAATAGATTATTTTCTACACACAGAAAACTCAGATCTTTTTGGCTAAGGTCTAAATGTGCTTAAAAGGAAAATGCTTTTTAGCTTTTYTGTTCAATTCAGCATCATTTAACAGCTTTCTCAGATGAAAAGAGCCAGCATTTTCTGGATCCCTAAAACTCCTTTTCATTCCACCACTCCTGAAGGCTTGGCTTCAGAGCTGCTTTCCACTGCCTGCTTCTTTAGGAAATCTCCTAAGGTGCCCTGCATGACCTGCCTAGCTCTTAAGTCTTCCAAGATGAGCATGCAGCAAAAAGAATTTGTTAACTTCCTCTCCTATATAAAGAAGATTCAGCCTGATTCAAAGCAGAGTATTCAGGATAAGCAAAACGATAGCTAACATACAAGTTTCTTCCTTTGCCCACTCTCACAATATTTTTTAAAAATAGTATTTAACCATATATAGACAAAAAAAATCTTCTTCCCTCCCCCCCCCATATTTCATAGATACAAATGGAAACTCAAAAAAGTTTTGAACGAAGCAGAATTGAGGAACAATGGGCATGACAAAGTCAGGAGTTTCTTGTGACTGATGGTCAGAAAACTGAAAACAATTTTCCATACCAATGCAGAGAGGAGAYGGATAGTTCCAGCGTCGAACTGTTCCTGGCATACAGGAAATATGAGAACGGCCCTGTTTGGAAAGGGCAAAACATCAGATTACAGATACTCATTTATGGGTCTTTCCTGTAAAACAGAGTTACAGAGGACCTCCTGCATAATCTAACCAGTGTATGTTCTTATATCAGCCAACTACATAATAATTACTTGAASGAAACTCTATTTTCAAATAGTTCAGGTTTTATATTCTTATTTTTCTATTGAATAAATGTTCTAAAATACCTTTCCTCTGGTAACTTGAAAATTTCTTAGAAGTATGACTATAAGACACAAGCAGCTAACTATGTGCAGTCATATGGTCTGATTAGTTCACTGCCTGTTTCAATTCCAGTGTATTCCATCTACAGTGCAAGCGTAGTGGTTGATTTTTTACACTGCAACCCAGAGTGAATCAACCATTGTACTGTGTKAGCAGTACAGACACAGAGGGGAATTCGTTCCACATCTACTTGCTACAGATGTTAAATGTGGACCATGCCAAGACTGYCATCAGCAAATAGCAGCAGGCCCTGACCTCTCACATGGCCTCACAACATGACCCACTGCATACATGCAGCATCTTGGCAGACAGCTGTAGAAATACAAGTGCCTCTTTATTTAGCTGTCATGTTTAATTTACTTTGCCTATTTTTTAGAAAAATCACAAGAACCAAGCAGATTMATGTGGTGGCAGGAAGTAAATCAAGACATGGATGTAACTTGAATGGTCTAATTGCACGTACCTCAGGGTGACTGCCTAGGACCAAAATGCTCCAATCTTTGTTTTCCTAGRAGCAGTTCAAACTGGAAACTTTACAGTAGGACAAAAAGTCTTTTTTTTCAATTCTGTCCTTTGAGATACTCAGGTTATGCATTCTGCTGCTGAAATGTGAAAGCCGAATAAACTGGCAGGAGCGAGAGCAACTGATATAAAGATTGAGACACCAAACTGAGAACAAGGTTTAGTTCCTGTTTTATTCATTTGGATATACAAACTCATGCAGGTTACTTAACATCCCTGGTTTATTTTTTTCAAGTGTATTATGAGTCTAAAATTTAGTAAGGCAGCACATCTTATCAATATAATATGAAGATTTATTTAAACAWTATTTGCCCATAGCAATCACAACCTCATAAAAATAAGAAAAAGAATAAATAGGTAAACTGCAGTAAAAGAAAATCCATTTGATGACATTTCTTCCACATCCTTTGGAATGTTTGCACACTACTTTGAATAAAGTTCACATAGAAGTGCATGGAATAAAACTACTTTAATTAATCATTTAGTTAAGTATATTTAGGCAATCAACTTCTGAAAGYCAAACTGAAATACATCCAGAAATTACTTGGAAGGGAAAAAGAAAAGGATGTTTTCACTAAAATAATGAAAAATATATTAGTCTTTTTCTTCCAAAAATACTCCAAATTGATAACACGATAAAAATCTTTTTCTTAAAAGAAACATTTTCAAAGGAAAAAATGTGCATGCACTTACTGTGTCATCTCAGTTACTTGCAAAATGGATGAGGTTTTGAATAATTTAATTAATGCAATATTCCCTGTTTTACCCCCTCTTGCTAGTCATCCATGACTGCATTGTTTTATTTTATTCTCTTTTTCTAGTTTTCTGTGATTTCACATCTCTGCTCTGAGTCAAGGGGGAAGCCGTAATTTAACTACCACAGTCAGGAAAAACGTAAAATAGCCTATAAAAGATCTTTTGAAAAATAAAATTAAATGATTCTTCTAGCTTCAAGCCTCTTTCTAACAAGAGCACACTCTGATTTCAGTCTTTTAAAGTTCCCTCCTGTCGGGAGACACTTAATCCTACAGCTAGCAATTACCTTTTTTATGCATCTCCAGGTAGTAGTTTGAGCTCTATGACTTTTCTGCTAAGTCTCAATTATAAACTAATCCACAGCTGATTGTTATTGCTAGCTGTGAATATGTTCTCTAAAGATTGAGGATAAATTCACAGCTAGAGTGAAAAAAAAAAAAAAGATTCTGAAAAGTTATGCTGGTCTGTATTTGTTGAATAGCAAACATACTGTGCCTCATAGAACATTATTTTAATTATTATTTCTTTTTACTTTGAACCCATTTTTACTTGTCCTGTCTGAGTAACATCCTACATATATAGATATGTATGCACTTTCTTACAGCACAGTCTATACAGCATAGCAATTCTCATCAATATTTTCAAAAGATTCAAAYTCTTTTCTATTGAACTTGGATATCAAAGGTCTTTGTTTTGCACTTAGAACAAGCTCATTAAACTAGTTTTTATACATGTYAGCTTCCACAGTGAGTATTAAATTTTCACATGCATTGAAAAAGAGGTTTAGAGTTGGACTATATACAGTTAAGTAACAATATGCTATGAAATTTTAAGTATTTAATAATATAATCCCTGTAAGTATATAAAAAAAGGTGCAGTTAGTTGGACAGAATTTTTGATGATGCTGTGTCTTGAGCATGTATCCATTTCTAATCCATGTAATTAAAAACAGAATAATGATGCCCTTTTTGCAATATGCAAAATTTAGACATTTCCTGGTTGAAAAAGGTAGGGATAAAAGAGTCTGCAATTTGATGGGCAATACAAGTAGAGGTCACCCCACCAAACCTAAGCAGTGTAAAGTTTGATACCTGTGTTAACCTTTTGATATCACTGAYGAAAGATGACACTTTAAGAGAAAAGTTCCTGTTCTAACATAAAATCYTAGTAGTATAAATCAGTCCTTGGAGGATTATGGCTGTTTATCCCTAGCGTCACAATTAAAGTCTAAAAAGCTGATTGAGATTAGATGGCTGTTTTATTTGCATTAAATAAGTTGTATTATATGTTATTCCATCTCCATAGGAAACGGTTAGTATAGGCTTAATTTTTCATTTTTKTCCTATCAGATCACTGCTATAAGCTTAGCCATAAATCAGATGTTTGCCTAAATGTATTTCAGTCATAACAACTCAGAACCCGTGACCTGGATCACAGCAATGAGGAACTAAACAATCACCTCTTGGCAATTATATGAACAGCAATTATATAACAGCTCTACCAGCAGATCTTGATCCTTTCACCATAAAGTGGAACTTAATAAACATATATAAAGAATTGCAACTAACTTTTCTACAAATATTCAAAAAAAGAACCTTTCTCATAAAAAAAAAAAAGGCAAAACCAGGATTACTTAAAATACAATTATATTTATTGTTGTGTAACYAAGTTGATTGCAGGCTGACTTCCAGATGCATTCTGCACTGAAATAGATTGTCCTGAGTCTAGAGATGAATAATGCTAAATTTAGCTCAATGCATATTAAAAAGSCCTAAAAGAACATATAAGCTACATCTATACTAGTGGAAGTGTGTGGGATTGAGTGCAAATACACAGTGCTTTGTATATCTACCTCTTTAAAATTTTTCTTTGGAATTTATCTCCAAAAAAAGTGCCTGGATGCAAATTGCCTGTGAGGAATAGTGCGTGGCTTGTGACAAATACTGATGTCATATTTCAGCTAGGCCAAAAGTATGCCAGCACCCCATTCCAACAAATAAATAGTGCTGAAGATAAAATTTTGTTTCCCATATCTTTGCCTCAGCTGTAGCAACATAGGTATAGACACRTAGTATGTGCTTTCATCATTTACTTAGTTTAATATTACTTTGAAATAAAAAACTGTTAATGGCTCAATAGTGGTCCTTAAATGAAAGTCTGAATCTATTTTAGTGTCTGCTTTGATAGTCCTTCTGAAGGGACCATGTAATAAAAATGTTATCGAATCTTTCCTTTTCTTACTGACACGCTAACTACAAAGGATACTGTAAGGGAAAGATGAAATTGAGAAAATAAAATTAAAAACTCCAAAAGCTGAGGGGTTCATACAATTAGGTATTTTCAAAATAGTTTTAATTTTGAAAGAAAAACATTTAAGTAGTTCATATATGAACAATTGGTCAGTTTTTAAGTAACCCACAAACTGTTAAATAAGCAATGAGTACTCAGGGTGGACAGAGAATTGGCTTTGTTGTGCTCAAGCCTCATTCTTTTAGCAGGATACTAGTATAACAAAATGKTTTTTTGCTATGCATATGGAATGCTCCCAATGCAGGTTGTTTCATGTCATGTAATACAAGTAAAGAGAATGAATTAGTTTAAATGCTTGATCTATACCTGCCATACATGACTGAAAAGGTAGGCATATTCCTGGTTATCTAGAGAGATGTTTCACGTGCATGTATTCCCGTGCCTAGAACCAGCCTAGAGATAAGATGCTTAGTCTGAATCCTGAAAAAATTTTAGGAGAATKGTAAGAAATATGGAGACCAAAGAAATACATTATATATGCTGTGGGAACACTGATTTGGCAGTCTTCAGATGGGGAACCTTATCCTTGTGAGGAGCAGAACTTGTGATGCGTTCCTTTCTCTTATACAGCTTTTACACTGTCTTGTGTGGGACCTATTGCCAATCAAAAGATTCTGAAATCAGGTGTTCTCAGTATATTTACCAGTGGTGCATTATATATAAAMAAATTAGAGAAACTAGTGAGGAAAGAAAAAAACCTTTTAGTCTTAGATTTACAGAGTGCAGAAACATTTACAAAGAGCAGCTCAATCATATGTCTGCCATGTGTGAAMTAAACCACTGTGTGAACAGAGAACATCCCCAAACAGTGAAGTAATTTCTAACACTTTTCCATGAAAGATTTTTAAGAGTAGATTTAGCATTAATAAAATTTGCTTTGGAAATTAAATTCCACAATTCTTGAGCGGAATATRAAATCCCACAATGTATTTGTACATCAAAATTTCATCTAGATAAATCAGTCCCCCAAAAGGAAAAACACAGTACTTCATAGTATAGTGTTATAACAATTTTCTAAAGAAAACATTTTATCCATGTTATTTCAGTGTCCATTTTGATGGCCTTTGCTGGTCAATGGTATGTTGATCTAAGACAAGATTTGACAGCCCAAATTAATTGAAGGCCAGAAATGCCACACATTTGTAGCTTTATAATTTGGGAGCACTCACATAGGCTCTACCTAAATCATCTCTTTGTACACACCACAGACTCTTCATTAGAATATATTTTGAGCAGGTCTCTTGGCATTTTATTGCAATCATTCCACAATGTATTATTCAAAGAAAAAAATAAATACCTGTAATGTATATCCTGGCTCACATTGAAATGACAAAACATCATTCACCATATATCTATCTCCTGATTTGATCCCATTGCTAGGAATTACTGGTTCTGGACAGGCAGCAAGGCCTACAGCTGGGAAAAGCAAAGACAAAGGTWGAAAAAACATAGATAAGTGGACAGCAGGTCTTCATTGATATTCTTTGCCTTAATTAATTCTTTTGACAGAATTATGGGTATTTAAGGAAACATTATATCCAAATTCCTTTCAACATAAACGGAAATTTTGTTTAAAACACAGAAGTTTTCAGAACTGTTCTACAGAACGTGATCAGTGTGGCTGAAGCACGAAAATTACACACTGTGACTGTACCAGTTACAAAATCACACTGCTATGGCACACTACACAGTTTTATAGTCTCCAAAGTATTATGATTTTAGTTTGTTAAAAAGTGTGGGTTTTATTTGTTTGCTTGTTTTGCTTTATTAGGGGTTTTTAATCCTTTCTTATCCTTGTAAAGGAAATGTAGAGAGAAAAAAGGAACACACTTTATGCATATTCTCTCTTTTCAACAATAAAGGAGCAGAATTTATTGGTGGTTCCTTCTTTATAGGCAACTCCATGGACTATAAAGAAGTTTAGACTTTGAAATTTAGTACTTTTAGCCCCAAACTAAATCTTTGTATAGGTGTCACTGGATAGTCTGTTGTTAATTATTTTTCAGCTAGGTGTGAGAAAATAAAAGATTAGTTTAAAAAAGATTCTCCATGATTAGTAATTTCTCAAATTTGTTCACCTAAATTTGGCAACCTAAAGTACAAACTTCTGCTTTTTGTCAAGCACATATTACTTTTTCTTTCTTGTGTGCCTACCTAAGRAGTTTTTTAGTCAGCACTACTGAAAATTAAATATCAACCTTTCCAACTAAGTGAAAATACTCCAAATGAACAAGAYAGCTGAGAAATTGGAGATTAGATTAAGTATTTCTGTGCTTTTAAGATTTTCATTGCAAACACAAGGACCAGAAAAATTAATTTGTAAGTTCATGRTCTGACAACAGAATCTCATTCCCCTTATGATATTAAAAACCTTTTATGAAGTCAAAAATCAGTCTAAAATACAATTTTATTTGTTAACTTATTTATTTGATAAAATTGCTCCTGAAACATCATTATGTAGTTTTTATGCTTTATGAAAATAGGACGTATAGAAGCCAAAACAGAATAGAAATTATTTTCACAATGTGTGAGAAGAGATTTTGAAAATTAATCAGCACAAAATTCTGTAAAGAGCAGAGAAACATGACACTTCACTGAATGTGATCCTGTCCATCCTTCAATTCAGTTGTGTGAAAAAAAAAATTGATTACTACTCTCAATGTCTTCCTATGAAGTCTAACTGGTTTGGTGAGAGTACATGCAACTGGACAGTGATTAATACAAAAATTATGCTATATTTGACTTTATTCTGCTTCGTGACATTTTAGAGTCTGCTGTTCCAGATATTTCATCATGAAACAGTATCTGATATTATTCACTGAGACCCTAGYCTTTCTAGGGAAATACAATTTTCTTACAGGTAATGTTGATCACAYATTTTCATACACACATGGTTTTAACTTTATGCCATGAACCTTTATGAGTGTACTTTCCATCACYTAAATATAAATGCCTTACAAATATTAAATGCACAAATAAAAATTTCACACAATTCCAGTCTTTTGCAGCTCAAATTTTAGCTGAAATTAATACACTTTTCCTAATAAAGTGTATGGGAGACAGAAATATAGATACTGACTGAACATAGGTACTAAATAGCTGTGATGTGCATCCACACAAATTGTTTGTTTCAGCATTAAGTGAAGTGTAATGCCTCCTGTAAGTAATTCAAAGTACCCTATATAGACTGCTGTTCACTAATTTGCGAATCCAGTGTTCAGATGGAACTCAAGCAAATCAAAGCTTATTTCTGCATTTTCTCACCCTTCTCACTCTTGAATAAAAAATAAAATTTAAAAAGATCTGCTCCAAAATCACAGTTATTAAATAAATAAGCACCGAACAAAGACATAGTGACTAAATTGCTTACAGATTTCAATGTACTTGCTGAATCTTATGAATATAAATTTGAGGTTCATTTCCTGTCATCAAGAATTTTTTAATTTGGAACTCAGCATTCCTGTATGTTGAGAGTAACAGGGCTGCAGGGTTGGATCTGTATGAATAAAGTTACTTTTACATATTTTTTCTGAGTTACAGAAACAGCTATAACAGTGGCTGCATAGCAACACTAATAAAGTGTTTTTAATATAGCTCATTCCATTATTGGTTGACTATCATCCAGAATTTACACAGACTGATCAATAAAAACCCTTCAAATTAACTTTTTATGTAACTGTTAGGTATTGCAGTATACTAYGTATTTATCTTTAACCGATTCTAATAATTAGGTAAAAAAAAAATTTTTTGCTATCTGTTTCTACTTTTCATAACATTARGATATACTATTCTTTGGTCTGATGATGCAAAATATAGAATACTCTATCTGAATATCATAAATCACTTTGAMTTTTTTTGATATACCTGATATTAAGAAGCAATATTACCTTCCCTAAAGCAAGATAAAGTTGAAAGCAGAATCAAATACTATTCTGAATTCTCAAATCTCTCTTATTCTAATCATTCCATAATGCTAGCCCAGTGAAGTTCAAAAATTGGTTTAGTTAAAACAGATCCAAAAGTCAAAAAATTCTTGAGAGAAAGCAAATAAATTCTTTTATCTGGAGACAAACTAGGTAACTTAAATATTCAGAGACTCGGAAATACTACATTAAACTAGATTGTGTGTGAACAGTCAGTAATACAGGGAAAACATGTTAAATGTCAAGTCCAAGCAATCAAGAAAGGAACAAGGATTTCTAGAGCTCAGCTTCTGCTATGCAGTACAAAAGAGAACACGTCACTGTCAAGTGATAACCCTCTCCCTGACCTTCTTCTACTTASTGTTTACTAAACACTTTCTTGACTCTGCTGGGGCATAAGACAAATATGCTTTACTTACATGATTATATCCATGCCTACAATTACCTCAAATTCTGTCCAAACATCACTGCCATTGCTGGCAGAAAGAAAATCCTTGCTGGCATATCTGACAATGTGAATGCCCATTAGTGTCCATTTCAGGAAGCTGAGAACTGGACAACACAAGAATGTTTTGACAGCTGGACAGAAAGTCATCAGGCTTTTATTTCTGAATTCCTCCCACCCCTGTGCAGCTAACAGAAACATATTATGCTTTATTATATTACAAACRTCAAGCTGGAGTGGCTTGTTCTTTCCATTTTGATGGTGGTGTGTATCAAAATCCAAGCTGTCCCTTTCAAAATTTCATGCTTCAGACACCAGCCTAGAAAATGTCTTTATCTCAATRAGTTACTGCAGAGAGGTCAGATTCTTGTCAACAGCTAGTAAGTTGTACAGATATACTGACAGGATCAGGACCTGCTAAATTAAAAATGGCATGTTTATGATTCACACCTGCTTTAACACAGGAAAAAAAAAAAGACTTGCAGTGAAGAGCCACATTAAAAAACAATTGCATAAAAGATCTTAAAAAGAATCTGTAAAATACAATATGCTACTTGGAAGAATATATTTTCCTCTCTGCTACTTTGATTTTTATCTTTTAATTTATTAAATGTTTTCATGATAAAGAAGTACTACAAAAGACAGTCAATTGTTCTCTTGTCTGCTTAGCAGTGAATTCTTTATTTCAGCTGCCAAGAACCTTTAACACTTGAAAAGACATGATAGAGTGGCTTCAGAAAAGGAGATGTTGGTTAAAAGTAAGATTATGTTCTCATACATATTCCATCATCTTGGTATAGCAGTAAACTAAAAGCTTAAAAATGAGTGATKCTGATCTGTGTCATATATCCTAATTCAAGGTAATAGAACTAGATACTATAAAATACTAWTAAAATATTGATTGCATGAAGCAAGATTTTTACTGAAAATTTTAATTATAATATCTAAATTTGGAGAGAGAGAGAGAGAGAGGGATACTTACAGACATTTGTGGCCTAAACCTATATATCAATATTGAACGTATATTCAGTTTTTACTGAAAGAAACAAGACTTTAACCAAGTTCAAACAGCATACTTAGCAAACACTGATTATTTCCAGACTTTTTATTTTTTAATTTGTTTGAATATAAAGGAAAACATTTAAACTACAACTGAATTAATAAATGAGATTTTAAGACCAAACTTTAAAGATCCATGACCACGAATGCAATGGAATTAAACACATTTCTAAAACACGTCATTTGGATAGTTGATTGCTTCATKCATTAGATTAAAAGTAATTCAATCAAATAACAGATATTTGTTCTTCCTACTGTTGTACATATTAGGAATGCAACAAAGCACTCTTTGATTGGACTTGCTGGYGGTTGTGAAAATAATGATGTTTGGTATTTATTCTAGCACATGCATATAGAAGATTAGTTAAATGATTCTTTTCTTTTCTACAGCAACCTGTTGCATATTTTACTGTTTTGTTAACCATAGGTTGCTGCAACCACTTTRAAAACCTACAGTCCTGAAATAACAGGAAATATCAAATAGTAGCCCTCAACAAAACTTACAATTATGTTGTCACCAGAATGAATTTTTCTAAAGCACTGAGAAATTATTTCTTTAAAACTGAGTTTGTGTATCTGACTTGAAAAACAAAACAAAACMAAAAACCAAACAAATGAAGGAGCAACACAAGCAAATAAGAAAGAAACAAAGGCAAAAAATCTAAGTCATCCATAGAATACAAATTCAGTAGACCACTTAACTTGGTCAAATGAACTTTTACATTATTGATGTCTAACACAAAGACATCCTAAAGTAAATGATAAAATMATATTATTCACCTTAAATCTTATGTGATTTGAAGGCTACAAAGGAAACCTATGCACTGCCTAGATAAGACATAGGCTTAAGTATGCAAGAGCAGACTATCCAGACCTTACCCATGAAAATAAAGACATACATAGAAAAAACTTGCAAATAGACAAGGCATGAGAAAGACACTGTCAAAAGGAGGAAAATGTTTCAAGAAATAAAACTATTCTATTCAAATATTTAAATTATCTTGAAATATTTACAATTTGAATAAGATTTCATCAGTGGCTGAAGCTTGTATAAAGTATTTATRAATTTTATAAAGTTACTTCAAAACAATATACAGTGTGGAATATAAGATATGTGATCAAGTGATAGCAAACTAAATATATCTTACTGAAGTAAAGTTTTCCCTAACATAATGATCCAAACCTGGACATGCTTATAGCGTTTACACTGAATTTTTTTTTAAGTAGAAATATTTATCAATTTATTCTAAAATACGATGTGCAATTTGTAGAGGCGTAATTTTTATTGTGTGTAAATAATTTAGTAGTGAATTAAGGACACTCTTCTCTGTCGTGCCCTGCTCCTTAAAATTTCTTCTGGGATTAAGAGAATGTTTGTAAATAATTCTCACTTTCTAATGGTGTAATGAAGACTTTTTATATAAGGACATCAGGGTTTTGCAGAATACTGTAACGGTTAGTTTAGAGTAGTTTCACACACTACTTTTACATACATTTGTAATGTATGTAAAAGTTAAGGCTAGATGAAACACTGTTAAGTCCACTTTGTGTCTTCTATCCCTGCTGTAGTCTGCTTATGTAGGGTTTGAATTACAAATTTGGACTCGATGTGGTCAACAACTTCTTATTGTGAATGGATATTTTTCTGTTAATATCTATCACTGGAAAACTAATTGTCTTCACTTTAATTCCTAATTGTCTTCCCTCTGGAGAAGTAATTATATCACACTCATAGAATATGCTGTTTTGGAAGGGACCCAAAAGRATCATCAAATCCAACTCGTGGCTCTGCACAGGGCACCCCAAGAGTCACATCATGTGTCTGAGAGAATTCTCCAAACACTTCTTGAACTCTGTAAGTCTTGGTGCTGTGACGACTTCCCTGGGGAGCCTGTCCCAGTGTCCAACCACCCTCTGAGTAAATATCCAACCTATACGTTTCCTGACACAGCTTCAAGCCATTGCCCTGGATTCTGTCACTGGTCACMACAGAGAAGAGATCAGTGTCTGCCCCTCCCCTTCTCCTCACAAGAAGCTGTAACTGCAGTGAGGTCTCCCCTCAGTCTCCTCAGKCTGAACAGACCAAGTGCCCTCAGCTGCTCCTCATACAGCTTCCCCTCAAGGCCCTTCACCATCCTCATGGCTTTCCTTCAGAAACTTTTTAATAGCATAATGTCATTTTTAGGAGTAGATTGTCCTGCCCTACTCTGCCATGGCATGGCCTCACCTTGAGTATTGTATGTAGTTTTGGGCATCACAATATATAAATTAAAGTTTTCACTGGATATTTAAACAATTAACTGTTTCAGGACTAACGCTCACTTGCTGCTTGCTTAGGAAATGTTTTAGTRGTCTTTGTTCTAACAATTTATCATCGTTGTTATGCAAGGAACAAAGACTACACAGCAACTTTCTCTACACTTCCTACTCAGGTAATATTTTCATAGAATCATAGAATGTTTCAGGTTGGAAGGGATCTTACAAATCATCTAGTTCCAACCCCCTTGCCATGGGCAGGGACACCTTTCATGGGACCAGGTTGCTCAGAGTCCCATCCAATTCATCCCCAAAGATTTAAAACAAAGCTCATTTACTTAAATAATTTTCTTGCAGTGCTTAAAATGTTTTAGGACCAAATGACAAATCTGGTTGCCAATTACAAGGAAGAAAAAAAAAGATGCAATACAAGGTCAAAGATGAAAAGAGGATTTGAAAAATTTTGCTTTATGAAAGTTACTACAGCTTTCACAATTTCAAAAGCAGATAGTTTTTCTTTTCCTAASAACCTATATCTAAAACCTTATGTAAGGTTCCAGTGTCCTTTGATGAGTATGTAWAATTTCAGTTAATGCTAGCTGGCAATGATATACATGTAGCAGGAGAAAAGAACTCTAAGGCTGTTTACCATAAGGGATGTAGGTAGCCATGAATTTTCATATTTGGGGTTTCTGTTTTTCTAAAATAAGAATACACCATGATCTCTGTGGGTTTCCTAGAAATCTGATGAAAAATCAGAACAACTGTGGATTTTTATTGTTAGTTTTGACTGACAGCAAYTGATTACACAAAAAAACTCCTTCATAAACAACTCCATTACCGTTCCACAAAAGAGCAGGAAATATACATAAGGACATTTTGGTTTATAGAAGCACTACTCAACTACTAAAATATGCATAACCATAAATTAAATACTTCCATTAACACCATTATTAAATGTTAGTTAGGGCCATAGAAAAGACACCAGATTTCTATAAAAAAAAATTTTTAGGAACAAAATTACCTACTTGGAAATTAAATAAAAAGGGGACCCACCAATTTTAGTTCTCTGGCAACTTGCTATTTTTTTAAATTTTTTGAACAAGAACCAAAACCCATTAAGTATCATGATCAATCGGCTATATCCCACATAAATCCAAACAGGATCCAACTCCTTCTTTCCCCTTTGATGCACRCATTAATTCTAAGTCTTCAGGCTCACAACAGTGGTGTGTTCTTTATACATTTGATCTTAGTCCTCTACAACTTTTTACAAATGTTTGAATACAAGCTGACCCAGAATGATGGACCATTTTCCCTGGTAATTAGAATGCTGTTAGACCTGCTTTGTTGATCTTACTAAGTAAAGCAGCCTTAAAAGTATACATTGAGGATCCCCACTATGACTATTTAGACGTTCAAATTTCTGCAAGACRATGAAAGAATTGAACTGAATCCACTTATATTATACCTGAAACTTACATCTGCAAAGCACTTTATAGAAAGAATAAAGGGACAAACAAACAATGCAGGTGCCCAGGGCCAGGAATTGGATTCAGTGATCCTGATGGGTCCCTTATAACTCAGCATATCATATGACTCTATGACTATTAATTTAGTTCTCCTTTTTTTTTTGTTTTTGTATTTGTTATAAATGTCTTGTGTTCTAACAAAACATTTCATGTTGAATTCTTTTTTCCCAGATAGCTGATATTTTTGTGTTTCTTTATTRACACAATCCTTCAACAAAATGACATTTTATTCCAAATTTTCAATTGACTTCTGAACTAAAGGTATTTATTTTTCAGATGCTGCTTCAAACATTAGGTGACAAAACGATCAGAGACTTCAGAATTTATGATMAAATACTAGCAATATCTGCACACAAAAGTATTTATTTTTCTGCTTTTTTCTTGATCTGAAAAGGTGATTGCCCAAAATAAACCTGTAAATTCTTGCTGTAGGAACTTGCTCATTTTCTGTGTTCAGTCACACAGAGAGATATACTGTACTCCTACTAACCCTGGAGAGACCATGTAGCCACATAAGAAACAAACTTTTTCTTTCCTGTCAGACTATCAACGGAACAGCTAAGCTCTGAATGCTCAAAATTGCTACCTTGACCTGTACTGAGGTGCACTTCTAAGAAACACTGGCCTTGAAATATTAGCACCACTRAAGTCCAATAGATGATTTAACAGAGCACAGTTGGGAAACTGGCAATTATGAGATAAGAAAAAGTATAAATCTAAGTAATTTTACTTGTTAACAGAACAGAGCTTTTCGGAAGTTGCAGGGATRATAAAACTGATACAGTACAATATGAAAATTTTCAATGTTCATTCTATGACTTTATAGAATTAATGTGTACTTCTTTATGCTTCATATGGAATTATACTTTCATTGTAGGTTAAAGAGAAATGCTGAAGAAGGAAAATAWGATGACCTGCTGTGGAGGAGGAGACCTCAGACAAAAAAAACCCAAAAAACAAAACCACAAACAAAACYCCCAAAAAACAAAAACAAAACAAATCCACCAAACCTCCCCCCCCMAAAAAAACCTCACCYAAAAAAAATCCAACACACACACCCACACAAAAATCTTTCTCGAAATAATAGATTCTAAAAAAACCCTGCAGAGGTAATATTGGTATTTTCATTCTACATCAGCAMTAGAATGACTGTATTAAAATAACCCCTACAACATACTTGCATATAAATATATAAATTCTTGAATGATGCAGGGAATTAAATGAAAACATAGGACTGTCTTGTGACTACGGTCAGACTAAAAGACATTATGAGCTGAAATTCTAGTCTTTCAAAATTCTGTGCAGCTAAAGGTTTTCTTWAAAAAAAAAATYTTAACCTTAAATATAATTTATTAAAAATCATCCATGTTTACTTACTTATGTGTACTTCTTCAAAATATTAAAAACAGCATTACCATTTTTAGATATTACTATTGGGCTGAATGAAATATAAAAGCTAACTCCATTTTCAAGAAAATTCTTGAATGGACTTTGAAAAAAGAGAGGATGCTTCAAAAATTATAAGAACTTACTTTGTGACCTTCATCTAAGCACTCATCACACAGTCAACTCATCGTATTACYTTTTAAATAGTAAAGTATTCTTAGCAATACCTATTTCCAGTTAAAATTACATGAGCTATGCAAGAACATGTACTGAATTTACTATTATTCTATAGTATTTTATGTTTTGGAGAGAAGTAATAATACAAACGTGTTTGAATTAAATATGATTATGTGAGGTGATCCACTATGTTTATAACTCTGTATTTTAGAATGAAGTTTCTCACAAAATATATTAAAAATAGACATATAGCAGAATTTGCCATGAAAGTTCTTAGGTTACTCTGTTTATGCCACCAGTGATTTGCCAAGAAAACTTTTGTGTTTTCTTGTAGCTCTGCAATTAAAATGATGTTTTTTTACAATTAGAATAATTTGTTGAGAGAAASTAATTTGAAGGAAAAGAAAGAACTACAAGGTATAAATATGTGCACATATTAATAGGAAAAAATATGGTATCTTCTCTAGTTTTATCTATTTCCAAGCAGGGAAATTAACTCTTACTATTTTTTTTGTTGCCTAAATTTCAGAACTTAGCTGAAATAAGTTAAGAAAACCCACATATTAAATACTAAACCTCACATTTTAAAAATGCTGTTATGAATTGCCAGGTTGATTTGTTATATGGTGCTAATTTGTGAAAACTGCTTTCCATCAATTTCAAATGTCACTTCATTTACAATTTCAGTTTAATAGATACAACTTATACAAGGCTTGGTAGTCAGGAAAGAAAAAGAAAAGCAAACAAGCAAGCAAAACGAATAATATAAAATATCTGTTTCCCGTTCTATATGCATGCTTTGCCTGAGTAAGTTTCAAAAACCAAGGAGCCTTACTTTTGTATTCCAGGTGAAAACCAGCTGCTGCCACACTGATGTCAGAGTGAAAATGAAGGTAAAGTTGATTTGAAGTGCTGTTCAACAATGCTGGCACAGTTGTACCTGGAAAAATAAAAGTTATGGAATAAACTATAGCATGCTAATTAGAGTTTTGTATTGAAAAGACATAACCAGGACTGAATCAGACAGGCTTATTTTCTTCTCATTACATGCATGGGAATCTCAAATATTCTGCTGTGTTCTGCCTTGTTTTCTCCTGAAGTTGCAGGAAAAGTTTGATTRCAAGACATAACAATAAGATGCTACTTAACTACAATCAAACAAGATCCCACCATGTTTAAAGAAAACCTCTTTGATTCGGACAGAAAAAAATGAAATGTAAAGRGAAAAAGCCCCACATAAATAAAGGATTTGATTATGACAACAAGCTCAGCTTCCATTTGCCTGTTTCCCCACATTTCTATAAACCTGCAGTACAGAACAAAGAATTCCAGATTTTTTCTGTGTGTACTCCACATCTTCTTCCCACAATAATATTTCAACCACTTCGGTTAATTCAGAGGATATGACAGAAATYAATAGAAAGGTACAACACATAAAAAAATCCCTAAAACAACATACTAGCTTTTCCTAGTTCAACAATCTATGATAAAACTGTGTGTTCTACACAACATACCTAYCACTATACATTCTTTGCCACTGGAATTGCTAAGTCTGACAAACACTGATTTTATTACCACATGATAACRTGGAACTCATATTTTACTGTCTAAAGCTGGAAGACCTACTGAGGATAAAAATTATATCATTTTTTAAGATTACTCATAAAGACAGTATCAACTAGCTAATGAACTTCAATAGTGGATGCATAAGAAAAATTCTTGTTTTCTGTGGGGCATTTTCTGTTTTTATAGTAACTGTGAGTAGCCTAGGTATGAGCCTGACACTTGGGCTTTAAAATAAATACGGAAAAGCATTATCTTCCTAAGTCTACAATCTAAGCTAGGAACTGGTAAATACTTTTAAATCTAAAAAAGAATTAAGCAAAATCTTGATATAAACGGAGGAGCTGAAAGATGACAAGCTGTCCTTTAAGGAAGGTGTTTACTGCCTGACACGGAAACCCCAAGTATCGAAATTCAGACAGTACAGAGCACTCACATCACACAATATTACTGGAGCACAGAAAACAGTGAAGCATCTTCCTGGAAGAAGGACTTTTCATAGTATCTGTTAAGGAAACATCCTTGTCTGCCCATCCAGACAGGGTGGTCACACTCCCACCACCAGAGATTTTCTCAGCAGGGACTGCAGTCCCTTCACAGCAGGCAGCTCCAGTGATCTGACAGGTCCCCGTTCCACTGTCTGCACACCCCACTCTCACAGTCAGACCAGGTTCCCTCACAGCTTCCACCCTGGATCTCCCACAGCAGACTCAAGGATGTCTCATGCCATAAAACCATTTTTTCACAGCACATTTACACTGAAACAGCTCAAGCTGATGCCTCCAAGGAGAACCCCAACCAAGAAACCACTGGGCTTTTGCACCCTCACAGTCTCACCACTCCCAAAAGTCTCTTACTCCCTAGTCCTCAGCCATGCCATGTCTTTGAGTGTCCTCTCACCAGGCTGAACCACAGGTCCTTGGGCCCTTTGCTATGCAAGGTGTTGGCAGATCAAGGCCTCTTGCCTCAGGCTGCACCGCCCAGAGCTCCAGAGCAGCTTGAACTGCAGCTGGTCACACAGTTACTAACTGTAACTATAATAATAGTAACTGTAACAATAACAATAGCAACTGTAACTGTAACAATACTAACTGTATTCCTCAAAAGTACCCATAAAGAATTTGAAATATATTAAAGGATGTTTAAGGTGTCCTGTAACAATGAGGATGTTATCTCATGACTATTACACTCTTTAACCAGCAAAAGTCACTTGGCAGTTCTGTTCCTTTGTAGGACCTGGTAACATTTAACACCAGTCTTTTACTTCCTAAAGGGTGATATTCAATAAGGGGAGAAGTTCGGTCCTATTGTACTGTGGGAAATTAATGAGGCTAGTTTTTAATTCTCATAATTGTCACAATTAATGGCATCATTCAGGCTTGCTATCTGTCAAAAATGGAACCCCCAGGGACTGATACTGGTCCCCACACTGTTTCAATATCTTCGGAAATAATTTAGGTGGTGGTATTGAAAGCACCCTCACCAAGTTTGCTGGTGACACTGAACTGAGTTGAGGGGCTGACATRTCAGAGAGATCTGGAGAGACTGAAAGAGTAGACCAGCAAGAACAGTGTGAACTTTAACAGATACAAGTGCAAAGCCCCACATGTCTGTTRGAATAAGCAAAAGAGCCTGCTACAGGCTAGGATTTGTGTGGCTGGGGAGCAGTCTTGCTGAAAGGACCTGGGACCATTGCAGTGGACTAGCTGAGTATGAGTCAGCAGTGCACTGCTGCAGCAAAGAAGGTAAATAGGTTCCTGAGCTGCATCCAGAGAGGCATTACTAGCAGTGATAAAGAAGGAATCATGCTACTCTTCTAAGAACTTGTCAGGCTGTGTGTGGAGTATTGTGTCCCATTCTGATCCTCACGATGCAAGAAAGACAAAGACAGACTGGAGAGGTGCAAAGGAGGACCATAAAGATGATCAAACCCTGGAGAACTTCCCCTGTGAGAAAAGACTGAAGAAGTTAGGTCTCTTCTTCCCATAGAAGAGAAGGCTCAGAGGGGACCTCATCACAGTATTCCATTAGCTAAAGGGCTCCTCACTTCACTGGGAGCCACAAAGAGAGGACAAGAGGCAAGACGTCCAAGATGCATAGGGGAATGTTTCATCTTAATATTTGAAAGAACGTTTCTACAGTGGGAACAACCATGCCCTGCAGCAACCACCCAAGTGACATGGTAGGGGCCCCATCACTGGAGGTTTTGAAGATACAGCTGGACAGAGTGCTGGACAATATCAAATAAGTTCCCTTTGTACATGATCTTGTGAGGTCCYTTCCAGGGCAAATTGTTCTATGATTTTATGATTCTATGATCTAACTGGGATTCTATTGTTCACTTGCCAACCTCTGCATTTTCTGGGACTGGRTATATGAAGCATGGAAGATTTGTTTCAGTGTGGTAACCAGATGTGGTGTCCTAACTGTTTTGGACTTCCTTTTACTGTCAATAGAGAGAAATGGTACTTAAAGGGCAGGAGCAGATWTCATTGATGATTGCTTCAGTGTTGATATCTCCATACTAGAGATGTGTAGATATCTAATGCTCATGTAGATGGATACCATGGCAGGATACTGGGAGTCTTACAGATTTCTTAACCTTTTTATTGAGAATCTGTAGTCTGGAAAAAAGGCAACTCTTCTAGGAGGCAGTAAATGCGGGCAAGTTTTGCCTGAGGGCTTAAAAGGGAATGAGGACCAATAGGTTTTCTACTTAAATGTTGCATTGTTATAGAGGATTGTGTCCCTTTCAAGCATCAGCAATGGCAACAAAGAGTAATGTATCTTATTCCAGAGGTAAACACTACACTGAATGTGTGCAAGTCCATGTAGCTATCTAAGAAATTTCCAGGCCAAGAATGGAGATCAGTGTTCATTTAAGCATTTTTGGATTAGCACAAGCATAGAGCATGGATCACATTCTAACCTAATTTCTTTGTATATTTAATTACCATCATAAGAGTAGATTGTTCAGATGTCAGCCTCAATGGCTCCTGTACTCTCTCTCTATGTCTATACACACATATATATATGCATCTATGCAAAAGAAGGAACTGCTCTGCACATCATGAAGCCAATGCTATACAGAGAAAAGGGTGGCACTGACCACATAACRAGCTCAAACAGGTAATCTCAATCATCCAGGAATCTTGGAAGTGATTACAGACTGGCCAAAAAGAAACAGACTCAGTGAATTCACCTTTCCAAATCAACTGTGACATAATTAGCACAATTTTGTCAGTTCTTAGTAATTGTACACCTTTACCTCTTGAATGTGTATTTAGAAGACAGAGAAATCCACAGAGAGTGAATCAGAAGACAATGGTTTCAAAAAGATTTAGTAAGAGAGAAATTTTACCACTCATAAAATCATGCTTGGAATTAAGTTTCAATCACCGGTTCATTTTTGAGAAGAGAAGATTTCATGCCCTCTTTATATATTCTACCCCATGCAGAAAAATAGTTCTTCATTTTAGGTCTGACATTCATTATACAAGAGCCAAATCTGCAATAAATCCATGCTAGTCTGTCTCCAATGAAATACTGTTAATTCAAAAAGCTGTCTTTTGCAGTATCTCTGGAAATTAGGAAGGCTTTTAAGCTAAAGCAAGATGACACACTTATTTTGTAGAATAAGGAAGTGTTTTGAGTTTTGAGTATTGTTAAAAAGAATATTGTTAAATGTATAATTTCGTACGTTCTTTATCCAACAGGTCTGATATATTTGTCATATAATTCACTTCCAAAAGTAGATCAATTTTCATAATTTCATTTTCCTTATTGTCAATTTAACATACAGCCTTGTTACTAGCACTTATTATAAAATATTGTCATCTTTTTGACTGGGCCTGGCTGGGATGGAGTTAATCACTGTAGCTGGCATGGTGCTGTGTTTTGGTTTTGTGACCAAAACCATATTGATAACACAGGGATGTTTGAGGTATTGCTGGGTAGCACTTACACAGTGGCCTTTCCACACCATCCCACCAGTGAGGAGGCCAAGAATCTGGGAGGTGACACAGCCAGGACAGCTGCCCTTAACTGACCAAAGGGATATGTCACACCTTGTGGCATTGCGTTCATCAGGAAGTCTTTCTGTTGATTCTTAATTTCCTTACTAATCCAATATACATCCATACTTTAAAAGTTTATGAAATCACCAGAGAGGCAAAAATCCACCTGCTTTAGCTACACCAGAATCAAAGAAGTAATCCTGAGTCTGCATCATTATTCATGACTTAATCCCTTTCTCTTTGTTTGGCTTACAGAACACAGYCTTTCTATAAAAAAATGTCCCATAAAAAAAGAGAAAAACTGTATGTGCTTGATGTACATTTTAAACAACTAATTATCTGGTTTTGTTATTTCCCAGTTGTATTAATTCAGTTTGTTCTGTGAGGTCTGGTGAGTTAAGATGAAGATTGAATGTTTCATCTTTTTCATGAGAAAGGCARGCTAATAAGGATAAGTTAAGTCAAAGCTATCAAAGGAAGCTCCTTGAATGTCAGTACCAATTTATATCGCTGTATCTCCTTTATAAAAGAAAGGAATTTTGAAAGTATTGTGAACTAAACTCCACTAATCAAAGTCAAACATTTTAGTGTCATATTTTCTTCTGAAAACCTTTTTGAATTTTGGAAACATTGACATGTTTACACCACCTGAAGTCTCCTCCCAAAAACAAGAACATTTCCTAATGGTATCAGAAATGATGCAATACATACYCCTTGTCTATGTGTGAGCAAATAAAGACATGTTCTCTCACATACATAACTATATATAAAACTGTATTTTTGAATCATGTCATATCCTAACCTGAAAAGCTYCCAAGACGTGGTGCTGTCATATCTCCACCATCATATATTTCAAGGGAGTCCCAATTATGTTCAGTGGCAAAGCTGATGACCTGGATCTATAAAACAGGACCACAGAATTTTTTTAGGCCAACAAGCCATGTGCATTTTTAAATGTTCTAAACCCAACAAAATAAAAAGAGAACACATAGCAAAGGGAAAAAAAAAAAAGAGATCAAACAAAAGACACACCAGTGAAAAGAATGTAAATAAAAAAATCAATATTCACTTTTTGCATTGTGTTAACTCTTAGAAAATATGACACTGGGTAAGTAAGAAGGATTTTGCATGTGTGTTGCAACATTTAAAATAATTATTCGAAGTGTAAACGAGCAGATAATCAAGATAGCTTCAGAGCACTCGAGTACGTCAGTAATAAATACTCTAGCAGATAGAAAGAGTTGGTATTTGCATATCAGATTGAAGGATCAGGACCTGTTYTCAATATACTACACAATTAAAACAGAAAATGCTTGTTAATTACTTCTCATTCATATCCCCACRTGAAAATAAAGTAACATAAAATAAATCTAACTAAAGAACAGTAATGAGAAATCCAAAGCACTAATATTTCAATCACCCCAACCCCAATTATAGGATTACTAATTTATGAAATTTTTAGAGAAATAAACAAACAAAATACTTAATATTCCATGCTTGACAGAATACAGACTTGCCTGAATACCTGATCCCTCAGTCACTATGATTTTCCACACACAATTCAAGCTGTTACCATAAGGTTCAGGGTAACCTGGTGAAAGAATAGTACCTCTGCGCTCAGTAAAATTCCCACTGCATGGCACTGAAAGAAAGTATTATCACAAATTATTACCCAACTTAAGCCACTTTTGAGAACACAGAAGTAGTAATCATTTTACTAAGATCAAGATAATTATTATAATTTGCTTTTGTAGCATAAATAYATAGACACGAAGCAATCATCTGAACTAAGAATGCATCTTATAAAAAATATTAATGATATCAGGCATAAGATACAATCTGCCTGAACAAAAAATTCAGAAATGAACTTCATTTTGCATGTGTGCAGCCTAGAACAACCCAGCAGCAGAGCCTACTCATGTCTTACTTTAGAGTAACAACAAACTGCAAAGACATAACACTAAACACAGTCATGATTGACAGAAATCATGTGAATTTACCCACAGTCTAAGATAGTTCCAATATTGAATCTAGCTGATAAAGTGTTGTAGTACATTAAATATTTTTATCGTTTACACACTTGCTTCTTTAAAGTTCAAGAAAACAGGAAAAAAAATACAGAATATACAGAAAATAGGATACCTATATTTATTTTTGGAACACTCTAATTAATTCTAGAGTAAGTTCCTAGGAATAGCAATGATTTTTGGATATAAATCCAAATAGGGAGAAGGTACGCCATTTCATTGTTTGCCAAAAAACTCTGGTATGCTAAGCATTACTTTAGTGCAGGTCTATTGACAGACTAAAGAAAATTGTTTATACTTAACAATGCTATAATTTTCCAATGTACATTATGCTTTTGCTTGAAAAAATAAATCATTACCCTATGTGTGATAGAAATACACAGCAAGTACTGTGTAATAAAACAGGTAAAGACACTTCTGGAGAATTACATTCTGTCCTGTATTTCAAGGTGTAGATAAGTCATGAAAATAATGAATGTTCAAGAAAATGTGCATCACACTTGTTCATATAATCTAAGTCATTATATGAAACAATATACTCCCTATGAGCCAGCTGGTACTCAATTATTTCTTGATATGGAAAACTGCTCTTTTAAATTGGGCATGACTGATATTAATCAAAAGCGAGTGAATATATGGGTTAAATACTATTTTCTGAAACAATTCCTGAATCCTAATTCAGAGACATGTGACAGAACAGACAACMTAAGTTTAATTGCTTACCTACACAGCTTGGTACAGTGTCATTCCATTGAGCTAGGGCATTTGGTACAGACTGACATCGGATAGCTTTTGAGCCTTGTAGCAGATAGCCAGGACTGCACTCAAATCGAACAACAGAGCCTGCTGAAAACTCAGAGCCAATTCTCCTTCCATATCTAGGCTCTGGAACGGAGCTACACTGTGTATCACTTGTGCGTGGAACAGCTGTATAAAGAGAGAAAAAYATAAAGTCATGAATACAAATGACAGTCATAGTAAATAAAAGTAGACCAGTAAAAATGCTGATTGTTTCTCGTCAAACAGAGCTTAATTCATGTTACTTGCTCTGCTCCTGTATTCTCAAAGAATGGACTGGTGCTTTCATGGCTATTAGCTGGAATGTGGTTTTGGGCTAYGCCTGTGTACAGTCATGTGAGTGCCATGGCAGCTGGGAGACCTTTTGACTTTGGATGCACAGCTTTAGGCATGAGAAGATCAGTGGGTGTTTCTGCAGCCCTCTTCAATAACAGGATCCTACATCGACCGCCTACTTCACTTAATAAATATGGGGCCTTTGGCTTCTTACTAGAAGTTTATCATCAGAAGCCCTGAAAAATTTTATGGTGTAGCTAATCAGATATCAAAAAACATAATATCTTAAAAATATTTGATTTATCATTTTGGAGAATATGAAGTGATAACAATACACTCTCCAGGCTATCTCAGTGTTTTCTTTTGACAACAATTATTTTTACCAATAATGTCTGGGAATCCATTAACCCGATGTGACACGAGCAGTTAAAAGACTGCAAGCAATATATAAAGAGCAAAATAATAACATTCATTAGAAGCCCATGGGATACTTTTCCCTTTGGCTTCATTATCTATAAACTCTTCTTGATAACAGGTATGTTTTATACCTACTGACTGTTGCTATTGTGCATGTTGTTTGTATATCAATTTTGTTCTTACTACATTTCATTTTGCAGTTAGCTAGCAAATGCCAATTTAAAAAACAAACTAAAAATATTTGTATAGAAAATGACAGAGGTATAATTTGTGTGCAATGTTATCTATGCTTTACAGTATACTAAAATAAAGGTACATTAAAAATAATCTCATTAAATCTGTGCAATTTTTCTATGTGAGTGGCATGAGTTCAAAAGCTTTGTTTCATCAGCTTGATTTGTTCAAGAATTAGTTTTAGAGTGTCACTGCATCTAGATATGAATAGGTAACACCATGAAAGTTGCCTGCCACTTAGTCCTTAAGTAAATGACACAAAGTGGCAGGGAGAAAAAAAGAAAAARTAAGGTGGCTGTTACACTTTATTCCTGGCAAATTTTCAAGCATGRTTCTTCTGGCTTACTAATGTAAACAGAATCACAGCTATATTTAGTTTTATTTTACAGTATTATATTTAAATTCTTTTGYTGACTTGTAAGAGTGAAGAGTGATATTTCTATTTGTTCATGGACACAACTGTACACGCCTCCACCACACCTGTTCAGCCACCCTGGTCAATAAGTAAAAGACAAGGTGGATAGAGCCTATGCATGCTTGTTTTAATATTGATAATTTTGTGCTCATCCTATTTCTTATACTGTCACTTTCTCTATCCAGACACATAATTAAGTTTTAAGTACTTGCAAATGTCCTAAAAAWTAATATGTCTTAAAAAGCTGGATATGGAATACTAATTGAAATCAATTCTATCTTAAATCTAGCGTTAAACATGCAACACATTTTAGCAGAACATTAAAAAGTTGTTATTTATGGTTACACTATGTTCTACCAATTTAAGCGTTGCTACCAGATGTAACAGTTAAGTTTGCCCAAGTATTATTGAATGTAGAGAAAATCTTTTTCTAAGAATATTTACAAATAATTACTACTAGCAACACAATAGAAAACTATATTCTCTTTTTTATTAATAGGCAGTGAGTTGATTTGTCAGACAAGGTCAGACAGGCACTATAACATGTATTTTTCTTCTAAATCAGTAAGTTGGTTGGTTGCATAAAATTTTAACCTTGAAAGCTACAGAAAGTTGCAAAATGTACTCAGGAAGTAAAGAATRGTCAGAGGTAAACTAGCATACTCCTGGGTAAATGCACAATACGGGAAAACAAAAGCAAATCCATTTTATTAAGTTTTTTTAAATGGTTAAACACCTTACACAATTTAAACACACATCTTTCAGCAAACTTAATACACCTGCCTTTGTTCAACTAAATAGGAATTTGTGATTCTCAACAGTATTTCAGTATCACACAGATGCTCTATGAAATTTGTTCATGCATGCAGTTCTAATGATGGCAGGAAACCGTTCTGCACTTATGAAAGGAAAATGATGAAACCATAGTTCAAGGATTTCACACAGACACTGTTCCTCCTGATCATAACCTGCAGGCCAGATGCAGACGGCCAGGTCAATTCAGCTGACCCAGCTTGCTCTTTTTTGCTCTTTTATCGGGAGTAACAGCCTTTTCTCTACCGACGTCTTCTGCAGCAGCACCGTTTTACTCAAACCTTTTTATTCCATGATATTGTATAATGACTACACTGTAATAAATAATGACTTTACAACTGCCTCTGTGATGATGGCTGCTCATGCATCCAATCTCATGACTGTCATATGCCTGGAACTACAGCTTCTGCCATGTAAATAACCATTAATCCATCCYGTGCTCAGGGTGCTTGTTCAAATGGACATTTTGGCCAGGAGATAAATCATTCACAGTTATGTGACAGCAAAGGGCTCAGTAGGTTGTTGTGGAAAACCAGTTTTGATTCAGGAAATTAATACTTAATTATGCTTAATTTATTACCAATTTTGCACAAACTTCTGATCAGTGATTGAGAAATTCAAAAGAAAGAGGACACACACAATCAACCAAGTTAATAAATCAGTTTTACCTCATTCTCATCAGGCTCAACTTCAAACTCCTAACATCCACTTCTTTTTCTCAACTTCCTTTGTCCATTTTTGTTGTACCAATGAGGTGAGAGGAAGCAGAGGAAGTTGGGATTTGTGCACTCTTTTTGCTTTCCCTCACCTCCCCCACCAATATACTTAGCATTTTACACATCTTTTCCCTCCTTTTTGCTTCTCAAGGTTACCACATCAYCCTGTTTCTGAAAGTTTCTCCTCCAGCATGGGTCATCCATGGGCTACAGTTGCTCAAGTCCCCTACTGCAGAACAGTACTTTCACAGGCTGCCAACCCCTCTGGGATATTCTCATTCCAGAGATGTCATCCACAGGCCACASTCCCTTTAGAAATACAAGCCCTTTGCCAGGGAGGGCCTCTTTCCAAGAGTGCCTCCAACAATCCCTCCAGCAGCATCTCTAGCAGCATCTACTCAGATGCATCTCTGCCCCAAAGCAGTTGAAGCTCCCAAATATTTCTGAGAACAGGCACCAAATGTTCCTCTGACTAGTGGGAATTTTGACATGTGASAGATTGCTTATACCAGCTTCACAGGATGCTGTTTGTGAATGGCACATGGTAGCTCATGGCCTCCTCCCACACAGGTCACCATCTCAGCCACCTGCTAGTTAAACTTTTAGCTTCCCACATGTCCAAAGCTTATCTACCTTACCTAAGAGGTTATATGACTTGACTGAAAATTTCAGCATCACTTCTGGAGTATTTTCCATTCATTGTGTGGAAGAAACTCTSGCTCAGCCTCCTATGGGAATACCATCTTTTCCTATGTATTTTTTCACTCATTTTTTTAAAACGGAGGAAACTATAGAAAAAAAAAAAAAATCCTTCCAGTTTCTCTAACCCTTGGCTAGCAACCACATCTGGAGAATCTCTACAACACCAGTGCAGGCAAAGGACATTTTTTAACAGTCAGATTTAAGAACATCCTATAACTTTCGGTAATAGCATTGGGAAATTTGMATACATGCACTAGTAATCCCTATTTTTTGTATAACTAGACCTTTTAGCACCTCTCAACACAGAATGTCAGATCATCTGGTTTCATTATAATATTGCCTTATGAAAGTTATTTTCCCACGAATAAGCTATCTCTGACATGATAGCAAATGTAGGAGCAGTTTACTAGCACTCTTAAATTAGTTCACATACCAGAAATAATTTTTCAGACTAAAAGCTGACATTTTACTAAGATCAGCCTTGACAGCCACAAACATCCATGGCTGCAGTTGTATCAAATTATTCTATTGTCAGCAAAAAACACTCAATGACATTTAAAATTGACATTTTGCTCAGTTTTTCAGAAGTTTTACTAAGATTCTGTTAATGGTTATTGTGAGACAGGAAGTGCTAAAGATACAAAATCACCATGAGGTACTTTTTTTTTTAATCCTCCTCTCCCCCCCACAATCTTAAAAAGAACTGCCTTAAGAATAGATGTAATGCAAGCTATAGATAACGAGTGAGGTAGTTGCACACTGCTTAAATAGTGATTTAAATAGTCCGTGGAAAAATGTAGTACATTTTCTAACACCTATAAAAAGTTAGGAAAATCAGTCTGTTTCTCTAAAAGGTG
Source organism: Mixornis gularis (assembly GCA_003546035.1). Lineage (NCBI taxonomy): Eukaryota > Metazoa > Chordata > Aves > Passeriformes > Timaliidae > Mixornis > Mixornis gularis. The sequence goes on along the minus strand of QVAJ01000052.1, from coordinate 492,899 downwards.
ACACAACCGACAGCTTAGCTGAAATGCCTCCAAGATTATTTCCATTGGAAGAGACCTACAGCAATCATCTAGTCCAACTGCCTCTCCAATTCAGGACTGACCAAGTTAAAACATGTTATTAAGGGYATTTTTCAAATCCCTCTTAAACACTGACAGGCTCAGGGCATAAATCACCTCTCCTGGATGTCTGTTTTAAAGCAGAACATAATGTATAATGGTACTACATATAAAAAATAATATTAACAGTCTTAATTCTGCTCTCTAATTACATTTAGCTGTCAATGTGTGGCTATTCATTTTATTCTTGTCACAAATTAGATCAACTTGATTGTTAAAGTCACAATCTTCTTTTATTTCCCTTYGTCTTCTTCATCTTAATATACTAACTTTCTTAATAAACCACTTTAAAATTTCAATTGACCTAATAAACTAATTCATGCATTTTTTTTTATTGTTTAACAAGTAAAAAAGACAAATATTGAACCCCCCTAAATTTTTGGATGGTAGAAAGGTAATTACTTTACTTTTGAAGGAAGGAACACTGTACTGCTGCAGCCTGGGCTCTATAGAAGTATAGGCTGTTGTTGCTTAGGCGATGTCATAGCAGGAAGACAAGCATAAGAAAGCCTGAAAAAAAAATCCCAGTCTTCTTACACGTGACTGTTCTTAACATATAGCAATGCACCTGACCCTAATATTTTGGAAGACTCAATATTTATTTAGTCTCATATTACAGACACTCTTTACCTATTCATTAACTACAAGGAACTATGATCATCTGAGAAAAGAAATGAAGTCATAGATGGAATATCCAGATAAAAAGAAGTTTTTGAGAAAGTGGTCTCACAAAAGTCATTAAATCTGAATCAGAAGCTAAAGCCCCTATCTGTCGGTTGCTCAAAACAGAATGTGAAATAAGGCAAGCAATAACTTTTTCTCCTTCAAGCCTTTCTTTTAGCTTTTCCCTATGGTGTTGTCAACCTAGACTTCTCAAACTGTATCAGAGAGCCATTCCATTTTCTATAGTAATTATCCTCCATTCTTCAGTAAATGTTTCATACTGCTGTGAAACAAAATTGAAATCAGCCCAGTGGAAAAGTGAATAGGGAAGAAGGTCAACCTGGAATAGAGGGCAATAAATAAAATTATTGACTTTGCAGACCAGATTACTGTGTTTAGTGTGAGAGTGGATGCAATTCCTGAAGCATTTAAAAGGCTAGTAAGCAGGTGGTCATTGGAAGAATGATCACATGCTTTATAAGAAGAGAAAAAAAATCTCAGAAAGAGCTTATTAAATGCCACTAACTCATTAGCTAATATATGTATATACATATAACTGTATTTGGTAAAGCTCTTAAAATATATTTTTAAATATACTAAAATCCCATGATATTTAAAGAGCTTTGCGATTTTTCTGAGACAAATAAAGTGATTTTGCCTAACTCATTTTGTGCTCYCATTTGTTAAAATCTATTTCTCACAGTTGCTGAAAAACATAAATATCTGAAATGAGGCATAGCATCGTGCTCCCCTGCAGACTTCCTGTTCAAGAGCAATCTATGTGTATATATATACAGCTAATAGAATTGTGCTGTTTTGTCACTATGAATTCTTCAAAAGCAGCAAAAAGTAACACTTTAGAGTGTTAACACTAACAGTGCAAGACAGAAATATGTCATTCATGTGCAAATGGATAAGAACTCAAATGCTGAAARCCCTTGTCTACTTCCAGAAGTGTACAGTCTTCCTCTTTTACAGTTAATTTTGGATAATAAGTTTTAATGCAAGAGTGTGTAAGATGCTTTTGATGTGTAATAAGGGTWGGTAACAGTATTTGGAGATATATCCAAAGTAGAATGTGCAGTCATGGTGATATCTCTATAAATACAGGAGTCAGAAGGCCTAAAAATAAGTCCTAACAAGTTTCTTACAACTGTGGAAATATTTTTGAGGTAAGACATTTATTTCCATTTATTTGTTGTGTCAAACTAAGACCATGCTCCAATCTTRAAAAACAATTAAAAGGAATCTAGGAATCTTAATAATAATATTTTAAACTATCCCAAACTACTTTTTACGCCTCACTTTAGTAAAGGTGTGCAATGGCTGTCTCATTAAGCTCACGGGGTATGTATGCAATACAGCTGGTGCTGCCCAGAAGTCAGTCCCCTTGGGAYTGCATTTGCTGCCCCTACAGACAACAAATCTGTAAGCAATGCTGCAGGTGTCACCAGACTGCATTCCAGACTCATGGATCAGCCCAGTGTACTCAGCTGCCCAGCAGAATGCTAACAGGCTTGGCTGTGCCATGTCATTCTTGCATTTCAGCTGCAGTGTGCAGACATGTACATAATGCCTCCTCAGGTTCTGCTGGGTCACAAACAGACCAGCAAGTTTCCCACCCACCCTTCAATACCGAAACGGCCTGATGGTCTCTGCCCCAGCAATTTTCTCTCSGAGCTCTTCAAGAAGACAGAATCCTTAGCAGCCTGAACAAAAATTCTTGAAAACTCAGCTGGGAATATTGAGAAAGACTAATACAATTAAGCACACTCTGAAACCCCTTGAGCTCACTCAGCAGTAAGAGAGCAACAGATTGCTGACTACTGAGAAAGGCTGGACATATTCAAGTCTGTGGGGCTAGACAGTATAAACACAGACAACTGCTGTWACCAAGCCAGTCTGCCATCAGGAGAAGTCTATCATCTCTGGAAAAAAGGTTACTATAYTTATTTAAAGCAATATATTAAGATTTATGCAGAATTAAAAATAACACAATTAATGAAATTGGCATCAATGTCTTCCACCAAAAAGTAGACAAGTTTACCTTGGTAAACAAAGTGAAACCCTCTGGCTGATGCCCCACTCTTAGCACTGAATCGCAGAAGAATTTGATTAGATGTAGCCAAAGGTAATGTCTCTCCTACAAATGGAAACAAAAAATAAATACACAAAACAGAAACAACAGTTATAGCTCTTCAATACGTAATCAAATATACTGTTAAAATACAGTTTCATGTTTTCCTCTATAGTTAAAGAAAACATAAATAACATTGTACAAAAWTTAATTTGCCATTGACAGAATAAAAAAGACTTCATGATTTGACAAGAGAAACCTTCTGGAATTTACTGCAGCAGCTGGAACTAGAGCTCCAATAACGTACCTGACTGGAGAACCCTGCTGCCACCTGGGGCCAAAATTATTAGAAGACTCATTAGTTAACTCTTTTCCCGTGAGTGAGAGTTTTACTTTTCCTTACAAAACACATTAAACAAATAAAACTATTTGAAGAATGCCACACGGATCTTCATGGAATGTTTACCATTTCAAGACTAAAACTGAGAGAGAACAAACCCATGACTTGTTTTATGTAGTGGCTTCAAAAGAATATATAGTCACCCATAAATTATATTATATGATTAAATTTCTTATGGCATTGCAAATTTTATTTCTGATTTGAGGATTAATAAAAATATTTAATATACTTTATCTCCTTTCCTGACATATCTGTCAGGAGTCATGATAAAAGTTTAATAATGAAACACTGTAGACAAAATTGCAGTACTTTTACATTTTGCTATAGTTACCTGAATGCAACAGCTGGCCTGCTTTTAGTCTAAGTGCATGTTTGCATACAGATAATTGCATTTTGTAAATACAAGTAATTTGTGTTTAAATTAGCTATTCAGAATATGTAGATGTGTATTTCAAAAAGTTTAGGGGCAGAGAAGACAATTATGCCTTCCAATCTGCCCTCTTACATAGAGATCTGAGAACTTCATTCAKCTACTGGTGCGCTCACCCCAGTGATCAGTTCTTGCCTAACCGTATATTCCAGGATAATGTCTTGATTCAAAGTTTTAAAAGGGCATTCCATTTCTCTTAGCATACTGTTCCAATAACTTTATTTCCAAAGTAAATTCATAACATTCTCCTGATTATCTTTTTCCCATACTGAGTTATGTAAGAAATGTATATTCTTTTCTTTATTAATTACCTGAGTGGGATCCAGACAGAGAACTAAGAAGTCTAGCCTGAGAGTTTTCTCCATCAAATAATTCTGCCACATCATTCAAAGCTGTCTGAAAATAGGCAAATTGTCCAAACACAACTACAAAAAAGAAAAAAGGTTAGAGAGGAAAAAATAAAAAGAGAGGAGATAAAAGAAGAACTTAGTCTTCAAAATTGCATTTTAGGATGTATTTCTGTTTGCCTTATTTATTAACGAATTCCTGCATGAACTTTTCCAAGTTATATAATTATCTAACATGATAAAACAGTTGCATTTAAGTTATGTGCAAGATYTTTTTTTGTTTTCATTATTCCTATATTTTTAATTAAAACCAAATTTATTAAATCATGTTTTCACCAAAACTGACCTCCAGTCAAACAAGTCTTATTGCTTAGGTACTAACAAGAATAAGAAAATGGAATATCTAAACAGAAAGGTTTGTACCAAATTACATTGCCAAATACAGTATCTATTAAGGAAAATGTATTATCACATAAGATTAGTTGCTTACCTGGCTTTTGTCTGAGGAAGATTTTTTTTAATTTATTGATTTTTCAATTTTTTTAATTTCCATTAGTACTTGTTTTATCAGAAGGTTATAAAAACTGTTAAAATATTAAAATTACCAGTGTGTTGCCAGCTTTGACATATTGCTACACTTAAATTGCACTTTAGCTGTACATAATTTAAAATGCATTAATAAATAATTTAATATTACACCTCACTAGTAAACATCGAATATTTCACTGAATTCAAATATCATATAGCAATAGAAACATGAAGTAAAACCAAGTCAATAAAAATATAATTTTGTCACTCTAGACACCTGTATTTTGTTTAAAGCTAAGTTCTTACAGGTTTCGTTGTACACRGAAAGTACCAAATGCATTTAGTTGCTGTGAATTAAACCTCTTGGTAAATAAATAGTAAAATGAATCTTACTGCTATTTCTCTGGACTTGAGAAAGACCTGCTTTGCAGAAAACTACACCTTACATACAATTGCTTGAGTTTTAGAGATTCTGTCCRAGTATTTCAACACATTGAAATAACCAGTTTTGTGATTTTTCACAAACATTTCTGGTACTTTCATGTAGAATTGCTTCCTTTCCCTCTATTGAACATCTTTAACAAATGTGACTCTGCTCATCTTGCCCTTGTCAAAACACGAAACAGAAAAAGTTAAAATGTAAGAGGAATATAAGAACTTGTTTTCTGACACCTGATTTTACTTTGCAGGAATCTTGAATTAATGATTATCCCATGATGATGATTTATGTAAACAATTAAGGTATTCAGGATAGACAGCAAACATAGATGCCTTACCTGAAGTCAGTTGCTTACTTTAGGGAGAAGTAAAAGGTTAAAACCCTAGAATCATTTTCCACGTCAGGAATATATTTAGTTTTTATAAACAATTTGCAATACAATGTAAAACTAAGGTCATTATTACACATAAAGGACATTTGAACAGTAGGACAATGATAATGATTGATAAATCAATAGAAAAAATTCTTACCAAATTCTTTAGGGACTGTTATTGAATAATGGCAAGTCTGTCCAGCAGTGTAATTATGAGGATAATTTGGAGACAAAACYACTCCCTCTGATCCAGTATACTGGCCTCCACATGGTGCTGGAAACAAACAGAAAAAAACCGCGTTATATTAATTAGAGCTGTCTATACTAGTGAAGTCTGAAAAAAAAATCCAAAGATCCCAAAATGACACTTTACTAGTTTTGCATTTGTTTACTTTACCTGTACTGAAATATCTAGAGGTTCTTCCTCAGGATAAAATTAGAATACATGGAAGTTTTACTTGACTACAAATATTCACATAGGACTGGAAATATAAGTTATTTAATTGAAACATAATGTAAATACAGGCTTTAGGTTGGGTTTTCATTTGAATATCTGTCTATATGTGTCCATGTTAATACAGGTCAGGAAAATATATGGTACTGAATTAAAAATGGCACAGAGGAATACATAGCTATGCTGACACTACCCTACACAGAATGCCAAAAATTCTGTTTTGTGAAAGTATTCTTGAATTGTTTTATTTTCATGTTTTCCTAGATGATTATGAAAAGTGCACATAGATTACACATATAAAAAAATCTTTGGCTTCACRTGTATGTTAAAAAAAAAAAAAACCAAACAAAAAAAACCACCAGGAAGACGAGAAATTTTTAGAGCTACAGGAGTTAGAAGACATATTTAAGAAGAGTGGAGCTCAAATCCCCCAGACAAATCAAAATTTATATGAGTACTAGTTCTKTCTGTATCATGAGAAAAACAGTGAACAGTGTATGGTGGCACATTCCTGCATATACAGGCTGTAAATGGCACAGTAAGGGACAGATGRAGTGGCTATCTTTAAGTTCAAATATCTCCTTGTGTTGAAATAGATTTCTATACACTGAAAAAAAAGTATTCCTGTCCCTCTTCTCACATTTAAGAAAAGCCTCTCTTCCTATCAAAATCTTCATTAAAACATAAGTTTTGTATTAAATTAGTTACATTCAATTTCAGTSCTCTTTTTATTGTGAGAAATGATTTCACAAAAAACTTTAGTTTTCATTAGAATAACAGATTGTTGTAAGAAGTTATCTTACCCAAGAAACCAATAATGAAATTATTTTATTAATAAATAAATGGATAATAAGGTTATTAAAATAGCATAGTCACATTAATTTGCTTTTAAGCAAGGAAAATATCGTTCCACTGTTTCCAAGGAACRAAGTAAATCAATGTTACCCTGCTGTGGGAATCTTGCATATAGCAGAGTACAATCTAACAGCTTCCTGGAAACTAGCTCAGAGGGGAACCTAGAGCCCAGGTGGACAACAAGGTCATTGATGTGGGGCTATGGAAGTGCCCTGTTACCAACCCCTGGCTCTGCAGACCTGGCCCACGTGCTCATGTGGAGCTCTGCCTGGTGAGTGAGMCTGTGCTTTGGACATCTTTGGCTCTTAGTCCTTATTGAGCAGACCTGTTCTTTCTGCTCCCTGACAGGTCTTCAAAATCATGCTTGAAATATCTGCACAAGTTTGACTTTCTTATACAAAAAGGCAGCAATTAATACTACAAATCCATGTTTTCTCTTAGCTTCTTATATTAATTATTCAAAAATCCAATGTAATGATAGAAGATGAGAAGTTTGATCTAACAGTAGGCAGAATAGGATTATGTGGCTGAGGTGAAACTCAAATATCACAGGGAATTAGTTCATGGCATGAATTTAAAATCTTCATTTCTCTTCTTGCTTTGAGGATATCAGAAACTATGCCATAAAGTCTGATTACCACATGAAATTCTCAAGTCATGAACATTTCATTGCAATGGAAGTGTATCACTTACACTTAATTTAGAACAAAATCTAAAGTTATAGAAGGATTTATAGAAATGTTTCATTCTAAACTGTGTTTTTCTGAAATTAAAAATCTAAAATTCTGCAGATTATTTTTTCACCCTAAATAAATTAGCACTTTATAGACTTCATTAACTAATATATGGTACTTTTTTGTTTTTTAAAATTGTTCCATATACATACATATTTATACACAACACAAGCACTGAAGCAAAGAATAGAGGATAAATTAYTTAGCCACAGTTCTGAGATGTCATTTTAATCTTCTGGGTCAGTAACTATAATTCTTATTCCAAGGTGACAATTAATGCAGTATTGAGATGGTTGTGATAGCTATTCTAAATAATACTGGGTGTCTAAAGAATCTTACATATTACATTGCAATCATTATATGAACCTGTGCTGATTGCAGAGTTTAAAGACATTTTTAAATACTTAATACATTATTGACTAAGCTGTAGTCCAATACTCACCCTAATTCTTATTTTTACCTCATTTTTTTACATAAGATGTATGTGTAGAAATAATGTAAATAGCCTCAGGGACTGAGAAATTGAATTCACTGCGTGAGCAAGGGAAATGGTAMGCAAACAGTACATACCATTACAAGACGGGAGGGCTCTGTTCCAAGCCGGCTTTCCATCTGCACCAATTACGCATGTTATAGTTGAAGGTTCAATAATCTTATATCCAGAATCACACTGGTAAGTAATAGTTGAACCAAGCTTAAAATCTGTGCCAATTCTTGTGCCGTTCATGATGTTTCCAGGATCAAAACAAGCTTCCCGTGGCTTTTCTGTTGAAATGAATTACAGTAAATCTATATACACTTTCAAGTAAAAAAAAAAAACAAAACCAACAAAACTAAAACAAAAAAACCCCTATTATCAGTGGGGACTTTTCAGTCAGTTTAAATTATTCAACAACTTAATAACATRGTATTCTTGTTGAATCATGGATTGTGGATGTTTGCTTCAGATTGACTATCTGGAAGGGGAAATTATAATGAAGCTGAAGTTGAATGACCCCAATAAAGTTTAGTATTTAGTATTTAGAAGAAAAATGACCAGTTTTAGAATTTASCACCTCTATACATATGTCAGTGACAAAGGAAGACCACGGAAAATGTGGGTCCTCTCCAGAAAAGAATGGGAGGCCTGTTTTCCCAGGACGTGGAACATGTAGTGATAGTACAAGGGAGAGTGGCTTCAAACTGAAAGAGGGTAGGTTTAGATTAGATATAAGGAAGTAATCTTTTACCATGAGGGTGGTAAGGCACTGGAACAKGTTGCCCAGAAGTTTTGGATGTCCCCTCCCTGGAAGGGCTCAAGATCAGATTGGATGGGGCTTTAAACAACCCAGTTTAGAGGAAGGTGTCCCTACCACAGCAGGGGGGTTGGAACTAGATGATCTTTAAGTCTTTTCCAACTCAAAGCGTTCTATAATGTTACATATTTTATATAAACTACTGAATAATATACATAAGAAAAATATTAAATTCTTAGGCAAAACCATACTGTCCATTGAGTACAATAACATTTTAAATACATTATTCTGTTCTTGCATATTTTATTTTTATCTCATTGTAATTTCTTTTAATTTTCAGTTGCATAGAGGAACTCGTATCACACTATGCTGAGAACAAAAAAAAGACACACAGTGAAAATGTGCATACAGATTTTCAATCGTCATCTTTATTTCTTTATCTCCTTCTGCTCAACATCTCATTTTCTTTCCTTGCAGGCCTTGCAGACTTCCTGGAACAAACTGTTTCCCCATTTCTTTGATATTTTGTTTAGACAGGGACAAACAGTCTAAGATTTCATTTTTGGCAATATGACAATTACTTTGGGAAGAAGAACCTTACACACATGGAGAATAATTCATGATACTGGATGATAGATGAAGACTAAATATAAAAATGATTTTATACTTCTTTTTTACTCCTTTCTCTTTTATAGGTATATTTTTTCTGTACTTCTTAGATCTGTTTGTCCTTCATTTTTAACATGTACAATAATGTGGTTTGCTTCAATTGTCAAGAATAAGAAGCTGAGACAGCACTTCTGCTGAAAAACAACTTGATAAAACTCAGCAAAGATTATAATCAAGCCACAGACAATATCTGTGACTGGAAAAGAAACCAGCATCTTTAATGATTGTCTGGCTTTAATGAACAGTCAGCGTAACCCAGTCTCTATCTAATAACAGGCACCGCCTCCAAAACAAAATGCAAATATTAACCAGTAGTATTAATACAAAAAATGTATTTGTAGATTCAAACCAATGTGGAAAGGAAAATGTATTGATATGTATTGACAAGAAAGAAGAAGCAGACAGATGGCCTTCTTGGGTAAGAAAATTTCYCTATTGTCAAACTTTTTTCGAAATSTTACTTTTGATGTGCATCTTCTACCTACTTTTTTTCTGGAAGATGCAAAYACGCATAAGTAATGTGAAAGTGATTTAGTGAAATAGGATTTCTGTGTTCCTTCACATATTTACAGAAAACAGTTTTTAAAACATACATTGATGCATAAAGGTAATTGGCAGTTCAGTTATGTGTACAYACAGAAGTAAACAGATTTGAATCTCAGTAATTACTAAGTAACATTTTTTTCCTTTTATTTAGACTACAACGGGAACAGTACCTTTATAGTCAATGGCAAATCCTGACATTCCAACAGAAGCATCACTGCGAAAAGCYAGAAACAGACTGTTACCACTGCTCTCTATTCTTTCAGGAGCCTGTGAGCCTTGAAAACTGCCAATTAGAGGACTGTTGGAATCTTCTCCTTCATAAATATGTAAAAAATCATAACTGGGTTCCATATTGAAACTGAAAAGAAAGGAGRWAAAAAAATTAAGGCTTTGGGGTTTWAATGAGTTAAACATTACTGTGACTGCAGTTGCCAATTTTCTGCCTAGCACATTTTCTTCCCCAGAAATAAGTGTCTTTTTAAATATGATTCACAGTAAAAATTCACTGTGGAGCTCTTTTTATCATTGATATGAACACATTCAGCTTTCCAAAAGTGATTATGAATATCCTCCCACCTACCTTAAACACCTTTCTCAAGATCACGGAATCATGATTCAGAAAGGACCAGAGGAATGATCCAGAAAAGTAGCTTGAATTAAAAATCCAGCTTTTAGTTGGCTGGATGATACTAAATCCATCCAGTACAAATATGTTTATCGTTTTAGAAATGAGACACTTTCATATGGATAGATCATTATCTTGGAATTTGTCTTTGTTCTTACCCAGATGATATCAGACATAATAAACGAACATGAATTAATAATAGTTCCCACTAAACCATCTCTTTTATGCTATATTTGATTACATTTATATGTTTAACAAAGTAATTATGAAAATAATATAAATAGAATGTCTTTTTAGAGGAATTTGAGATGACCTCTGAGGCAACATAAAGATAAATCTCAGGCAGTTCTATGAGAAATGTATACAGAGGAACACTAAAGAAAATATAAGAAAATTAATACTACATTAAATTAATATACATTAAAAAGASCAGGTAAGGACTCAGTCAGGTGAATAGTTTTTTTTCTATTTATCTTTGTAGAACAAAATAATTAAATATTTTTCTTTTTCCCACGTATGATGGTCAGAATTWTTTTTTCTGTTATATCAATTAGTAGTGTTAGATGTAAACTTTTCCAAATTGTGTAAGACAAAAAGCATAATATTTCATAATATTTTTTACCTAAGTAATCAGCATAAAACATTTTCATAATGCCAAATAGAAACAGCCTTATATAATGAATAATATTTTATGCCCTTTTTTCAAGAGATAAGAGAAGCCAGAAAAATACTTTCAAATATTTGCTAAGACAGATAATTTTTAYGTTGAGAATTTGAGAAGTGATAAAAGAAATAGAAACCTTAAAGACCAAAACCAACGAAAACCAAATTCTACTGAGCATTTGTTTACAATCTTTATGTAGAAAACACACACTTGACAAAACATAATGCATCTCTCTATTGTCAGTCCACATTCACATCCTGTGCAGACACTGCTGTCTTCTCAAACCTAGTCCCTTGAGAATAGCACAGGCCCACAGCATACTGCCAAAGAATGAGAAAGGTTAGGTGAAATGAACAGAAAATGGTGTATTAAGCAAGTAGGTTTTGTAGATGTCAAAGAAAGTATTTCTTCTGCTCTCCATTATCTGCCAAAGGAGTCTGGGGAGGTGCCTGCTCTCTGGAAGGTGGCCAATGTTACTGCAATTTACAAGAAGGGTGTGAGAAAAGAACCACGAACTCCAGGCCTTTCTAACCTCAGCTGCTGAAAAGTGTGTGTATTACTGGACTGAAACCATTTAGAAAATTTATTGGAAGTACAGCATAAACAGAAAATTCCATTCTATTTCTCATATTGTACTCCCTACGATAATACAAACAAATTTGAATACTGAGTAACTGTAAGTTTCTTTCATCTTATTTGAAAGGGAGCATTTGAGTTGATTRTTTAGGCAATCCACAGGAATATGCTGCTTACTAGACCTGTCATGTGGTATCTTCAAGGGTGTAATTAGTGGAGAACTATTCTCATCCATTAATGTTATTTGATCAAACACCAGAATAGCAGAAGTACTGTATTTCTTATTATGTAATTTAAATTCTTTAATTTGTTCTGTCATTTAATTTTGTGTCTATCAATAGTTTTTAGAAAATAAACTGCAGTCCATAATTAAAGAAACTATATATTTTTTGTTTGATGTTGTTTGGTTRTTGTTGTTTTGGTGCTATACTTCTTTTTTTTTAAAGAAAGGGCACAAATATTATACAACAAAATTCTCAACATGCCACCATCCCTTCCTAAAAGAATCATAACTGATCAACATCCCACTGAAGTCAACAGCAATGTTACCACTCCCAGCTTGAAAATCACACTTAAAACACAGTATCAAAAAATGAAAAAAAAAATTGTGTTTGGATCCATAGATATAGTAAGAAAAATGATCATATAAGACTAGTTCAATTAGAAATGACAAACAGAATACATATGATTACATCCCTGAACTTCAACTTGTAAAAATCTATGCAACACATATAGGTTGATTATGGAACACAGAGGAAATAATTAAAATTATGATACAACATTATCTCAGTGTCTTTTATCTCTTGAGTAAGTAGAACAATATTTTTTCTGATCTATGCATTTTAAGCAAAGTATATTTAGGCTATATTTCTAAAAACCTGAAAGAACTGACTTGCGGATAGAATTTCCACTACACTTTAAGTCTCGACTCTTAGTTACAATGGCATAAATCAAGCATTTCTACAAATTGATATGGTCTTTCAAGGATTTTTATTTGATTTGTCACAGAAACTTTTGTTCTTCAGGAATCTATTGGGCAGCAAATGCACCATATAGCTATATATTTTCCTTTTACATTATTTGGAATCAATGATACAGCACATATTAAATATAAGTTCCAAGATGTAGCCAGAAAATTTAATTAGATGCTTTAAGAAATTATAAATATTGCCATTTTTAGATTTGACATTTAAAACTCTTTAAAACAGAGGCATTCATTGAGAAATGGTACCTTTTGAATATCAAGGCAATGACAAAGTCAGGGTTTACTTTTATTCTCCAGTCACATTCTTTCCCAGGAGGATAAGGCTGTGGATAGTTAGGTGATAAAATAACTCCTGCTGGGCCTGTCAGGTTTCCTCCACATGCAGCTGTCACAAGGTAAAAAGAAATAGGAATGTGGTCACATGTTAAATTCACAAGCACACATTAGCTTTTARGCAGGAGTAAAATGAATTCTACATTTACCAAATTTAATAATAATTTTTAAAAAACAGAACTTCCCTACTTCCTGTTAGAAAAAAAAATAAAAATTTCCTTTTTAAAAAATTACCTCTCTTCATATTCAAAAGCATTATAGGAAGAAATCTTTCTAAAGGAATAAAAATATGGAGTTAAATASGAAGTCCTGAATATTTTTGGTATTACTTAATCCTGTCTCTATCATGCTGAAAAATTCTTATGTACTGGAATACTTTAAGAACTGGGAAAGCTCAATAGGAGGGCTCAGGTTGCAGCTTCTATTGACCATAGATGTTGCAGAAACCAGTTTGATTCACTTAGTAAAGACATTACCCAAATCAAAAATCAAATACATTCATTTAGTTACTGTGAATTGAAGTTTTAAACAGATAAGAATCCTACTCTCACAGATAATAATCACATCTACAAAGTCTAACAAAAGTAAGTCTAACAAAATAKTCAAGACAGGCTACATCTACATTGCCAAGTAAACTAAACTAAGAGAAACACATTTATAGTGCAAATCAGTTGTTACTAAGGATTTGGAATTTWCACTAAATATGTTAAAGAGATTTCTTTTCAGACCATTCCATTTATAAGTCACCACACTAAAGTTAGGACTTTAGGAAAATTTTAAAATGACATATAATGACTTTACAGAACTCTTAAGGTTTCCACTATTGTCATGTCTACACTAAAGATTACTTTAATCAGCTTTCCCCTTCAAAGTAGCTTTGAATATATAGAAGAATAAGAGTAACTATGTATATATTGTTGCCCAAAGGGATTGTCTTTCTATTTCCTTCTTTCTTTTGTTTGGGTTTTCTATTAGACTATAAAGAAATATGGAGTCATTATGATTGGTATCTAAAGTAAAAATATGAATCTTCTAGACTTGGATACCATATATGTGTATATATATATTTTAAATCATTCTTTAGATATTTACTTTGTGAATGGTCCCAATATGATTAGTAAGCATTTTCATACTGCTTTTTACACTGCACATAAGGTATCCAGAAGACAGTATGCAGATTATATACTTCCCCAATTCTGTTACAGGATATGGAGTCAGAGAAACTGTCCTCCATTTTCTTGAATCCTTCACAGTATTTTTACTTCAGAGAAACAGAGAGACTGTAGTTGTTTAAGGATCTGCTCTTTTGGAAAGTGCCTCTCCAAAATGCCTTGTAGAAAGAAAAAGTTTTATGTTTATTGCAGTGATATTGTTTCTGGGTTTTAGGATTGCTAAAACCTTCCTTTAATTATAAATCAGTAGGCAACAAAATAACAAGGATTTTAAAAATTACTGTGCCTAGCAGATAAATTTGCAAATGTTTATTACTCCTAGAAAACCTACATTAATGACATAAAAAATAGAATTCAGCAAAACTTCTAAGCCCGTAATTATTGTCTACTGACAAGAATATCAGTGAAACCTTTATACAATCTAGCACTACAGATCCACCCTCTCCTGGTGTTATGGAAATATATTTAATTTCCTTCAACAACATWGTTGCTTGGATCCCCTTCTCTACATCTACTTTTCCCAATAAGTATTTCTCTTCCAAGGTATTGCAGATAATGGGTATATAATCTGTAAGATAACTCAATATTAAATATATATAAAATACATTATATATATAAATCTTTTCAGAATAAATAATTAATCACAGTTTATGCAACCAAACTATTACATAGAAGAATATTCTAATGAAACCATTCTAATATGAATTTTTTATCCAAACTTCTGTTTACTAATTTCTTTTCAACTTTGTAACTTTAAAACTTCTATCAAAATTTAAGAATAAAGTAAGAAAATCACACCCAAAAATACTGTTAATCAAGAGAACAAGACTGACATTGTCTTTGTAAGTACAAAATAACTGAGTTCTGCAGAGATCATCACTCCAGCATGAGCACCATATCCCTAGTAATTAAACAAGAAATCTGAACTGTATCAATCCTAAATACAGACTAACATCTCATCTTAATACCTAGAGACTAACATCTCATCTTAGTACCTATGCATGTAGGGGGATCAGGTTGCCAAAAGAATCGGTTATTCAGTTGCACACACGTAATTTTAGCCTGCCCTTGCAGCTGATAGCCTGGGTCACACTGGAAGGTGGTGGTGTCTCCAGGTTCCCTGCTGTCTCCATATCTAGTGCCATTCTGTGGTGTCCCAGGATCATTACAAGTTGATGCAATGGAAGCTGCAAGGGAATGATGAAATAAAAGAGGTAAGGTATACATACTTACCCAGTGTAATTAAATGCACAACGTGTTCACATTAGCATTCCAACCAGAGATAGTATTATTTACTCTTCAGGTAATGCAGGAAGGCAGTTTGTTTCTTTACTTTTACAAAAATCTGCCCACTGAGATACATCACGATTATGTTGACTTTCTGCCAGTACCTCTGGTATAAAATATGGACTGATGTTGTCCAGTTAACACATCAAAAGAMCTAGTAACTCCTTTTCTCACCTTAACATTCTGGTTATCGAAACTGATTTGATGCCTTTTGCACAATAGGGTAAGTATCATGTTGTAAATAATATTGTTTTATAGTCCTACTATCCTGAGACATACAAATGATCTTTACCCATCTGGCTAAATCAAACAGAAGTTTATATAGTCATGTAATTTTTCATTTCAGGGGCAAGAAACAACTTTCTTAGAGATCATTTAAACTGAMTCTTATCCAAGTATCTCATGATCGGTCTTCAGTAGCTGGATATGGATTTTGCTTTATAAAAGAATAAATTATTTAAAATGCAATGTTAAACTAAGCAGAGCAATCAGAATGGTATGACTTAAAGCAAATAACCACCCAGAAAGTGGATACACAAATCTACATCTACTATGAATTTCTGGAAGATGCCAGGCCTCTTCTGGCTTCGGGTTCTCTTCTACTGGCTCCAGGTATTCAGACATCCTGAGTTTCAATAAGCATTGCAGTCTTCCAAAGGAAAGGAGATCCATCTCTGGAGACTAATGTCCCTACTGAATTGCACTGTTTCCTACCAGTCCTTACCCAAACATCTTTTTCAAAAACTGACTACAACTGTGAACAAAAACCAAAATAAGAAGTCATAAATTCAGTTATGTCACAGTTCCCATTACTGGTGCTGGTGTCTACCACATGCATGCAACCTTCCTGATTATAATTATTCATTTTCTGAATTAACAGCTGGATCTACTCCTTCTGTCCACACCAAAAGAGTACACCACTATAAGAAACAACAAGAACAGCTAAACATTTGCAAACTTGAAACAACCAGCAGGTTGTACAACTGGAAACCATTTTGGTTTTTTTCCCTGTGTTGTAAATTTTGAGAAGAGAGAAAGGTTGGGGGRAAAAAAAAAAAGTAAAATAAGAAACAACCATTTCAGGCTCTTAAAGTGGTTTTATGCATGTTTTAGCATTTGGGTGGTCACAGGTAAATCACAGAAATTGTAAAACATCTTTATGGGAGATTTAATGGATTATTACAATTAACACACTTAGAAACACAGAAACTTTGTTTGACTTTTTTTTTATTCACAGTGTTTTGTTCTTGTTTCCATTTCAAAATAATAGATCTCATAGTTTGGATTGTTCCTGTATGCAAATTAAGTAAAAGATATGGCAGATTTTTAACYGTGGTGGACTTTTTTCCACTAGGAATTAAAGTAATGGCTGTCACTACTAATGAGTACTGTGTAAGGATTCCCCAGGCACCACTCTGACAATTTACATGACACCTCACAGTCATGCAGTTTACTAAAAGTATGTTTGGCCACAAGGGAATGAAAGCATGGTCATGACCTCAGAGAAGGTTTTCCTGATTAGTCAGACAACAACAGCTCTGAACAATGGACTGCTCTAGTGTGTATCTGTTAAAGACTTGTAATTCTTCCAAACAAACGAGCACAAGCCTATCTCTGTCATTAATTGCTGTCTTTTCTTAACATATCTCTGAATAGATTAATTTTCTTCTTAAAAGGTTATGAGCTATAATATCTCAGCAAACACTTTCCCCATGTTAACTGTGTCAAGTATGCATCAATTAGAAATTGCCTTCTAATATTAATTTCACTGTTACTCTCCATTTCTCATATACAAAATTCTAAATTTTAAAATTATCACAGATATTTATTAAACACAAAAGTGTTCTTTACACTTTTCGTCTTGCAGCCTCAGAAGTTATTTTATGTATTTGAAACCAGCAACCTTTTCACTGTGCCAAATACAGTTGATCCTAGTTAAATAGAACACCAAACATTTAAGCACTGAYGTGTCATCTAGTAAAGTGAGCATTTAGACAGACTGTCAACTTTTCAACTTGTCTCCTTTCCAAGTTGTTTTACTTCTCAAGATTCCCAAGAGATTTTGTAACTGCATGAAAATTACAAGTCTGATATTCCTTCATTTGGTATTTTGCAAATATCTGAAGGGCATAGAGGTCATATGCATTTATAAGTAGTCCAGAAATTATAATCACCAGTTTTCTGTCACTGCTTGTCCTTTATAACATTTAGCAATTAAAACATACGCATTGTAAAGCAAGGAAAGAAGTAACTAATTTTTAGGCTCAAGGATGCAAAATCAAACTAAATGACATAGCTAGACTTTTCAAAAATGACTAGAAAAATTAGATTTCGGAAATGGCATAGCCAGATGAAATGTGAATGTCACTAAGCTGGAAAGAAAGTAATTGCTGCTTCTCAGCTCTTGCATATGTGCTCTACGCCATAAGCTTAGAAGATACTCAGTGGGTTATTGAGTAATYCTCTGTAGAGATTTCCCATCTCTTACTGTCTCATCTGCTCAGAGTGGAACAACCTTCTGTGTACATTAAAGGCGGAACTCAGAGATAGGTTCCRGAAGAACAGACAGCTGGGAAAAACACAGATTGCCAAGGAATTTTCAGACCTCCATATGTTGGCAGCCACTGTGTTGAGCCTCCTTGATTCTAATTAAAGAAGGWTTCACAATCCCATTTTAGATTTTTTTTAGTATTTGGTCCTCAAATTAAATTTCAAAGTTGATTTAAAATTGAACTGAAAATCAATAGGAGACTTCTTTTGAGAATATGACATTGTGTATTTGCATGTCTGCAGACTTGCAAGCAAAATGTTAGATTTTTGGCTAATTTATATTTTACCTTTTTTTTTCATAATTTTTAGTTTGTATTCTCTTGTACCTCAAGGAAATAAAAACATGACCTTCATCCCTATAATATTCACTATTTTTGTAGTAAAAATCATGAGAGCCATTTGCTGTAGTGTTGTGCTACACCATTAGTCTTAGACACCATGTAATTTCTAGTCCACATGGTTATGAAAACAATATAGACTTGTCCAAGCCTTTAAATTGTACAAGCTCTCCCTGTTTGGTGCATTATATTTCCATAATAATAAGCTTGAAAAGGAATTTTGAATATCAAAGCTGAGACATACATGAATTTCCAGTGATTTCAGACTAACATTGTGAAACATCAAAGAATGTTTGTTCTCCTAAAGGTAACTCACATAACATGTGTAAAGGTACAGACTAAGTACTGTACAAATTACCATCAACAACAAATTTAAATGTCATGTATTGTCCAAGAATGTGAAGAAAAAACAAACCCAAATGCCAACACAGCCTCTTTGTTAAAGTCTGGAGTGAAAAAGCTTGCAAGTTTAGAGATAACCACCAAAGTAACCTGCAAGATTTATTTTTTGCTTAGTTCCACAGGAACCAAATGAAGAACTGCTACCCTCTGTGAGGCTGAGGATGCCTTCCCCAAGCCATGGATTAGATGATGGATAGAAGTGCAATGACGGTTTCATTACCATGTTTTCATCACCATGTTATTGTGAGCATGAAATGCAACATTTATTAGACATGAAAAGACACTGAACTGTGAAATTATTAGGTTACAGACTTGAAAAGGGTTGAATTCTTGTGTCTTGCGTCGTTTTATTTTTGTTTCAACAAGGGATGTMTTAATGCATTTCATTTTTATTGAACTCAAAATTTATTTAGTTAGTAAGGCAGATACGTGATTATGCRTTATGCATTGTAAATTTCTTTTAAAATATATTTTGTGCTAGCCCCCTTTCCCAAAAAATGGATTGTGAATCAATCTGGAACTATTGCATCATGAATTCTAGCAGTGAAGATTCTGTCATGGAAATACTTATACTACTTAAATGTGGCAAATTAGGTCATTAGACAAATGATAAAAAGATATTTCAAGAGTGAAGGAATAATTTTCAAGACAACTGTACTCAGTTCAAGATATGTGACATAGTTACTGTGAAAGTTGCTGCAGACAAAGAAATGATCAAATGGAATTGCAAAGCTAGACAAAAGCAGAAATCATTGCTTAAACAGATTTGTCATATTAAGCTCAGCGCCATTAGGAACAACCAAACAGCTGATAGTTAAGCTTTTGCCAGAGGAAGTAAGTTGTCAACAGATGTGTCAACATCTGACAGAATAATTTCCAAATAATTGTAATTACAATTGGTGTAAGTTGCTTACTTGTATTACCATAATTGGTGTGTTACTAAGTTCAAGACTTAGGCATCTCTAGTCAACGTTGCTTATTTCTGCATATACTTCATGGGCAAAATTTTTAAATATTGAGAAAGCAAGCAAACAACACTAAAAGCAAAGGTGGACTAAACCAACTACACAAATGCCTTGGTTTTGTATCTTTGCTTTTAATAATATGAGTGTCCAAAGTTCTTCTAATAAGACAGAAACATTACAATAAATTGAGAAAAAGTGCTTTGCTACTTTATTAACACCTTGACATCTGTTTTATACTAAGAAAAAAAAWATCACATCTTTGCTTGTATGAAAGCAGAGATAGGCACATTTTTAATTGAACTGTCTGCTTGCACAATACTATAACTAGAAGAAATTTACAATAATGCAGAACCAGATATAGGCATAGAAAATTATCATGARTGTGAATAAAATCCTTTGATGTATTATTTGCCTTAAGGACCAAAATCTGTAAAAGTACCTAAAGAACTATAAATTCATCATTTAGTTGAAGAAACAGATACAGTTCTCTTAAGTTACTACAGCTGAGAATTTAGCTGAAGAAAAGAAAGGATAGACTGTAAGGGTAGAACTAATATTAGGTATTTTTAAATTAAAGCTATCAGAGCCTATAAAAATGTCAATATGACTAGAAACTGCCAATACTGCTCCTATCTTCTGTCACTTCTATTGTTTTTGCTAAACATCAAGTAAAAAAATTATACAGTTACAAATAAAAACTCTCAATAAAATAAACTTCAGGTCAATAAAAGCAATAGGCCCATTAGCATAGGATCCAAGTGCTTTCAGAAGTCTAGAGCAGATGGAAATTAAACATTCAGGGCAAGATTGATCWGCTTCAACATAGGTGACTAGTCTCATTGCAGATGCCTTATCATATCCAAGGTATCAGTACAGGACTGGAAGACAGGAGAGAGGACTTATGGCWGTGTGACCTTCTGCAGTGGCAGATGGAGACTAGCCAGGATACTTTATGGCATCTCAAARGAAACTAGACACCTGTGAAAAGACAGATAGGATTCATTTCATCTGCCCTTAAATATTCAGAACTTTGAAAATTGCTATTAGTATATCTAGACCTGAAAAGAAGAAAAGGCAACTTCAGATGGAAATTTATCCCCTTTACTTTAGATATGTAGGACAGAACTAAGCTAGATTAGATAGCAGTTTTTAATGGTTAACTTATGAAAGAAGTTTTTGCTGCCAGTAACTTTCTTTGTAAAATGAAGCCAAATACTAAATCTGCCTATACCCGTTCACCAGAAAGTGTTGRTGGACAACCCTGACTTGTAATACATAGCTTAAATGTATTTAACCCCAAGAGTAAAGGTCAGTTTTGTACACTGGACTTCATTTTTTGTCCTTTTATRCACAACTAAATGGTAATTAGGTTTTAATGAAAAGCATTAGACAAGATTAAGATTATCATAATCACTCTTGTCAGTTCATGTTCTCATGAACTGACAAGAGTCCTCGTGTTCTACACACTGAGCTGAGTGGGCAAGACAGGGCACTATAACATTCAAACATTTTGCAAGATTCAGCCAATGTTTTTTTTTCATTAAAATACCTSTAATTATATTTACAATCAACAGTAAGTAATTTATAAGTGATATTTTCTGATCTACCTTCCATTACCCTTTCACAGTGACACTTTTTTAGTCAGATGCAATTATGATGTTCTAGAGTGCAAAATATAGAGACTAATTAACACATCCACAGCACAGTGAAACAAATTCTCCAGATGAAAATTAGCACTTTAATGTTTTGTCTTTAAGCTGCTCATTTGACCTGATATTCTGAAATGTATATCCTTTATCTGATCCTATAAAGGGCTGTTCACAGATGCGCTCATCCCAATTTCATAACCCAGTACAGAAGCTGTAATACTGAAGATTTTCCAATTCTGTGCAATTCTGAACCTCAAATTCACTTCTTCAATTATAATTAAGGATTAAATTAAATACTCGTTAACAKATGCAACCCTTGAAAATCCTTCACATGACACAAAGACAAAAAACTTCACAAATTATCTTCATAGAACTTCTAACAATATGTCTACATCTTCTGCAATTGCCAAAAAAAAGTTACAGTAATTCAGAAATCTTTTATATAGAGTTAAAAGCTACTAAAGTACAGAAATATCAATATTCTGTGCAGCTTTGCTATGAWCTGTCCAACAGTTTGAACACATGATGAATACTAAAGTATGTAAAGATTCCCACTTAGCCATAGATTAATTACTTTAAATCCTTTACGGGTCAAGGCCACAGTGGTCTGCTCATTGCCTCAAGAAGACTAAAAAAATAGACTGTTTTTTAGACTAAATAACATTTGTTTTAACATATTTCTTAAATCTTTTTTTTTACTCCTTACAATTAAAAAAAATAGTAACATATTCCACTTGCCGAGAAGAGTGACTAAAAATGTTTTACCTCTACTTGATCTCTCAGCTGTTCATCACTAAYTCCAATTAATTCCAGTAAAACATACTCTGCAACTGTAATCATGATCACTCAGTGCATCCAGCAGATATTATACTATGATGGGAAAAYCACTTATTCTCACTTAAAGCATTAAATTGTCTTTTACTTGCTCTTAGTGCCACTGAAGGTTAAGGAAAGTTTTGGTAAATCAAACTACTTAAGCATTTCTGTCCTTTTGAAATCTGTGCATAAACTTTTTTTCTTAAAATACAACCTTAAATGAGTTTGTTAATCCTGGCGAGAAAAAACCAAAACCATGCTTTTATTTCCACAAATGTAAAACTTATCTTGTTTTTTCAAAAAACAAGGAAAAGCAGCATATTATATAGCACACTGGTGAGAAACTTTAGAAACATTTATTCTGCTCTTTGCCTTTAGTTCACTTTACATACTTTTAACTAGTTTTCTTTAGGCTGATGAAATAGTGTTTTGGGGGAGGCAGATACAGCATTCAGAAAAATATAGGAAAATTAGGTAAATAGGTAAATGTAAAATGCATTAGGGACTTAGAGACTAGGAAAACCCCAAGTTTACATCTTCATGCAAATAGTAATGACTGAAAGCTGATTAGAACCCTTTACTTCTGAATGATATAATCTATGGAGAAGAATACTTCTACTCACAGAGGTTAATTCATACTTCATAGTTTTCTTATGAATCATTGAATCCTTATATTCCTAGGTATAAAGTATATATTTCTCATCAAGAAATGCATACATTATATCTAGAGATATAAGGATGCAATGAGTGCATCAAAGACAGTCTCCTGTGTCCTACCATCAGTCTTTAGGTCAAAATAGCATAGACAAACTCCACATACCCAGTTTTAAAATATGGATCACTTCTACAATATTGATCACAACTTCTCTATAAATAGGGAAGCTTTCACTTTATATCTAAAGATCAATTTGATTAGTTTAATAGTAAATTTTTAAGTGTGTTTCAATATGGTAAATTGTCTTGTATTCTAGCTTAATCATACAAAGATTGCAAAAAATCATGCACCATGTAGCCAGTGTTTTGAGAGAACAAAATCCAACCAACATAAACTATAAATAYGAAATAATACATTGTTAGGTAACCCTGGTGGGAATATTTAAAATTATTGGTGCAGAAGGAAAGTTCTGTATGTACAGACCCATTTTGACTTGATAAGTAATGCTAATTAGACAACTCTAGGTACRTGGTTGCCGTGGAAAAGAAGGAATAAAAAACCTAAAACATTCAAAGTAAACCCAAAAATTCTCCTTTGTTGGGGTCATTTGCATAAACACATAATTTAATTAAAATAATATAATCTCTTTTCTTCTAAAGACTGAGGAAGTTGTAAAACAGTAGAGAAAGAGTTGATAAGTATAAGAATAATGTATATAAATAGGGTATGAAATTATTATATTTGAGAAGAAAAATATTATTATATTTGAGAAGAAAAATATTTACATACTTGAAAACTGGATGGAGAAGCCTGATTTGCTGATGAAGAAATCACTGTCAAATTGTAATGTTAATGAGTTGAAAGTGCTGTGAATATCCTCTGGAAGAGCCGAGCCACTCCACTCTTTGAGAAGTATGCTGCTTTCAACAGGACCATCCCATACCTTCAAGATGTCATGAGCAACCTCAGTATCAAAAACAATAAAATGCAGACTGCAAAGAAAAAGTAATAGTACTGTGCATTACTCGTTAAACACAATTACATGAAACTCCAAGCAATCATTCCCCAAAGTATAGTTTTAAGATGCTGTTTAGTACTGAAGAACACTGTAACATATTCTGGGGTTTGTGGAATCTGGTGTTGTCCTGGTGCAAAAGACAACTTTTGGGTGAGGCGATACTCAAATGYGCCTTGAATGTTGCTTTTCTTTTCCCATATCCTGGGACTTTACCCCTGAATAGGCAAGAAACCTCGAAAACTGATGCAACACCTTATAAAAGGATACCTTGACTATGTCAGAGAAAACCAGAAGCTTGTGTARAAAAAATATGAGAATGACAAAAAAATTATAAAATACTGAAGTAAACCATAAATATTGAAATTAAGCATGTACCTTATTGTCTTTCCTGGATCTGCTTCAATAATCCAAGTGCAATGAAGATTGTTGTCATATGGTGCTGGGTAACCAGGTGACAAAATGCGCCCCGATGTAGCAGCATGAATTCGACCACCACACTCAGCTGCAAAATTAGGATTAAATTTCTAATGAGACCATAGTAATTGGCCCGTCCATTTTCCATCCATTCCACATCTCTGTGTTTTCTAAAAAGTTAACAGAATGACCTAATACTTCTGAAGTAGTACACATACACACAAACCAGGACATGTACATAAGTTAAAACTAGCACAATGATCTCATTCCTACTTTGTTATAAAGAAATAAACATACATCTGTGWTTACGTTACCTAACTGACCAGACTGGTTCAATATGTACTGAGACTACAAGAGCGCACTTTTAGCACTAGCAAGACAGCAAAAATGCTTCAGAAATTTCCCATCTAACATGCTTAGCTTTTCTAACAATGAATGTTTGAAATCCAACTTTGCAGCATTGAATTTTGTAACAAAAATAGCTTTCTGATTTGCTGTAATGTCAAAATGACTTTAGTGTAATGTTTTCAAGTTACTTCTATATAACTTCAGGTTTAATTACACCAAAAAGCATAAGGTATTGCCTAGCAATTTCCTTTGGTATTTAAAAATTTAAATGCCATATGCTTGCAAAGCAAGAGAGTAAATCAAAAAGCTACAATTTGATAGAATGTGGCATCTGGTTTAAAATATTTTTACTATGAATGTTATTTTTGTGAAGAGACCAATAGCAATGTTAAGCATCCATAATCAAATGATTCTTATATTGCTCATTTAGAGCACCATGCTATTGTTTGGCCAGTGTAAAGACACACCCTGATGAAAGAGAACTGTGTAACAGTCATGTGCCAGAAACTAAAAAGGATCAGTGATTCTTCAGTCAGGTGATGTATTTGAATTTCTGTGACATTTATAGTGTTTCCTTACAAGTAGTGTTGTTAAAAAAACCTACCATGGGGATTTATTTAAGCACAGCTGTACAGTAAGAATAGTAAAACAGAGATGATGGAAAAAAACCCCATGGAAGTTGGACACAATAATCTATCAGCAATACTCCTCACAAATATTAATCTTTGTACATTCCACCAAGTCACTGCTCACAACCATGTTGCTACCATGAGGGAAAATTACCATATAGAAAATAAGGTGACTGATTTACCTATTTATCCTGCTGGTTTGATCACTCAAAACACTACATTATATATACAGAACCACAGCAGAAAGCAACTTTAAAATAAAATTTCTTCAAACACAACCCTCRCCTAGGATTTCAATTAATTTCCATTATACAAGAAAGTTTGGATTGCAATAATCACTGTGGTAGCTAACTACAGATAAGAAATTACTGRTATAGTACTGTATTTACCAAAGAACTAAATTTAACTCAGTGAACCCAAAATTAAAACTCAAACTAATTGACATACTTGACTTAAAATTCTTAGAAGGCTGATCTAGGAAAAGAATGCATAATAAAATTTGGGATRATGTATTTAATTATTATTTTTAATCCACTTTAGGAGTAGATSAAAAGTAAACTTTCAGAAGCTATTATAAAAATAATTCAAAAACTTTATGTTCCAATATGCTGAAATGACCATACTGTAAAATCAGCCCTTCAAAGAATATACTATAAAACCAAMTATACTATAACTAATAGAAGTGCCTTAAACATTCCTAGAAACTTCTAGAGGCAGAATTAAAAGAATTCATTGGCTTTCTTCATTAAGGTTTAGAACATAGAAAAAATGAGAATGAATACTAAGATCAGAACAACAGTTTATCACTAAAAATTAGTAAGTGTAGAATGTGTGGAATAGTCATGTATAGGCTTGAATTTTTTTGTGAATGAGATTGAAATGATAGTGAATACAATGAAGAATATAAATGTCACTGAAGAGAACAGCAAATATCAAATGCTGATCCAATCTATGAGCAAAAATAATAAATCTCCACAAACAAAGATTTTAAGGAAATGYTTCTAAGAAAGAAAGTGATGTTTGGAACTTCATAACTTCAGAAAAAGTCAAATCAGAGTAGAAAAAGGTAAAACTGTAATAACATTACATATATCTTATGGAAGAATAGATTTTATAAGTCTAAAGGGGCAGGGAAGCAAGACTGAACTAATCTGCAGATATATAACTGAGTTTTCGGGGATCTTCATGGCAAGCTTTCCTGTACACAGAAYGGCAAAAACAGCCCATATTTTAATGAAGATAACAGACTGTAAAAAACTGTTTAGAAGGAAACAGTTTTAGAAGATTTTAAGAGAGAAAAGTGAACATTTGATTTCTTGGGGAACTAATTTATGGTCCAGAGAAGATTTAAACTAGAAATGAGAAGAGGTAGTTTATACAAGAACTGATGCAATCCCAAAATTTTATTTTAAGGAGAGAAACAAGGACAGTAGTWAAAAATATATGTAGAGAGATAAAAGCATACAGAAAGATTTCTCTTGGTTGAACACACAGAAAATAAGACCAAAAATCTCTTTCAGGATACTRAAAAAAGCCTGATTATGCTATTGATTGAGAGACACAATTTCACTTAGATATGAAATAAGATTCTCAAGAAATTTTGGCACAAATTATTTCAAAAGATTGGAAATAAAAWACAGAAATTAAATCTAGTATTGCAAGGTACAAAATCAAAGTACAAAGACAAAAACAAAAGAAGAAAAAAGACAGAATGGTAATCTTGAGTGAAATACAGAATCTTAAAAGCATATTAGTGTAAAGAAAACTGGAAATACAGGTGGGAATTTGTGACTAGAAGGGTCATTAAATGGTAGGAATATAATAATAATCTAAATAAAATCAGTATGAAGAAAACATACATATTAGTCAAAACTATTTTTAAGAAGGATCATGAAAAATGTGCTACTGGAGTAGAGATGGGAATTTTCTTTAGATTTGCTTAATCCTGGGTTCCCTAGCTTCCTCCAGGTCAGATTGAATTATACTGGATTTTTTTTTTTAAATACTACTTTTTTAATTGTTATATGTTTGAGATTTTAACATCCCACATATAGATTAGAAGACAAATCATCATACAAAGAAATGGAAATAGGTGGATGGTTGGATTTATTCAGCTAATAAACTTGAAACCAGCAAGYATTTTAGAGTTGATTCTAAGACTTACTTGGTAGTGAGCACAGACACAAAAAAAAGTCAGAAAATGACCTTAGAGAAATGACTTCATTTAAATTACATGGGGAAATAGGCAAAGGTAGGAATAATTATGGGTTTTCTCTACAAAAGGGCAAACATAGAGGAAAAGGAATCTAACCAATTAAATCAAAGATCATGAGGACTTTAATGCATAAAGAACCTAGAAGAGTCTTTAAATCAAAACTGGATAGTTGTTTTGACCTCTCATATAGAAAGAAGAAAACTTATAGATAAAATTCTAGAATCAAGTGGGGAACATAACCTCTACTAAGACAGCAAAAATGCCGTTCACTGATTGTTTCCTGGCACTTATCTTCAGCGTAAGCTGAATGTTTGAAAGGAATGGAAACTCTTTTGTGGACTGCGGGTTTGTGAATGTGTTCAGCAGGAAGTAGGTTCTGGAATGGAGAATGTAGCCCCCAAAATGGGAGAAAGGCAAGAAGTAAAGGTCTTGTGGGTGAGGTGTGTGCTGAAAGCAGTTGGTGACCTACCAGCAGCAGGCAGCAGCGGCAAAAACTAAGTATCAGAAGACACACAGAAGGAAAGACTCATGGGAACTCCATGTGAAAATTGAAGTCCTGAAGTCACTGGTAATTGCTGGACTGGAAAGCAAAACTATAGGAAGCGAAATGCCTAGTAAAGGTACAAKGGATAACAGCTGTACTAGCCTTCARTTATTCTGCATGTTGGCTAGTAATACTCTATTTAACATTTACATTGGTTGTAATGAAACAAAGTTTTAGGCACTTGAAGACKTGATATTTCTAGAAAAGGTCTACCTCAAGGCTTTGACAGGTGGGGTATCCTAGCACAACAACAAGGACTCCTGAGCACATGGATAAAAAATCCGGCAACATGGGATGAAAATTGGAAATAAAGTTCATATGAGATGCTGAAATAATAGCTGATGAAAATAGATGAGGAAAAAAAGCCCACAACCTTATTTGCTTTATGATGGGGCTTAGTTTATGAARTGTTTAGACGATACCACTGCCTATGATAGTATATCAGACTCACTGACCCAAGGCTTCATCAGAAACAAAGCATAGTCTTCCATCAAAAGTTGCTCTATAGAAAAAAAGTGTTCTCCAGTAGTTTTAGAACCATTAATAGCAAGCCACCTATTCAGAGAAGTTATACTTCCATATYCACATTTAATCTTTAGTTGAAATTWAAAAAATGTTTGCACCATTATCATCTCATGAAGTATAGAAAGACAGAATATTAGGATTTTTTTCTTGAAACACTGGACCAGTCATACCAGAACATTGTCACAATCCAYATTACCTATGCAGGTAGGCAAAGGTTTGTCCCAAACTCTTCGATCTCCACTTAAGCAGSTCATAATACTACTACCATGCATTGTATAGCCAGGATTACAGCTGTATAAAATGACAGTGTCTATAAAATGTCCTTCATCTCGTATCTTGTAGCCATAATTTGGTATGCCAGGATCTTCACACTTTACTAGGTCAAAACCTGCAAACGGAAACGGGGAAAGAAGAAGAAAAGACATGAAGATATAAAGACCAAATATAATGGCAATGAACATGATTCTGATGCAAATTATGTTCTCATTATTCAATGACATTAGATGTATTCACAGTGACCAAAGATATATAGTATATGATGTAGGTAAATCAGAAACTGAAAGACTAGGAACTAATTATTAACTTGATATTTAATTATGACATTTGCTTATTGAAGAAAGCATYTTATCTATATTATTCTAAAATAGATTGGTGAGAAATTAATTTATACCATTTTATGTTTCATTCTTTTTTATTCAGTGGGAAGGAAATATTGATCCTGATTTTGGCACGAAGTAGTAGCTTCACGTCCTCACCTAATCTTCATCCATCCTAGTCTGAAAACAGCATGGATTCAGTTTCATCTCTGCTGAAAGGAAGAAGTATTCCCACACACATTTTCAATTTGCATTCTCCTTTCTGGCCTGTTAATATACTGAATGGGATAAATACCTCCCTCTGTGATCCATGGAATGAGCAGATCTGCTCTGAGCACCTACAACTCTTTCCACATTTTATGCATGGTTCTATTCATTGTCTTCATACATCATTGCTAAAATGTGAAGATGCATTCTATAGCTCTTCTTTTGCCTTTAGTTCCTGTTCTTGGAATAATATAAAGAGTGGTTCCAAATTCATCTTTCTTAATTACAACTTATTCTTCATTGTGGATTCTTCTTTTTTACTGCCATGTCCCCTAACCAAAGAAGTAATTCTGACTCTACAAATATCTTCCATTTTGCTGTCCTTATTTTAATGACCAGTTTATTGAAGTGGTTCTGAATCAGGGTGTTGGTCTTCACTTTTCTGTTTTCAATGCAATTTCTACATGAGATTGTTCAGGGAAGCTGTGGATCCCCCTCCCTGGAAGTGTTCAAGGCTATGCTGGATATGGCTTTGAACAACTTCCTCTAGTAGAAGGTGTCCTTGCCCATGTGTAAAGCCCCAAGAAATTTGATCTATGAAACTTTTAAAAGTGCTTACTGTTGTTCATTTACTCTGAGTTAGATGCATGGGAGAAATACTAACAAGACACCCAAAAGGTCAAAATAACAAAGAAAGCTTATGCGGGCACCTTTAGAAAATCAGAGAACTTTGGGGAAAATATATCGAGCAGCATTCCATCAACGTGAAACGAATAYTTCTCAAAGCACTAACTTGGCCTATTCAGCTTAGCAAACTCCAAGCCTGATGAATTTTAAGTTTCTCAAACGATTACTCAAAATCCCAAGATGAGGCAATTAGGATAGAAAGAGAAAGAYAGAAAAGGCATAGAAAAGAACAAACATATCCATCACTCCTGGTTCCAGTGGTGTCCAGTTGATAGAAGTTCCAAAAGGAGGCTCAAATGTGCTTGCCTTGTGTCTTGCTTTAAGTACCCTTTAGCTTATACTGGGCCCTTYCCCAGGTGGGGYTTGCTGTCATTTGGCCACAGAGGAGCTGGGTTAGGGGCTCCAGAGGCAGGTGTGGAGCRTTGCCTCCMGTGTGCCAGRGAYTGGCAGSCACTGCAGGGCYRGGATACAGGCTGGGGAAGGCTGGGGTGTAAGGGGMAGTTCATCACCTCACCAGAGCAAGACCCGAGCTGCCCCTTGTCACACACATCCACACATCCACACCCACCCCCAAATGCTKCAAGCCATTGATCCTTCCAGGCTCTCACACCATGGCAGGAGGGTTGGAACTAGATGATCTTTAGGTCCCTTCAAACCGAATCCATTCTATTATTCTGTGAGGTCCTTCACCAAGTTATAAATAACCTACCTACAGACAACTTTAATTATTTTATAAATACCAAGCTAGAGTTGTTATCATGTTTTTCTTGCTGCCTTTCTCATGGTAGTGAGATCAACCACAACTGAAAAAACTGCAAGGAGTCTATGGAACTTTTCTTCCTGTAGAGATGCTAAAGATATCCATCRACTGACACTGCTGAAAACACAAAATACCTTTGTTTTCTTTGTTCATTAATTGGGCACAAAGGTCAGGATTTACCTGTTATAACTCGGGATTGTGAAAATTAGAAGGCCAAATTTGAACTAGTCTGTCGCAAGAGGACACAAAAAGAACCACACTCACCCATCAGGATGTGAGATGAAAAAGAAAAGGAAAGTTTATTTGGGGATCTCAACTTATATAGTTTTTGGGATTTGGTCAAGGATTGGGGGACGAGAGGAACATTGCTCTGACCCAGTGGTCAACTCAGATGTCCATTAATTTGTCCTTCCCCCTAGAAAGGAATGCATTATTTACCAAACATCAGTCTTTGTTTATTTTACAATGCRTGAAAAAGCTCTAGTRGAATAAGAAACAATCAGAAGGCTGAAAAATCAAGACAACACTAGTCTAGGCCACTTCAATTGACAGTAGAAAAAAATATATATTTCTGGAARCCAACCTACCCTTTAAATTGACAGGTGTTCAGATCAGTCAGCTCAATCAGATCCTGCAGACATTTATTTTCCACTCACTCTTTATATAGTAGGSCAGAACTGAATGCTGTTCTATCACATAGACACTGCATCTCTTTTTGTGCTAGTATCTACAGAAACATCAGACCTCAGGAACAGTAAGAATAGTCTCACAACAGTCATRCATTCCTAAATTCAGTTGTCCTTTAAAAGAGCATGGCTGTTTATAAGTCCCTTCCTGGGAATTCAGCTATCTGTCTACTATAATATGCCTGAGATTGTTTAAGAAAGTCCTAGACACAAGGCAGCAAGATAGAGGCATGTTAGCATTTACTCTAACATTTTGTCAGTCTAAAGAATCACTTCCCCATACTCATGCCCTGGCAATGCTTAGTTTACTAGCAGAGCTGTAGTCTTTATCTCAGATGGAGTTATCTATAATCACACACAATACAAAAGGAATTTAGAGATTTATCACTATTCCCTTGCTAAAAGATTGTTTCCATGTGAATCTTTGCACATAGCTGCATTTTTTTTTTGTGGGGAAAAAAAAAAGAAAAAAAACAGGGGGCAGCAGACATTTTAACTGTCTCAGTGATGATTGTATTAACAGTCACATCTAAACAATTTTCTGTCTTTTGGACTTAAAAGTRTCTTAGGAAATATGATTAATCTCACCCTAAGGAAGAAAAGTAAATTGGATGGACTGAACAATTCTAAAAGGTCTGTTTTTCTTCAGATGTTATAAAGACCCAAGACAACCTGGTCATTCACATGAGCTGAAATTCATAAGACATAGCTATATTTCATCATTTTAATCTCCTTATTAAACATACAGAGATATTTATATAAAACCCTGAAAATGTAAGTTGTTTGATAGATAGTATTATATTTTAATGCTGATTTGACAGCATGAGCCAGTTTAACACTATTTCTTTGCCACTGCTCTTWGACATTTTCTCATTCCTTATTAGGTGCAACATTTGGTTATCAAATGCAGTGGTATGTGACTGACAGACGAAATTCCCTTGATTAAAGAATTTACTTGTGTCTCATGAAAAAAAACTTTCCMTAACACTGGTATATAGTTAGAGATTCATTCTCCAATACCTTGTACTACATAAAGAAGACAAGGTATTCAGGGAGAGGTAGTATCTTTTATAAGACCAACAGATAACTTTGGGTGAAATGAACTTTTGGATTAACCAGCCTTCCTAGTCTGCTATACAGCCATCTTCACTAAAGAAGGTATCAAGACTGGGATAAAACTATAGTTCTGACTTGCTATAATTTTATGTTTTCCAGTTAGCATTCAGTTTCGCACAAGGMGTAAATATATATGATAGCTGTGAAAAGTTAAAGAGATCATATCACAAGCTTTAGAAGTTTGAGACAAGCCTACTATAGCCTGCCTGCACTCTGTCTATTCTTGCTTGAAACAGGACTGAGGAACACAAAAGACATCTTTGGTTTTATTTTGCCTTATTAATAGTTCGTATCATCATGGTAAGTCACTTATATCTTAAAGTATCCACAAACATAAAGGTATTTCACCTTCTTTATTTTGTAGATCCCTATATGTTCTCCAAGTTATATTTTTTTTATGTCTGTGAACATAGTTTTTCATTTGTCTGTCCCATGGTGAATTTTCTACTTCTTCAAGAGCCTCACACTCTACAGATACTCRCTGCACTGCATTTTTGTATCTGTAAACAACAAATAGCTCTGAAAATCAGAAATAGGAAAACACAAGTTTGTTAAAAGCACTGAGTACACAGTGGCACATACAGGAATTTCTCAGCCTCTATGTATGTCAAAGAACATGAAGCCCCTTCAATATACTGATTTTTAAAATATTTTTATATCYTATTTTTAAGATTTTAAAGATTGTGGGAGCAACAGGAGAGTTAAGATTTTTCTGCCAGTTCATTATAAACTCAAGTCAAATATTTATTTGGGGTAAAGTGTTCATTAAAATTGATTGTAAGAAACATAACCAGTCACTGTGTTAAGTACCAGTATTTAATTTCCTGTTTCACAAATAATAAATTAAAAAATAACATGCAAAAAAAGCTATCTAACTGGAAGCAAAAATAYAAACCCTAATTTTAAATATCCTTAAGGCACTAAACCCTTCAATATTTTCTGGTTTATTTAAATYATTGAGACATTTCTATCAAGAAGACCACCTTGATTCTAATTTCTAGGTATTGATAATTCATGAAGAGTCCAGCAGTACTTTTAATTTTTAGGTTTGTTTGCACAATATTATGCTTAGGGGAAAAAAAATAGATACAAACATTTAGTGTGGCAAAATAAAGACCATCATTGCTTTTTGTATTTCAAGAATAATCCCTTCAAAAACATCCAACAAACTAATTGCTGGCATTTCTGCCAAATTTTTAAGAAGGCACTTTGAATACTCTAGAAAAAACTGTAAGAATGRCAGTACAGAATTTGCAGCCTCATGTTCACTGCATCTCTCCACCAGAAAGACAATTGTTGTTTATCAGTAGGTGTATTAAAAATTGGGGTATTTCACATGGATGTAGGTGCTGTTCATTGTGTGCAAACACAGCAGTATCTCGCCCTGTGCTCTTCTTCCCCAATTTCTTCCCCTTTCTCTCATACACAAAACCGAGAACTTTAATTCCCTTTTTCSCTGATGCTCTTGTATATCTGGAGTGATTTATCATAAAGGATCATATTTTTATGAAATRTCATTGTAGAAATGCTCCAACAGAACTTCAGTGTTAAAGTAGATGCTATGAACTTTTACAGTGGGGGAATATGGTCATGAGTTCCAMACAATCACAGTACTTGGGTTTACCTGACATTGCAGCAAGACAGCATCAGAAATTCTGCCAAGATTCTTACTGCTGAGAAAGATTATTGTATTGGCAAATTGCTGCCAATTATCTTATTCTTGAGTTTCATTATAGGATTGTCAGAACAATGAATGCATAAAACCATGTTAAATTAAAACCAAACCAGCCAGAATACATCTTGATGATTGGCTGTAATCTCCTGGCACTATTCAATGTGATTTACTGTTACAATTGATGTAAATAATCAGGAATGTAGAAATGCCAGTTGTCAGGGTAAAAATCATTGACATATCTGTAAATATATGTAGACTATTAATTACAACTCCTTTCAGCCCAGTTTAATTATGATGGGCACAGTGGTGCTTGCTTCATTAGTAAGCARTAGAGTATAACAAAAGTAAATCTGGGCAGCAAAGCAATGAAGCTGAGGATTTGATGTCCATACTACATGTTTTTTTTTTTTCCCCTTGGACTAGCTTTTCTGTCCATTAGAGGGTGGAATATGCTATGTTAATCCATGAAGCACAAATCTCAGTTCAGCTTYAAGTCTGTACCCTCCAAAGCCTGTTGTCAATACAAAGAGTGCTCATTTTGTGTCTCCAAGGGAAAATTTCAGGGATTCTGTACTGCAGATTGTACCTATAAAAGAAGTTGACACTGTCCTGAAGTATCTACAAATGTTCCCTTCACTCATTTTGAAAGGAAGAATACAGTTTACTTATTATATATAAGTACTATATGTAATGTATGTGTGCATTTCCACTGCATATAAACCTACCATGGCTATATGAAAAATAAGTAATCTAAACCAAGAAATTTCCTACTAGAAGAAGACCTAAGGTATTTTGAAGCAATCACCCTCCTAAAGCCAGACACATGAAAAAGTAAGGATCATTAAATGTTCATTAGCAACTTTTAGATACTTGATCCCTAATTTGAAACCCTAACCTTGAGTTCAACGCTAAGACTTCTGTGAATGGACAAAAGCAACAAACACACTCTGAATTTTGATCTAYGGTATTCATCCAAATTTAACTTCCTACACAAATATGTTGATGCATGTTACATCATGACTGATTTAGTAGAACATATAAGCACACTGTTATTAGTGATCAGAATATAAACCAAGAAATTAGGCTGTAGGACTTTATTTCTTCCTTTTTTGTTTCTTAGTAAATCTTGTGCACGTTTGGTAAAAAATATACTATGTCAATTAAAACTGCACTTATTGAGATGGAAGATAACAGTTTTAAAAAATAGAAAATACTTGAAATGCCAAAATAAATGTAATATCCTAGCCCTTAATACTGTGGTCCCATGGTGCAAATTTTTCAACTGCTTTTGGCACTTTAGCTTTATTTCCAGCTATATTGAATTCATTATTGTTTGCCAATGCCATGCTGACTTTGTGCCAAATCAAATATAAAACTGCCATAAAAGCAAAAAAAATGTGTACAAGTTTTCTTCTGTGTGCACTTGTTAACTTTACAGAAATTCAATTGTGTTTGTGCCAGATTCAGATCAGATTTGCACTTCTGGGCATCCTAATGCTGCATCAATTCTCTTTTAACATCATGGCTTCAGATATGATCCCAGAACACYGTAACCACCAAATAAGAATTTCTTCTTGTAAATTCAAAAGTATGATCCCATGCTGTAACTTCTGTGAACTCTACTACTTTGTAGCAAGAATTCTAAATAAAAAGCCTCCAGACAAAACTGTAAAGACATTAAAAAAAAAATGCCAGCTGGGTTATTTTCAAAACTTTAAATGTCGAATCTAATGAGGTCCTGAAAACATAAAAACTACAGCATGCAGGTGTAGATTAACAGTATTAATAATCTTGGCTTGGATTAATAAATTTATATTCATATAATTTCCTGATAATATTAGTGTTTGTTAAAGATGAGGAAATACTATTACAACAAAATTACCATTAATTGATAAGAAAATTTCACCAGACAAGCCATGAGGAGTTGATTATTTTGAATGCAAAAAGGGTTTTGCAGTTTACATATAAAACACCATAGGGACGCCAAATACTCTTTAATAATCTCTAAAAATCATATTACTTACTATAATGTAAGTATAGACTGGGTGGGCTCTGTGCATGCCCATTGTGAAAAGGTACTGTCTTCTCTTTTCTGCTTGCCATGGAAGACAGAACACACAACTATGAAAACATTGGAAACACCAGAAACTCTTCCAGAGTTGCYTAAATCTGAAATAATTTAAGCTCATAAATGAAGTCTATATTTTAACGCAGTCTTTTTTAACTATTAAAGTGTAATTAAAAGTATGAAATGGTACTTCAGTTAATCTTCAGAGTATATAATGGATTTCTAAATGCATATAAATGTCAATAAATACTATTCTGSAGTTGCTGCATCCTAAACATTCATAAAATAATCTATTTAATTAAATATATGCAATTCAAAATAAGAGTTTYTGGCATTTTCATTCTATCTTGGAACCATTTATGTGCAACTCTCTTCTGAATTCTACAGCTGTAGAAAAAAAACATGTACCGGAAAAATGGCCAATTACAAAATCTCTACCTTATTAGAATGATAGAAAAATCTATAAAAAGAAGTGTGTCTGAACATTGTGAGGTGTCACAAACCACTGCTTTGTATCCTTTGGAAACTGAGATATACACCTGTAATTTCTCAAAAACTTTGCAACCAATTGGCAATTAATTTTGACTATGGGGATGAGCCAGTTATTGAACGGATAATACTTTCTAATATGAATTTCAGCAATTCTTAACATGAGCAACATGTAAAAAATTACGTAAACTGGCAAAAYATGTAAAATAGAGATGTGAGGACGTTGTCAGTAACGGGTCTTTTGAACATAAAATGTAAAGAATTCGCTTCTTTAATTTTCTCCTGTTAAAAATATGTTACAAAAAGTTCTAAGATCTTTCCCCATCCATTCCAAACCAGGTTATTTGTGTCCACATATCCTATTCAAAAATTTTGTTCTCCCTTTCTCACCTACAATGTCTATATATACAGATAAAAAAATTGCAAACTTAAGAAGCAAGTTAAATATGGGTAGACAGGTAGCAGAAGATGGGTTTTTATTATTTTATTGAAAGACAAGACATAAATAACAATACTCAAAAAATATGGATATGCAAATATATGTGCCTACAGCA
The DNA here is from genome assembly GCA_003546035.1 of Mixornis gularis. Classification (NCBI taxonomy): domain Eukaryota; kingdom Metazoa; phylum Chordata; class Aves; order Passeriformes; family Timaliidae; genus Mixornis; species Mixornis gularis. The sequence goes on along the minus strand of QVAJ01000052.1, from coordinate 455,484 downwards.
AAATAGCAGCTGTGAATATATAACACATACAAATAAACTTCYCAATCCACAAGCAGGCAAATAATTAATCACAACTTTTACTCCATATAAGAAGCAGGGATTAAAGGTGAAATTCTATGTGAATTTAAGAACTCTAATTTCAAGTATCTTTGGAAAGMTATCTTCAGGATCTCCATGTCTACACCCTCTTTTATAATCAGTGGGGACATGACTGACACAGCCATTACTTAAAAATATTTTGTAGGTRGCTTGTTAGAGGAGACTGGTCTTATCCTTTTCTGGAAGAGGGGAATGAAAAGCAGAAGAAATAACATGAACACACATTTTTTTTCCCCATATTCTATATAGTGCAAGACACTGACTTGACACATACCTAACACTTAAGTGTTTGCAAATTTATTCATTTCCTYAAAGTCTTTTCTAAAATACTCATCCTTAGAGAAATTAAGTCACCATGAATGTAAAGGATGGATTAAAAATGGAAAAAGCATTGCACCAGCTTATAAAAAGCAGTATGGAAGAGACAGGACTGAAAGTTAAAAGAACCCTTCATCTCCAGTTGGTGATTTCTTCACACACTGACAGGTGAACCACATGCACATATCATCTGTTACTCTGGCTAGTGGTATTGTGCCCAGAACTTCTGAAAATTAATTTCTCAATACACTGTGGTGAAGAACTGAATAATAAGACACATCTAAATCTTGTCTACCTTTCAACATCTTGTTTTAAGAAACTCTTCCCACCTACAAAGTTTATGGAAACAGAAGGAATAGAAATAAATATGTTTATAGCATTCATCTTTTACTATCTTTGTCCCAAATAGTCTTCTCTCTACATACATCCATAATTCTGYTCATATATCATGAAGACATAGTTTTGGCAGGGTGATTTTTAATATACATAAAATTTTGAAAGAATGATCCTAATTTTATTCTGAAATAACTTTCTTAGAATTTTAAATAATTAGAAACATTTGAAACATAGYTTAGCTAACTGAAAAAAATCTGTTTCATATTTATTGCTAATCTTCAGTTATAAAATATAACTAGGTTTGAGGGCACCAATCTTAATTTGTTGAAATGTAAACATTTCCTTAATATAATAAAGGGAATGGAGGAAAACCCACACCCTTCATTTAAACTGCTAAAATCTTTAGAAAATAATCCTAGGTTTTTCTTGAAAAYTCATTTTTTTAGAAAGGGAAAAAAATCAGTCAGAAGAAAGTTAACATCAAATTTTGATCTCAGAGGCTCCCACAAATTATTTGAAATGTCCAACATTATATACTATATTATACATTATTCCATGCTATCTAATATATTATTAGATACTATACTTTATGGAGTATATATCTATTATATGTTATATAAGATTGTACTTTTGCATGGGTATTAGAAATATGGAACAGAATAATATATTCGTGTTTGTGTAGCTTAAATGTTATAATTAGACTGTTACAGTTAATACGTTCATAAATTATACAGCAAATCAACAATGACACACCTAACAGGCCTTACATATGAATTGCAGCGAGAAGGAGCTTGCAAGGACGGTTACTCCACCATCCTAGTTTTCTAGGTGCTGATCATCCACCTGACKTAAGAAACTGCTTATCAACCTCCCTTTCAAAACAGATAGGGTTGAGCCAATAATTCTAAATGGAAATAATAATTTTTCATTCAACATGAGGCCAACATAGGCAAGAAGGCCAGGATAAAGAACAATAGGATACTGGCAGTTCTGTTCAAGGGTTCTAAGTTTTCAGACAGGAATTCTTGCTCATGGGAAAATTCTAGTAATTATAGCAGTGGGAATAAATTAACAGTAACTCTAGTGTCTACTCATCTAAAACTTGGAAAAGAGGAAATGATTCACTGCAAACAAACAGGAGCCTTTTTTGTGAAAAACAGAGGAAATGAGCAAACTTTTGGACCAAATCCCAGAGAAAACTCATTAAATCCAGCTGCACATRCATATAATGACAACGTCTATAATGGCTTCATAGAAATAGATTCCTTTTAAAATATGACAGAAAAAAAATTAGGTTGAGGTGGCAAAGAAGGTTAAGAAGTTCTGTCGCTCAAACCAGTGCGTTGAAAAATTCATGGACGCTGTTCCCACTAAGGTCTCAGTAATAATGCTACAAATATGATCACTTCTTTAATATTAAAGCAATATAATCCTTAGGCCATCACTCCCAAGATTATAAATTCAGCTGAAATTTGCTTGCAAATTTCAATCACATTTTTTAGCTATGATGAATACATCAGCAGATGAGAAAAAAAAATGCTTAAGAAGCCTACCTGAATTGACATCACTGAAAAATCTTACTTTCATACTCTAAAGATAGAATTTTAATATAAATGTAAAACACCATGTGCATATGGACACCTACAGTGATCTCTGCTAGCCACTCTCTCTCACCTGCAAAGCATAACTGCTTTTTAAACTTTATAACAAGACACTTTAAAAAGCAGCCCTTTTCTTGGTAATAGATGAGAATTACAACACTGGGAAAACCTAGTGGCTTTAAGAAGATGAGAATCTCTGACYAATAGACAGAAAAGTCAGAAGACCTTCAACTCAACAATTTTCAGAACCAAATCACAATAACCTTTAACAAATTAACTTTTCCAAATTTCATACTACCTATATATCAACCTTTTTTTTTCCTAATTGAAAATGAGAAATAGTTAACATCTTCCTTCTTTCTAACCCTAGGCCCAGAGGGATAATTCAGTGATTTAAGGATGATAATTTAGGTAAATTTGGAAATTATTTTTTGTTTAAAATTTTCAGAGCATTTAAAAAAAGCTATTCATTTTGTTGATGTATAATTGCAATGCACATATCTTAATTCAAACAAAATAATGGTTTTCACTCCAAGTATTTTCTGAAGAACACAATTTAATAATCATGAACTATTCAGCCTGTACTCCTAACACAGCATGCTAGTACTGTTTTATTTCTTGTGTTTCTTCCTCTTCTCAGTTTCCTTTTTGCACCCTCCTTTTTACTAATGCAGTCTCAATTCTCCACTCCATATACTTGCTCTATTTCTCAGACAGCCTGTCTGGCAATATTTGTCTCTTACTTTTGTATCCTAGCCTTTTCRTCCAAAAAATTCACCTTTCCCCATAGTCTGTGGTGCAATTCTTGACTTCTGTATTCCTCTTTAGGACTCCCTGGGCTGATATCGTAGCTTCATTTATTCCAAGCTCCCAGCACAGTAACAGGAGAGGTACCTATCTATTCCCTTCTTTCTCTCTTTTTCCCTTCTCTCTAGGTCTGGCTTTTATGTCCCCGTTATTATAACCAAACAGCTTCATCCTCACCTTCTCAGGCTACCCACGAGACACAGGATATTGGTGGGTTTACCCCAGCTGACAGGTAAGCCCCCACCCAGTTGCTCTCACACTTCCCCATAGTGGGATCAGAAGAGAATCAGAAAGACAAAAGCAAGAAAATGAATCAGTCAAGATAAAAACAATTTAATAAGCAAAAACAAAACAAAACCCCAAAACACCCTAAATCCAAACAAGTGATTGGGTTGATGCAAACCAATCACTTATCAACAGCAGACTGATACCTAGTGAGACTCTCAGCAACAGCTCCCTCAAGAACACTTCCCCAGATTTTAATTGCTAAACCTGAYAAGATGTGAAGTGGCATGACGCGGTACATTCAATTCAGGTCATCTGTGTAACCTCCCACCTTCTGAGCCTAGCTGCTGGCATGTCAGAGCAAGTAACAGAGAAGGCCTGTGAAGCACTGCTCAGCATTAGGTGAAGAATCGTAGAATCATGGAATCATTAATGTTGGAAAAGATCTCAAGGAGCATATACCCAATCTTAGACCAAACATCACCCTGTCAACTAAACTATAGCATTAATGCCAAGCCCAGCTGTTTCTTGAACACTCCAAGGGATGATTACTCCATCACCTTCCTGCACAGCCYCTTCCAACCTTGACAACCTTTCCAGTGAAGGAATTCTTTCTAAAAGATAAATTAACTCTATCTATTCTTAACTGAAGAAAGTTAACCCCGTCCCAGTCAAAACCAATACAGATGGACAAACTATTCTCCTCCATCCTAATCCAGGCCTGCTGAGAAAAAGTATTTTGGAGTACTCATTCATAGGGTAGGATGTTCTCACATAATTTTATGTGGCTTAAGATCTGTACCTCAAAAAATCTGGTAAGATTTTCCTGAGATGGGAAAAATGCAAAACATCACCATGCCAGCATTTCCATCTCCAAAGCATGGGTTTACATAATTTTTCAAACAGAAGGCTAATATAATACTTATATTCACCTAAAAAAAGTGGTTTTCATTGTTTCTGTCTTAGAGATAAAAATTTATTTGGCACCTACTCTGTTTACTGGGGTAGCAGCTTCACAGATGTCTTAAAATTAAAAGTGAAAACCAACCTCAATTATAAAAACTGTTATAAGACCAAATTTTTTTTGTTCATACAGAGATTTGAGGATTTGAGGGGAAGGGGAGCCTATATAAATGTTGAGTATTTTGGAAGCAGAAGGTAATTTAATTTTGTGGGGGAGGAAGGAGGGAAAAGATAATGATGTCATGTCATTAATCAGGATATCATAATTCTTTTATACAAGTGAAATCAATATTTCCAACWAATTTTTCTTTTGACATTCATTAATTTTTGTTTCGCTAGTTTGCAACTTTGACTTCCTTTYAGAAGATTTTTTCCTATGCATGCAATATTCATTTGGGGTTACATTCATTTGGGGTCAGTCACATAATGGTACTGCTCTTAACAGGACCTGTGACTAYGTCATACATGTATCAGTTAAGATGTACTCATTTAATAATATTTGTCTTTGGTGTCTTTTTTACTGGAGTGTGTGAAGGTTCTAAACGGAAAAGATCTTATGTACAGACTAGTTAGGKAAAGGAAACTGGAAAACCTTCTTTTCATTACTGGATTGTTGTGCTAAACTGACATTACACACCTTCAGGCAAAGCCACTATATTCCTGAATTTGAGATTGAGTGTGTGCTAGAATAATTGTCTGAATCTGCTGTTTCAGAACATTGTYTTCACTGACATTCTAACCTTTTCAATTACTGCAGAACAGGAAATGAACTAAATTAAAGTTCATGATTCTCTTAAATTACCTATTATAAGTGGTTTCAACAATTTATATAAATTGAGACCATGGTAATTCAGATTTCTCTTCCATGCACTAACTTTCCCTATCCCTTGAAAGCAGTAGGGTTAAATAATGATTATAACACAAAATTTAAACTGAAAATTAAAATTAATCTTTAGCAGTAACAAAATGCCATGAATACTAAACCAGTGCATCATGTCTGAGAAATATATTTAAAAATTTCTTTCCTTAAACTGAAAAGTATATCTTCACACCAACRAAGAGAATATTGTAAAACTACTAACTATTCTAAATATAAAGGRTGATAAATGCAAATGAAAATATTTAAAACCTCATTAAAAAAAATTCTATCCATGCACAATCTTAAATCTGTAGTAAGTTCTGTGGAGCGGAGAACAATTCAGGGGCCTGAACTCTTCTGAAAGAAATKATAGCCACGGAGAATTCTGCTTTCAGAGAAAGAAATGGTCATTATGGATTCAAAATTTGAGGATGTTACCATTAAATTATGATTTGTGCCTACATAACATTCATTTTCAAAAAGAAAAATTTACTGCACCAGATTGGGGATCCATGGAATTGCCATAGAGAGCTAGATAAGCTGGTCCTAAAAAAGAAGATGTTGAGATAAGGTCCAACAGCAACTTCATGCTATTTCAAATAACTGTCAGTGCAAAGCACATGGGAAAAGCCCTCAGGTCTCAGAAGAGTCCAAGGAGAAATTTTACACAGTGGTAAAGTTCCTTACACATCATTAATATAGACATCCATCATCAGGCACCATGAAAAGAAATGAGTTTTGAGATTTCTAAATGGTACTGAGCAGGGTTTTCTTCTCAAACATTTGAGAACTTTACTGAGAAAATTGTGCAAGTTCAGTACAGCCCTGTCATCTGTGATCTGTACAAGACCATATAGATCACACAGTGGCATCAATCGGCGGTGCTCAGAGGGTCACAAAACCTTTGTATATGACATCTATGATAATGTGCATGGGTATTATTTAAGAAAAATGAGACTATATTCAAGGAAGAAGGGTTAGACAGGAGCAAGGAAACACTYGTGAAAACAAGTCAGAGTAAGTTCAGTGCATGATGGGTGAAAATAAACACTGTTAAATTTCCTGTTGTGTCRGGAGTGTGATAGGGGAGTGGTTAGGCACGGCAGGGAGACCACCTGTTTGTTATTCAGAAGCAGTACTGAATTACTCCTTATTTAAAGTTGCAGTCTGTTACTTTAACCACACAGCTGTGTTTTGCTTTTTCTGCCTGTTACTGTGTGGCATCAATAAGATTTTGATTTTATCTGAATGCCAATGTAACATTAAATGCCACTGACATGACAGCACAAATCACTGGAATCTTTATACTAGAATGGCCAAATCTTATAACTGAGCTGTGAACAGGAATAGCTGTGGGAATGCCTGTATCTAGTCTCTTCCCCACAAAAATTAAAGGTATCTCAGAGAGAAAAGTTTTAATTAGAAAGAGAGAAAAAAGATCACCTGAATTAGAAAACTGCAATTATGAAAGAATAACAGACATTTTCTAAAATAAAAAATAATAACAAAAAAAATTAAAAMGGCTGTCACATGKGTCAGCTGTGGCTACGCAAGCATATACTAAAAATTTTACATGCAGATTGCTACTAGTGTCCTCTACTCATAGGGAATTAAAGTCAYCAAGGACTGAGGAAATTACTTATATTGTCGTTTCCTCAGCACTGAAATATGAATGTTCACMGTCATTCCCTCTGACAGCAGTGTAGAGATACTGGAAGTATTCCTCCTAACACACTATAAGGAAATGGCTCTATAAAAACTACACGAAGTCGACAAGCTGCCTTCTTTGTACTTCATTTTTCTTCTCCTCTGGTAGAGTCATGTTCAGCTATTGCTCACATTACTATTTCATTGACTCATAATCCATATATACTTACCCCGACAATTTCAGGCTAAAATACTCTTCATTTTTCTGAAGTTGCTTCCTTAAATAAAATCATTGTAATTTTAGTTTGCGCTCAAAAATATTTCTTAGTTTCTCAAAACAGTTAACTTGAGAAAGGGTACAGATGTTTTCATGTTTTTTTCTAGTAAAAATTACMCCAACCTATCAGGATAAATCTATTTTCTTGAAAGTTTCTATAAGATAACTATAATTTTCAGTTTCCATTCAGTATTACCTGACRTAATTTCCTCTACAGAAGATTTCATGAGAAATTTCATCAGATTTCATTTGGAACTCAAATMATTTATAGATTTCCCTTCAATATGTGCTTATATTCTGATTTCTACAGTTTATAGAAACATCTTGGATTCTGAGTTTAAAATATTCAGTTTTACTAAGTTAGTAATGAGATTCTGAAAGAAGAGATGCAAGTTTCTGTATCCACATTTCTGTCCTCATGGATCATTAGCTTTTTCTTCTATTGTACTTTTAAATTTAACATAGTCTTCAGCATTCACTCTGTCAAAAAGGATAGAAAGGTAGTTGCACAAAAATGAAATCGCAGACTATA
>QVAJ01000052.1:426863-437865 GCA_003546035.1 Mixornis gularis | reverse complement strand
AAAAAAAARRAAAGAAAAAAAAATCCCCAACTTTTATTGACATCAGTCAGTGCCAAGAAGACAGATCCTTTCCTTTCTGGGTAAAGAGTAGGTGAGTCTTTTTCACAGCCATGTGTAGTAAGCACCTAGTGACACTTTAATTAGACATTTCTTGTTGTAGCTCCCCAGTAAAGAAAATAATAAAGAGTAGGAGGAGTGAGTGGTATGTTCCAGACCATGGACTCAGTTTGAATTCTGAACAAAGGCCCATAAAATTATTTCAAATATGCAACGTAAATTCCACCACATAGATTAAAACATCCAAACAGACAGCAAATAATATTGGTGTACCAGTGTATCTTTACAAACAGGTATTAAAACCACTTAAAAAAAACCCACTTTATAAAATTTCACAGTAACATTAACATACCAACTATTAATTTTCAACTTCTTTTTGGGTGTACGAGATTGATACTGATATCTCATTTTCCAGTCTAGGGATAAATTATACTGTAGTTTTTTGACCTAAACATCATTAGATCTCATTCAGAATTTTGTAAAAACGTAACAGATATAATAATAATAAATTAATGTGTAATTGTTAAACAGCAAATGCGCCCTATCAAATAAGTGATAGGCTTAGAAACAAAAAACCTGTATTTTTTCTAAAACTATTTACTAGATTTTTAGGGTTTTTAGGATGTTAAAACATTTATTTGAGGAAGTGTGTGTGTGGGAGGGGGGAACACAGTTTTCAGTAAAACTCAATATAGTTTAATAAGCATATGTGTAAAGAATAATTTTGAAAATACACTGTAAAGATAGACCTGAAAATATATTAGAAAATAATTGATTTAAATATATTCAAGAAGAAATGTATTATTTACATTTGCAAATAAGCAGCCTAAATGTTTGTATTTACATTCCCGAGGCCTTCACAGATATCAAATTTATGTGCCTCTTGTTTTTGAAAAGTATAAAACGAGTGTATTTTTTACTTCCTCCCTACAATAAATGTGAAGAAAGAAAGAGAGTAAGAAGGAGAAGGAGAGGGAAGCAGGGATGGATGGTGGGATGGGGGAAGAAGGAGAGGGAAGCAGGGATGGATGGTGGGATGGGGGAAGGAGGGAAGTAAGTATGAAAAGAGGAAGAACGGAAGGGGGAATGAGACAGTTACAATCTTACTTGGAGCCTTAGTTCTACTCTGCATTTGAGATCTCCTTAGGTAAAATGAAAAAGGAAATCACCAATAAACTGGCTCAGGATCTTTATCTAGCCTTTTTAGTTAGAGTTCATTTGCTATTTTAAAGCASAGCTTTATATTCTCCCCTTCCTTAGCTTCAGTTTTGAGCTACATTATATTTAGCAGGCAGAAGGGTGTTGTGGAATAAGATCTCCTGTCACTAAACTTCAGACAGATGAACTCTTTCTTTGTTAGGAAATATAGGATGCATAAGGTATTTCTAACATGTTTAAAGTMACTTTACATTGTCTAAATGTCTCAAAGAACTGTAGTACACTGAGAAACTAGATTTTTATTTTGATATTTCTTTGGTAAAGCATGTAAAGTATGTGATACCCATTACATATGGTTACATATACACGTCTCTCTGTACCTATTGGTGCACATATTATCTATATGTAGCTATTTTTGTCTTGGATTTTAGGAAAAAGGTAGAACTGATTAASTTTATAAAATGTAATTCAAAGCAATGCCAACATTAATGCCACATTAATGAGAAACATTTACAACATCAGTACTCTACACAAGCCCTCTGCAAACTAGTGTTTGTTTAGGTAAAGATGCATGCAAAAAACCAATGTTCCCTTAGGCTGCATTAGTATCTTATTATCTACCTCCTTTAAAGAACTAGAAATACACAAGTACAATGTTGAAGATAAAAAAGTATGGAAGCAAAGAACWTTTTCTTACTTAATGTTCATGCAATATTCTATGTTTTGTTTCAGTGAGTAAATGTAAACCACTACGACATATGCAGTTATAGAGAAAGTGAACAATAAACTTTCCAAAATCTAGAACTGGACACCCTTCTTGCTCCAATAAGTCTATGTTCCAAGGTTCAAAGCCACGGTAATTTTAAATCTGTGAATAAAAGTACTGACGTATAAGATCAGGGATAACAAGAGTTACAAACTAAAGTTAAAATACTATTACTCTTCTAAAGTATATTACTTTAGGCAAAAAGCAGACTTATTCTAACAAGAACAATTATTTACTAAACTTCAATTACATGGCAAAGTTCTCTAAACTCAGGCTGGCACTCATATACCTCCAACCCATGCTATAAAAGCATATTCTGTTTTCAGTGCATGTTACCCGTTTTCAAATCCCTTGCAAATATCTGAGAGCTATGCAGTTCCATCAGACCCCATCATTCCCTTCGTTATCATGRCAAAGGCTTGCTCATGTCATCTGGCCAGTCAAGGTTACTGCCTTGTCTTACGTCAGTCAGCAAACCACTAACTCAGACCCCAGAAAGAGGCTTCCCAAGGAAATTAAGCCCTGCTTTGTAACTTCCCTTCCTCAATTCATACAAAACCTGTCACAGCTCAGGTTAAAGTTTTCTAGCTATATTTTGCTAATCTTAGGATATCAAGTCAAGGCCATGTTTAATTAGCTCCCCCGATGTCTTGGCCTGACTTTTTTCACAGAAAGTTCCTCATCCATGGAAAAATTCCTTTTTTCTCCAGACTGTTGGAGCTTCTAAGTGTGTTAATCACTGCAATCTCTGCCATTTGTGAGCAATGCCCAGCTATAAAGTGGACCTTATGACCTAAGGACTTCAATTGAATATTTTTCTAACTATTCCTGCACACTGCAGTCCAGAACTGCATGACCACGCTTCCCATAATTATGAACTAGAAACTCAAAAGAACAGCCATGAAATGCAATACTGAGTCTGGCCTTGGCAGCAGGAAAAGCTTAAGCAAAGGCATGTCTCCACTTCAAGGCCCTAATATTTTACTGGTATGGGAAAAGTCATGTTTTTGCTTTAAATGTATTTACACTAGCTGATACTGCTGCTACTTTTTTATATCATAGTTAACACATGCAGCCAGGATGTGTGACACTTAAATTCAATTAATTTTGCCTCTGGAGATTTGGACATGCATCTCCTATGACTTCTGCCTCACACAGAGAGAATTGAAAATCAGTCACAAAATGAACAAATGTTGACTAACCTCTTTAGCACAGTGGGTAGGACATTAAATAAGGGAGAAGGAATACTTCTAAGGAACTCATACATTAAACATTTGGGAAATAAAAATCTGGAGTAACTCATGAATCAACATTTACCGTTACCTTGTGAGTACCAAACAACTAGACAGGAAAAATATATTCATGYTCACTTCCATTTCTTCACCTCCAACTAATCTTTAATTTCTTATGCAAAATTAAATGTGGCMTTTGGCCACATTGACATGATGATTCTTCTAACAAGCATCAGATACACTTTAAAATTCTTTTACAGAAGCAAAGCAAATGAAGCCACACCTCTTATATTCTTGATGAGAGATCAAGCCAGGGCAGTTTTGTGTAAAGAAGGGATATGGCTTGTCCACCTATGGTAAMTGAAAAATAAAGCACTGCCAGTCTTGAAAGATGTCATGCAACATWACCTATCTAGCACAGTTGTTCTGTGAGTAACTACTGATTTTATTATCTCAAGCAGACAAATACTATCGTATTATCTTGAAAGAGCTCTTAGTTCTTGACTGCAGAGGAAACTTCCTTACTTCAATGCCTCCCAGATACCTGCTCAGTTCCAGAAACCTGCTTTCATCTTTGGCAACATGAACTACCTCCCTGGCCCAGAAAGATGAAAAAGATTTCTCATTCTCCTACATTAGAAAAAAACACCTTGTATGTGATTATAATTTCGTTTATTGACTACAAATCACTGAATATTACCCATATGCACCCTTTCTTCAATAAAAATCAGCCATATCTGTATTAGTATCTACAAGTCTTAAATTATGCCAACTTTGACAGGTATGGTATTTGCCAGGAGAAATAATCTTTAYTGATCCTAAAGTAATTACTGTTGATATTCTTTCTCCATATTTTGATCCACAATGCTGTGTTGGAAATATCAGTGTGAATTTAGGTGAAGAGGTAATCTATAACATACCCACTGAACATTCTCTATGTAAATAGTATTTTCRGAACTAGCTCCACAACTGTAGCTATTAAAGAAAATGAATATATTTCACAATTCTCTCTGRGGGTTATGTGATATGCTTAGCTTAGTATAATGTAGGTACAACTTAAGAACTTAAAAGCTGCATATAATACCTAAAAATTGCTATAAAAAGATGTAGCACTGAAATTCATATTRTGATGTAACAGAGATCCCTTCTCTATGTTGCCTGTCTCCCTTTCCTTTGTTTCTGCATCAATCTATTTCACTTTTCAAGATACAAAATATATTGATTCAAAGTTCTCAGGTTTTTACTACCAACATGGTCAGTGACACCTAAACCTACTGTGTAGATTAAAATGTTTTGAGTCCACGGGGTGGAGAGAAAGAAAAAGGAAGGAAGGAAGGAAGGAAGGAAGGAAGGAAGGAAGGAAGGAAGGAAGGAAGGCATGCTCTTGGAGATATAATGAAAATAGCACCTAGTGTGTGCTACGAGATATATACTTGTAGCATCTAATACAAAATATATAAAATTAAGAGGTTGTTTTCATATTAAAACATATCTAAATCACTTGTTACATAGCTTAAACTAGCACACARTAAACAAAATTTGCTCTGTAAATATCAGCTGCTTACATGGATCCAATTTAGATTCTTCACTTCCCAAGTCTGCCAAACTATGRAAGTCTGCCAAAACACAGCATTCAAAAGACAAGGTCCTTGAACACATCTTTATAAAGAAAAAAAAAAAAATCTATATTGTACTGCCTTTATGTTTCAAAAGTGAGAAAGMAGACAAAAGCAGATTAATTTAACTCTCCATTATAATATTCAAATCTTGTGTGMTTTTTAAAGTTAGTTTTATTTATTTATTACAAAATCAGAAATATCCACATTAGAATTCAACAGGTATACTCATATTGACTGTAGGTCACCTGTTTCCATATGTAAAAGATTTTAGAGGAGAAACTACATGCTTTAATTTCACTACAGTTTCCAAGTTGTCTGTTATAACCTTGGTAAGAGCTGCAGCAGACTGAAAAATGCTGCTTCATCAAACTGTTCTTTTATTCCCCTTCAGAGAGAATAATCTGTCTGGAACAGATACTTGACCCCATTCTTTGTTCTTTTGCTTAATAAAGTCACTTAAATTCTATTTAAATAAGTAACTTTTTTCTTTMTTTCATTGTCTTACTTGAAATTGGATAAAAGGAAACTGCAGAGGGTAGATCTTTTGAAGATCATCAAACACTTCCTGAATATGAGCATAAACTATAAAACAAACAAAATTCAGAGATTTTTGAATTGCTTTGAAATATAGTTCATGTAAAATGTAACATTAACTTTGTTTAATGGAAAAGTTTACTTCATTATTTTTTCTTCCATACAGCTTGCTAAAAGGTTTGACAGCATTTTAAGCAGATCTCCAAAGCAGAGATCAAATAAAAAGTAGTATGTTGTCAGTTTAAAGGCTTCTCTGACACAAAGCACTCTACTGAGTGCAGAATACCTTTGTTGTATTTACAAAATTGTGCAGCAGTTCATGAAGTATGAGAAAGAGGCTGAGATCAGACATTCTTTATGTTTCTGTTGGACAATATTGTTATCCAGTAGGATGATTATGCAACATTAAAAAATGAGCAAAGGTGATCATGGATAAAGYATTGTATGCTTTGTCTTCAAATAATAGCAAAAACTTAGGGTTTGCCCACAGTCAGCGAGGGATTTCTAAAGCTGAGCATGTGACTTCTGCAGGGCAGACACGTTACATGACTGGACTTAAGCATGGATTCATGTACACACTTGTATACAGTGCTAGGAGCTGAAGCYTCCTGTTAACTGGAATGCTGCATCAAACTGAGGTGCACGTGGAGTTCCCACAGCAACTCACTGCACAGTGTCTGAGTCTGTATTGTCCTTCATCTCCAATTCTGCAGCCTGCACTCCACTTGAGAGTGCACCTGTAACTTTTCATCTACACACTACCAGGTGACTGCAGTATTACCTTCACTCTGGTTTCACAAGGGTTGTTGTTCTCATCTGGCACTACTGAATTCARAAACAATGTTATGCTGGGTTTCTCCTAAGAAGTGATTGCCATTGATTTTTAAATCATGCTGTTCTCATCCCATTTCTCATTCTTTTGCCTTGTAATTTTTGTAACTCTACACAAAGATCACATCACTCCAGGTCTGGTAGTGTTCAACCCATAACTTCATACTTGAATAGAACCTTGTAGATAATGAGCAGTTAATAGTTATTTTAATGGACCATATATATTACACAAGAATGTATGTACACAAATATATCATGTTGAATACTATTTATTCTGTAGCACCTACATGTGATCCATTTGGTGTAAACAGCATCACAAGCTACCAATGAGGATCTTGAGAAAGTCTGCATTAAAAATATAACTGTACCAGGGAGAAAGCAAAAATGTATTGGCTTTTTTTTCTCATTACTATTATCATTATTACTGTCACCACTACCTTTACTGGAGAGAATTTTTTGTCTGAGTATTCTTTCCTTCCTCTTACCAGTTGGTGCCTGAGAAGTGGCATTCCCTGTTGTTCTCTCTCTTTTTTTCTCTTTGTTTTCTTCTCTAGGGTGGATTTCAAGTTAGGTCGTTGGCTGTGGACTGCACTACTAAACCATGTTCATAGCAGCCTCTCTTAATACTCTTTAAGCAACACCTGTATGATGGTGGTGAGGTTAGAATGCCTCAGTGAAAACCCTACTGAGATGTTTTCCTGAAAACAAACCTCTATTCTGTAWTTTTTGTAGCATTTGAATGCACAGAATAATGAAGCAGGGAAGGAAGGCCTAAACAGCAGGCAAATCCTTTTCTGTGGTCTGCTTAATTAGTTCCCAACCCATATGCCACTGAAAAAAGGCACTACTCACATTGTCAAAACAAATCCTATGAAGTTAATTGGCCTCAGGGGATTATTTTCACAAACCAAGGAATGAGCATTTTTTTGTATTTCAATTATTTTGACTTTTTTTGTCTACTTGTTCTAGTATCATCTGATAATAAGCTTTGGACATAACACCCCTACATTATTTGTCTTAGCAGGAAACAACACATAGCAGACATAACCTTAAACTGTAGAAGGACTACTTGAGTCTATCTTTATTCCTTCTAACCATATGTGACTAATATTTCATACCAGGGCTCAGACAAAGGTAATTGAGGTCTTACACAAATCACTCCTTCTTATTCTGGAACTAAAATCAGAGTGCCCATGGAGTACCAGCTGAAATCTGTAGTGCTTTCTGAATATTAAAACTTCAGTTTTCAGATRGAGACAACTCAAACCTGTAACTATTATATGGCACCATATTTTAAAGATTCAGGCACAGTAAAACTCCAAGACTAACTCAAGCAAATCTTCAATATTCAGTCAAAAAACTGAAAGTAAATGAAAGGAATAAGTAACACAACCTTTTGATTTTACTTATAAAATGCAATGTTTTAAGATAAAGAAGCAGAAATTACCAAAAAAATCAAATAACTATTAAATACATTGGATAAAATGGAAAACAGCCTATAGACTTARCAATTTAAATGTGATAGTATTTAAAAAAAGAATTGTGAAATACAGTGGGTGCTGAATGCATGAACATCCTTATTTCAATATGAAGATTCAAAGACTCAGCTCCTGATGTTATATAAGATTTCTGGTTCATGAGCAGCTCTTAAATGAGAGCTCTCTCTGCCTAAAGTCTAGCTAAAAATGAACAGCAATTTTCAGACTTAGTTTGACTTCTTAAAGGTGAACTCAAATACAGATTTTATGCTACAGAGATTTTCAAGAAAACAATGAATGTCAGATCTCAAGGGTCTCAAKAAATCTCCAATGCTATTCATGTTAACAGGGTCCCCACTTGTTTCAATCTCACTGGAAATTAACTGAATGCTACATGACAGAGTATATTAATTACAATTGATGACTTTGCAATGAATACTAACYAAACTGTTAAAAGGAAACAGCTTATTAAATGGTATCAGCATTTTATTGTAGCACCCTACCAATTATTCAAGTAGTATTTAATATAACAACTGAATATGATAAATTAATGTGATATTAATGTGAATAGCAGTGAGCAATACCTCAGTCAAGATTTTACTCAAATACTGTATTAATGCACTATAAAAAGTCAAGTGCCATATAAAATTTAAGAAAGGAGCAACACCACTTAAATACGAAATCAGCTTTACTGTTTAAGTTTTTTACAGCTCGATTTGGGAATTCCATACAGTTGAGATGACTCATGGCATGGGCGACAGGAAATAATGCAGGTTAAAACCCAAWCCAAACAAAAAAGACCCAGCACTCAAAACCAAGTTTATTTTCTTATATGTTGTGTTTTAACTCTGTTCAATCTTTACCATGAAAGTCTAGTTTGAGCTGAATATAGTGTACACTGTGTAGTGYACAAATGATATTTTCATTATATGTCATACACAGATAAAATTACAGTTTCTTTAAGAGATAGTGAGCAGGAAATGTGCAGACAAGCAGACAGAAGCAGCTTGCAAATCAAATAGTATAGTTGTTGCMATGATCACGTAAAGGACAGTCGAAGAACAAATTCAAATATTGCTTCCCTCTTAYGAGAGACTGGAATGTTAAGGGTTAATAACTCAAACAATCATTTATTTGCAAAAGCAGCAAGTTTGCTGAGACCAGGTTTGCACCCCCACAAATGAAGGGGAGGAAAAGGTGTTTTGGATGTTGGTAGTGAAACCTCTGATCTCTCTAAGAGCAGCCCTGGTGCAGAGKGGGTGAGCACCCATCATCAGAGGATGACCGCTACAAACTGACCTTTGTTTAGCAACAAGCTGGCCTTTGAGCCAGATAAGGGAAAACACAACTGCCTTCATTCCCAGGGAAGTTATCAGGACATTTGGGACATAGACCCAAATGAATACCTGAAGGTATTCATCCCTTCTGATAAGGCATGACTGGCTGAGAAAYACTAGAAAATGTCATAGATGTCATAAACTATCAAAGACCCACTGAACTTTATGTCGTGGGGGCTTTCCCCATCCTCASTGGATCAAGACCACAACCRTCACTTTGAGCAATGGACATCTAAGTTGCAATAGTCTCATAGCTGAATCCTTGTGCAGTGACATCTTTTCTCTCCACTATMTACTTATATCCTTTCTCTCTCTTTTTTCTTTTCCTTATATATTTTCTTAAATGATGATTTTTATATTTCCATAGATTATAACAACAGTGGCCACATACCTTCTTGCCACTGCAACCAAACTGTTCTAAAAGAAACCTGCCACACACACACACACACACACACACACACACACACAGATAGGTAGGTAGGTAGGTAGGTAGGTAGGTAGGTAGGTTGGTAGGTAGGTAGGTAGCTAGGTAGGTAGCTAGGTAGCTAGATAGATAGATAGATAGATATAATAGATACATATATATATTTATATATACTGGTAATTTAGTGTTGTTTTACTCTAATCTTGAGAATTCTTGTTGTTTCTCTCACACACCACCCAGAGTCAAACGACCTTCTCCTAAATCCACTGGCCAGACCAGAGCATCACATAATCGTAAGATCAGACAGGATCCCTTGGATGTGGTGGAGTGATCAGTGTGGTGCAAAGCTATTTAAGGTTTTCTGGTGTGACCTGGACATAGTGAAAGGTTTTCTGTGCGAGAAAGTCAACCTCAGAGAGTGTTGTGATGAGGACATTGAATCTCAGTGGGTTACTGAAGGGTGTAACTACCAASATCAAGTCAAATGGTGACTGTCTACTTTTTCTGAAATTATAATGATATTTTTTTCCCCTCAGTATGACCTGGGTATGTGAGGCCTGCTGAAAGGTTTTGTGGTGTAATCTGAGCCTTTTGAAAGGATTTCCAGAAAAAAGCCAAGCCAACTCTCAGAGGGGGAGAGAAAGACATTAGCCCTCTGCAGACTAGTGGTAGATTTGAAAGGAACGACCAACCAAGAGGAGTCAAATGTGATGAAATTAAGGTATTGTTAAAAGAGAAGGCACCTATTTCAGAGCTTTGTACTTTGCAACTCACTGTAACAGGATCTCCACTCCGGTTTTTATGCCTTCAATAATCAGTCAACAGTATACCTTTGCTAAGTGTGAAGGAAAGAATGAAATGTCTCCTCTCTTTCAGAATTTCATTAGTATATCACAGTGCACCATATAAAGGAATACCAAAACTTAAAGGCTCACCTTTTCCTCACCTTTTTAGAGGATTACTGCAAATGATAAAGTCAAATTTCAAAAAGTACTAAGGCGATAATTTAAGTGTACATCAGATGCATGCATTTGACACTGCAGTCTAAACTCCCTCCTCTGCCTCAACCCCGAGTTCTTGGCCACCTATCTCTGGAAATGTGCGTGCTCACAGRTATCTTGTTTTGTTAAACATTTCTGGTTTTGCACTACTCCTCACTAAGTCTGAGAAGACACAGGTAACCATGTAGGTTTTTTTTTTTTCCTTTATAGAGAAGATGAGTTTAAGGACCTTGTCTTTGAATGCTGTGTTTTGGCTGACTKCCATAGTTGGCAGATGTGGGAAGTGAAAAATCTAAATTGGATCCATGTAAGCAGCTGATATTTACAGAACAAAYTTTGTTTACTGTGTGCTAGTTTAAGGTATATAACAAGTGATTTAGATGTGTTTTAATAGGAAAACATCATTTTAATAGGACAACATCCTGTTGTCAGAACACAGTAGGTGCTATTTCATGCTATTTCTCCATTAATCCTTTCCTTTCCTTTCCTTTCCTTTCCTTTCCTTTCCTTTCCTTTCCTTTCCTTTCCTTTCCTTTCCTTTCCTTTCCTTTCCTTTCCTTTCCTT
>QVAJ01000052.1:409294-426778 GCA_003546035.1 Mixornis gularis | reverse complement strand
CTTCCCCTTCCCCTTTCCCCTTCCCCTTCCCCTTCCCCTTCCCCTTCCCCTTCCCTCCAAACTCAAAACAATTGTGTATAAGCTAAAACAACTACTTTATATCCTTCCTAGAGGACAGAAAATTCTCTTCTACCCTTGCAAATTGAAGCTTTTTGTCCTTTTTATGACCTCTAATGAACTACAGAATTTTTTTTAACTTTTTTTTTTTTTCATTTAGCTTTCATGGTCTTATGGTTCACCGGTTTGTTTCTTTGTTTTAKAAATGCATCTCTTAATCTATAGCCTTTCAATTAATTTTCTAACAGTAACACAACTCCAATACAGAGTATTATAAAGCTCCTAAATAGTTTGAACTCTAAAGTAAGAAAAGTATGATTAAAAGTATAGATATAGATATATTAAAAGTATGATTGGTTTGTTAGATAAGATTTAGAAAATCTGCCTTAGTTACAGATTTCCTGGAAATAGCATGTGGATCCTGTTTAAAAGGTTAGCGATGACAATATGATAACATCAGAAATCTGATTGTGACAGTCTCCTTTAGGTGTGCATTAGCCTCATAATTAGGGAGTTCAATAGACTTCAATAAGAAGTTGTCCCACCTCATTTCTGGACACCACTATTCACTGAGCTTCTGGGATTCACACAGCTTTGTGGATAGGCAGAGGTGCGTGACTGCCTAGAAGCTTTACTCTTGGTTCTGTACTCTAGGGGGACTACCCACTAAAAGCTGGTGTTTGTCCTCAGGAAAAAGTAGYCAACTGTGAAATGTAAATGAAGCTATAATAGAACTGTGTAATTATAGGTAAAGGAAAAAAGASTTATTGCTGGAAGGAAAAAGTGGTAAGAATATTGCCTCCATGCTCAGACAGTTTTGTTTTCACAGTGATGAAATAAGTATAAAGGTATGTATTTTWAAATGTATATACAACATCTGCAACTGTGAAAAGCAAATGTCATAATGGGAATAAATTATATATGTAGAAGTAGTGTCAGCAACCCATCACAACCACAATTACTAACAAAATGTACGCTTTTGAATGTTTTTTTCTAGAAAACACTGGAATAATAATTAAAGCAATAATAACAACTAAATAACAAATCAAAACACTGGATAAAATGTAAACAAATGAAGGGGACGAAAGCTGTTTTCTGGTTGTAAGKCTCAACTAGACAAAAGATAATCAGGAGAAACTTGTCTGTACTCTAGTAGCTTGTGTTTCACCCAGATGCACAATACAGACCTGTAATTTTAAATGATAAGTAAATTATCCAGAAGCAGATGTGAAAAATTAAACCATCACACATAGTCAGACATACCAATTACAGTAGCATACTAGATGATAAGGTTAACATCCTTACAGGTCAGAAGTTATTTCAGAACAGCTAAAACCCAGATATTTACATCAATACTCTCAAATCAAAAGATATGGGCTAGTGACATTTCTTTTCAAGATATTATGCATGTTTATCTTCCAAGTAGCCATGTGTCAGCATTGCTAGAAAGATATTTTTCTCTTGACATTATCTATAGAGATGTGCTCATTACACAATTCTGTGCATTGTGCAAAAYAGAAAAGTAGCAGAGTTCCCCTTAATGTCACATTCCTCTCAGTTACAGTGACTTTTGAGGAGRGGGGTAAAAAAGAACACTGTGAAGGTACATTGAGACAACATATCACAAAAAACAGCTGCATACAGGTAGACAGAGKTTTTTTCATTCAAATTACTGTCTATGTCCTTTATACTGTGGGAAACTGCAGAAAAGCCTAACTATGGCATTTGTGTTGCAGTGAGTCACCAGTTCAGTAAAAATTGTGTGACAGTTCTCCCAAATGCAGTTGCATGTCTGGAAAGACGGGAAGCAGTACTCTTGTGTAAAAAAGAGCAGAGTGTCTTATCTGCAGTTATCAGCTACTAGGACAACTGCCAGAGAAACCACCATTGTTATTTGAGTGTTTTGAGGAAGCTCTTAGAGGAAATAAGATTTTTTTTTTTTATGGATGAACCCCCTACCTTCTTATAAACAATTCAAGAATGAGAAATTCTCTCTGAGGAGATTGGCAGCCCCAGCATATCCACACGTTTTATAGAGAAGTGAAAGGACAGCATGTTCTTGAAAAGCCATATCATGTCAATGCAAACAGAAAATTCACTAGACAGGAAGGGGATAGGAAAAGCACCTCTTTAATTAAGAAAAAAAAAGAAAAATTTAGTCTTCTCAGATGGGGGAAATTTGACACCACATTGGGTAATTATAATATGTGTTCTTTAAACAGTGCAAAGGGTGTCAGCCCTAAGGGCCTGGATCTTCTGCACACTTTTTAACACTAAAGCTCTTTTCCTCAAATAATAGCAAGTAGGTGGCTGTAGGCACAAACTGCTTTCTCGTCAAGGGACAGATCCAACAGCATGGAGAGAAGGCCACTGAAAGTAATGATAATGTTGTTTATACAGGACTCAAAGTCTTAAATTAAGAATAGTGGCATCATGATGTTAGGCTAACTAGACATCCTAAGCTCTGTTTTTCCTTTACCTGGAAAATAACTCTTCAAGGAAGATGAAAGGGTGGAAGAACACAAATAGTTCTCTGATCAGGAAAATCACACTGCATGTTTGAGATAACCCTAGAGGAARGACTTGAAATTATTTACTTAGATAGAGAAGGGCAAGACTGTTGGAAACCCTATTGGTTTCCAACAGTCTTGCCCTTCTCTATCCAAGTAAATAATTTTGGTTTGTTGGATTTTCAAGAGCAGATGAAACTGGTTGCATCATCTGTGATACAAATCAGCATGTGCTCGTGAGAATGTTTAGTTCATAACTTAAATACAATTAAATTTGAAGAGCTTTCATCCTGAATCTGATTAAAAGATTCACAAAAGACTGTATTACCATGTGTCATAGGAAGACTTAAAAATCCTYGTTGATGTGTATATATCATGTATGAGAGTTTGGTCTTTGTAGAAATGACAAATTAGGGAGGAATAACCAAGAGGCTACTGAGCCCAGTAATGTACTTATGAATTTGTGCCACTGAATTGAGGCTAGTTTTAATTCTGAATGTACACTCCAAATCCAGTAGATTTCAGGACAAGTCGTTGCTTTTCACTCTTCTGAGAAAGAAGTCTTTGTATAAACTCCTTTTCAGGGAAAGAGGATATCTTCACTTCTAATGTCTTAGATGCCATGGCAACAAGAAAAGGGACTTCTGTAAACCCTCTTAGTGTTAAGAAACATATCCTTTATGAAAGYAGCTATGAAGAGCACTGAGTATGTGCTTCCTCCTCAGTTTCACTCAGCTGCCTCGCAAAGTTTCTTTTCCTTGCATTTGTCTTATTGCATTATATATATCTTTAGGTGGCTATGCTACAAGAGATCAAATGAAGACAAGTGGCACACAGAGAATTGCCATTTGTCTTTTCATATTTTATTAAAGGTTTTACTAATCCATTAGAAAGTGGGATATCATACATGGATTTAGTGACATAAGTGTCTCAGGGCCAGTCGAAAAATTTACTTAAAACTAGACATAACAAAAAGGATTGTGGGGCTCTGTAAAAAAATTCCATTTCAATATTAATGGCAGACATATCACATGTACATAAGATTAGATGTCTATCACTAAATTATGCTTGGGAGAACATACAGGCATATCTGTGTCTGGCACAGTAAGTGGTTACACTAGTCCTATACATTCACAGCTAATTCAATGGCTGATACTTCATTAAGATAATTATTGATACTTTGATAATCTGTGTGGCTTTTCAATGTGTCATTCACAATATGAGGATAACTAAGTGAGCATTTTCAAAATATCAGGCATGAGTCTCTTATTACTATAGATACTTAGGAAAGGCTTTCTAAAAGTTAACAAAATTCACAAAAACATGAATCCTATAGAATGTCTCTTTTCTTCAGCACGAGATAACAATATTTCTGCAGGTGACTAAAATTTTATGATATCAAAAATAAACTAAACATGTTTAAGTGGAACACAGAAAAGCCCCCTAGAAAGAGAGAAACCCCAAACAAAACAAACAAACAAATGAACAAACAATCCAAACCAAGCACATATCCCAGGGCTGCAAATATATTAAGACTTAAATCTTGCATTTCCAAATAAATGGCAAACTCCATATTATTTTTGTTTCTCTCTTATCTGTAACATCCTGTTATCATAGGATAAATAACTCCATTTAAAAACAAATTTTGAGATAGTTTATGTTTTTCTATGTATCTTGCATATACAGTGTAAGTGACTTTTTCAGTTATAGAGATTCATTTTTTTAAAATAAATAAAAGAAAGGAGCTGAAGCTGAGTTTCCCCTTCATGAAATAAAATCTTATTTAAAACAAGAACCCTCTTAAGGAAATCCATTTAGAGATGTATGGAAGTATTTGACTTTTCAGAAGCATTATGTCAATAGCAGCTGATGAGGTTCACTTGACACGGTGGAGATAAAACCATCTCATAAATACAGCAACTGCACACATTTCATAATATACAGTCCCAGAGCTTTTCCAAGAAAAGAACTGTTTACTCAATTTGAGTTCGTAGTTACTGATGTTTAACAACAGCACACTAATTTTAAAAATAAAGTTTAAAAATGCTGTGATGCAGTTTATAAACTGCAAAAATCCCAAAAAGTTTAGAATTACAAGAATAAAAACACAGTATGAGAAAAAGACCCTTAAAATCAGCTGCAGGGCTCTAAAGTAGGGTATTTTCACCTAAAAGGTCTAAACATTATTTCTCCACCCCAAAAGACAAAGTGTGAAATTTATAACTTAACTGTGCCAAACATAAAGTTTAATGACTACTTTTACATTTTATCTCACATGATATTTTGATCTTAGTTGCTGGCATAATTCTAATTATTCTCTGTWTTTTTTGTTCTCTAAATAAAAGAGACATGCATTACTTATATCTTGCACTGACTTTAAAGGTTTTACAGCTTGGGGATGCACTGTTTCAACCCAAGCACCCTGTTCCCTGCCCAGTATTCTGACACGTGCCATGTGCTATTAAGGATTTGATGAATGAAATGAAAGCATGTGACCACCTACCCACACACCTTGGCAGAGGTGCACTCCATACACGCCGGCCACCTCCCAGGCAGGTGAGTTTGTTTGCACCTTCCAGGCGATATCCAGGGAAACACGAAAAGATCAAGGAATCTCCAACACCAAAATGAAAACCAATTCGCCTACTGAAGGCRGGAACACCAGGATCATCACATGGTTCCAGATCATATTCTGCAGACAATGAAACATAATAWATTATTATCTGGACAAGTTGTCCACGTGAAAAAAAGCAAACTTACCAAATTGCTTGCATTGTGTGAGCATGGAACAGCTGGAAAACATGTATTTCAGAGTTGTGTTCTTTACTAAAACCCAATACTGTTTCTATACATCTATTATGCCTGTATATACAGTAATTATATATCTAATGTGTTCTACCCACACTACATCTATTTTCTTAATTTGAAGAGCTGTAATCAGCTTGTACAGTAAGTGGTTTACTCTAATTTTGTTTAATTACTTCCTTTGTATGTAATTCTAGTTTCTTTTCATCTGAACTCCCAAACAGCTCTATAAGTGCGACTTACAGTTGAAAGAAATCATTGTGTAATGAAGAAAATCCATTTAAAAATCAAATAAAAGGTTAGGTGAATGAAAGACATATGAACACATGTTCAAAAAGTGTGCTTTTATAACTGCACATTAAGAATAATTCAGCAGGAGTCAGAATAGACTAATGGAGAAAAAAATCAAGGCTGTTACATTGGAAGAAAATCAAATTCAGAAAATATATGAGCCACCCATTTCSCCATCTCCAAAGARTATGCTGTGGTAGTATCACTTTTTTYATCCTGTTTTCTCATATAATTTTTTACTTCAGATATCCACTAGCAYCTACTTAGAGAAAAGATGTTGAAAGAGAACAACTCATCATCTAATGGAAAAGGTTTGACTTTATATTCTTCAGAATATGATCCAAAAGAATCGACAGATCCCTTTTGGCAACAGATAAGGAAAAAGGTTTTCTAGAACCTTAACCTTGGAGGTCAGCAAAAAKCAGGGTCAAATCTGCCTATTTAGAGGAGGAGACTTCATTTAGTCAGGGGAGAAACTAAACCAGATTTTCTGAGTGAGTCTTTAAACAGCTGATATATGGAATAAAATAAATAAATGAATAAATCCTTCCCTTTAGTAACTGTCTTTTAGGAAAGTTCTGGATATTAGAGATAATCTATTAACTACATCAGTTTCTGCTGGCAAATGTAAGTTTGTAAGTTTAAATGTAAACATACGATCTACTACTCTGCCCAATAGTGCAAAGGCTAAGCTAGACATGGAGATACCTTGTAGCACACATTTAGGCACACGGTAATTTTCATGACAAATTTCTATGTTTGATGACATTCAAAACAGCTGTTGTCACTAAATACTTCTTACTAAGAAGAAAGGTATTCTGATTGTGTGAAAGTACAAAACCAGAATCACCTTTTGTTTCATAAAGTTAATGTTTCATAAAGTTAATTAGTTCTCAAAATGTGTAGTATTTAATATCAATGAAGGCATATGCTGGCTCTGTATGTTGTAGCAGTAGTAGATAGGACATAAACCTTCAATTGTGTTCCAAAAGTTTTGTGATCCATATTTTTTGTTACTGCACAATTTTYCCCCTTCCATCCAAAATATTTTGTGTAGTTTTCTATAACTTGGCTGAYGCTCTACTCTTTTGACTTAGTGATAAACAAATTATCAGCAAAATAATTAATATTTTTATTTATATTTCAAACTTGTAGAACTGCTGACCTCTGCTTTGGTGAGTCCAAAATATCCAGAATGAATGTATTTTAGCATTTAATAAGAGTAAATCCAACACTATTGCTCTAATCAGTGAGGTAGTCTTTTTCCTTTTTTAAATAAGCAAGCTAAATGAGATAMATTACTCATAGATAGCTTGGTCATCTGTAAACACTGCCAATTCTCAACAAAACTTATTGGCTTTCAGTTCTTGAAAAAAGATCTAGGAGGTTTGGATGTGAGTTCCTTGTGTACTCCTTCCATAGAATATACATAKGCATGTGCATTTCAACTAGCGTTTCATTCATTCGTATGTGTCATGGGACAAGTGGAAGCTTCAGACAAGCCCTGCCTCAGCCTCACAACTCGGCAGGATCTTAAATTTAAGGACTTACTCTGCTCCACAAGTTCTAATGATGGCAAATCAGGTCTATTTATAAAAAAATTATTATTTATTACATGTATCAGAGATAACAGACCAAAGATCCTAATCAGAATTACTACACAGTAAACTACTACTAGTAGATTACAGCCTAGCATAAAACAGTGCAGTATTTCAAGGTTATAATTAAAGATAGCAAAAGAAATAGTATTGTAATTTACCACCAAAATGACAATAATGTATACAGATTTCTTCACTTAACCCCAGGGGAGTAACTAAAATATGCCTCGCTACTCATGGGAGAAAATCCACACATTTCCAGGATCATGTATAGAGGATTTCTGATTTGTGAAAATTTGGTGTGGTTTTTCTAGCTTGTGAGGTGTCTGTCAGTAAGAAATCCAGCTTAMCTTCCAGATCAYACTTCAAAGWGGTTTATTGGCAGTTGGGRGATGCCAGACCACTAGCCATTTTGGCTATGGCATCAAAGTATCTCACTACAAGACAGCTCATCCTGTTTGAGTTATCTGACCAGCTAACAAACAACAGATGAGCTCTTGTTGGGGGTTGAGATGCCTTGCTACAGTATGCACATCTGTAATTCTACTTCCTAGTAATGGAKATGGGCAAAGAAAATTAAGAAATGTATATTAGATGTCATCTAGTTTTGGAAGACTGTAAATAAGAAGCAGAAACAAATGTTTCAAGTATCTTAAAGAGGTAATTTGTAGAAATACATCAATAGCTAACAAGTGTTTTATCTTTATATATATATTTTCTATTTCAAAATCAGTCTTCAGTTTARAGTCCTTTGTGAATCTGAATTAGCATTCCACTGCTTTTTTAAAGTTTCTATAATTTAGAACAAGTTAGTTCCTTTCTTCTGAAGCAGYACCTTCTATCTTTGTAACTTTTTCCTCTTAATTTTCTTCCAAACATCTTTTTTAATAATTTTAATGTTTCTGTGAGAACATGGAAAACTTAAAACAGTAAAATCACCAACATTATTCTCAATTCTGTTGACCATCTTTTTAAAACTTAACCAGTTTTCTATGATGGAGATTATACAATTTTGATTAAYTTTYTTTTTTTTTTAACTTTATGATGTTTCATAATGTTTCTGTTATCTGCAAGTGAAATATCATCTGGAACAGTGTCAAGACATTTAACAGAATGAAATTCATTACCTGAAAATGTTATGTTGAAACCTTCATAAGAAATTGAAAAATCAGATATAAATCGAAGCTGTGCAGTAAAATTTCCAAAGAGGCCAGCTTTAATTGTAGGGGGTAAGACTGAGCCAGTTAATCTGGCTACTGGTTCTGTGAAGCTCCCATCTTCAGTGATGAGCAAATAGTCATGAGAGCTCTCAAGGTGAAAAGTATGAAAAACCARCTGTACACCTTTAAAAGAATTAAAAAAGGAGGAAAGAAAAGCATTTAATAGCAAGTTTTATATTCCTTCATATGTAGATGACACAGAAAGCAATTCTTATGTTACACGGAAATATTTTCAGAAAATGTTAGAATCAACACCTGAAATTCTGAAAGTAAAATTTGAGCTCAACTGAATAATATATGCAATGCAGATGCTCCATTTACATCAATAATTCCCACGACAGAATCGATGGCATTCAGTGCTACTTTTATATAGCACTCCGAAAATTCAAATTTGTATAATTTAGGTGTTATTCAAGTTCCTGTATGTCTCTTTACTTATATCTACATTGATTTCATTATTGCATAGGAGATATACTTTAATACTTGGCTGAAATTTTGTATTTGTGTTTTATTTTTGCATGTCCTCCAACACAATTCTGTTTTTTAATTCTAAACTTCAGGGAAGTYTCTAAATACAAAGACAAATCATACACAAGTTTTATATACAGTCTTACACAAATACAGATTCATATTTTCTGGGACTGATCGTGTACCTGACATCATGACTCGTTTTTTTTTTTTTATTTGCGAACTTCCAATCCAGTAATGAATTAAATTTTGATTTACAGTTTACAGTTCAGTTTTCAGATACAATAAAGTTTCAAATACAATAAATATTATAAGTATGATAAATTTACTGTGGGGAACAACATTCTTCTTAGCACATTTTCTCATATATTTTACATTTAAAATGTCTTATGAGTTTTAA
Source organism: Mixornis gularis (assembly GCA_003546035.1). NCBI lineage: Eukaryota > Metazoa > Chordata > Aves > Passeriformes > Timaliidae > Mixornis > Mixornis gularis. The sequence goes on along the minus strand of QVAJ01000052.1, from coordinate 417,429 downwards.
ACAAAAAATCCAGTCGTTAAGAAGATTTTGAAGAGCAGAAACTTCCCATATACTTCTCAGTAAATTTTTACTATGTTYTGCTTTAATGGGATGTAGCACATTATTAGCACTATCTGGGCTTTTTACCTTAGGTTATTTTACACATTCCCTTAATGGATAAGTTGACAAAATCAATTATGCATTCAAATATCACTGTACAGTATATGTAACAAAAAGGTATATATAAGTTTATGCTCTAATGGTTTAGGTCTGAAATCTAAGGTTACCAATATACAGATCAAATCTGTTCCTTTATGCTTAATAATAGTCAATAGCCATCAACAAGGTCCTGGCATCTTTGACTGAAAGAAATTTAGAGCTATTTAACAAGTAGATATTTTCCCATATTTTACTTCTTTTACTCTTTTCCATTTTTCTGAGACTAAAACACATTGCTTCTGACAACTTTTAAAAAGAATTCTTCCTTTGAAAAATAAACACAAAGCAGAAATCGCACCTTTTGAAGATATTTATGTTGGGAAGTTGAACTTCGTCCTCAAAGGAATGGCAGCAACTGCTGGTTTAACTCATGAAAGATTTTTTGTTTTTTAGCCATATGTGTCTGATTTTTTTTTTCCATACAGACATTATTTATATGCAAATCATATTAGATACTTACCCTTGCCATGGGACACTTCAATAGTCCAAGTGCAGTTTAAAGAGTTTGGGTAAAAATCAGGAAAACCTGGAGAAAGAACAGTTCCACTCTTCCCATGAATATATCCACCACATAAAGCTTGAGGGGRAAAAAAAARARAMAAAAARGGAAAAAAAAGTAATACAGAAAGCCTACCTTGTAAAAGGGCTTGAGAGAGAAAGAAACAGTTCATTTTTTAACTACACTTAAAATTAGAATCAAGGATTAAAATAAGAAGTAAATTAATCCAAAGTCAAAACATTCATTTTGAAAACAATTTGTTTTCTTCTAAATTAGTCCTTGAAATGGAGTTTATTTTTCATCTACAACCTCTCCTGTGAGTCAGCAGAATACAAAAATAAGTAAAATTTTTTGTTGCAAGTATTAACTCCTGTTGCAATAGTATGTAAGAAATAAGGGAATTTTTTTTTGTGAAGTAACTCAAAAAATATCCTGCTGTTACTTTTCTTTCACTAAATATTTTGAAATGCATACATGCCATTGCATTTTTAAAGAACAAAAATACTTAAGTAAAAAGCACATTTTTTTTCAAATAAGTAAAAGTTTGATGATTACTGCAATGCTCAGGGGGGGAAAAAAAAGGCTAATTTCCTCTTTTTCAAAGATTTAGATTGTCCCATCATAAGTAATTTATTTGTAAATGAATATTTTGGAAGACATGAGAACTACACTAGAAAACATTTTATGCATAGTAGAATTTGCTAAACTAGGCTGTTCAAATTTGCACAGCAAATTAATTAAAGTTTAAGATTTCCATGCTGAATTGCTCAGAGATCTTATAAATACAGCATGACTCTGGTTTTCACTCATCTCTTGCTGTCCAGTTTTTATGCTTTTGTTTCCTTTAAATTTTAATATATTAAATATTTAAACAATAAAACAACAAAACATTAAGATGCTTTTAGTCTTCTTCCTCACATAGAGTGATACACTTTGCCATTAATTAGATGGAAAATAGGCATGACAAAATATTCAATAAACTTGCAGTAGCTTTATGTAAATGTGTGGTGTATATATATATGTAGTTTGTTTATAGCTTGAGTTCATTTTTTTCATTTATTAGACTAAGRTTTTTGTTAAAGTTTTTTGTATTTATGTAACTTATGTATATTTATAAGGAAGTAGAAGGACAGGAAATGCTTCCAGCCTGGTTTTATCTGAATATAGTTATTTCTGCATGCAAGTATGAGTTGAAACACATTTCACTAAACTCACAGTAAATAAATGGTTGATAATACTTAATAAAAAAACATTACAGACATGAGGTTCATAGTGCCATAAATGAACAATAATATGTTCATTCAAAAATCCTTATCTTATTCTGTAAACCCCACAGAAGGAAGAAAAATATTTGACTGTGCAACATTATTGAAATCAGTTATTACATATTTCAAAATATTTACATATTTTAAGCAAAATTAAAAATATGGAATTGATGGGCTTTAATTTAGCTCTCACTCAAAATTTTTTTTTCAGACTTCACCTTGGCACTAGCATATTTTGAGAGTGACACATTACTTAGAGGGAACTTTAACTACCTTGTATTTGAACACAGATTTATTTCTTCTTTGTTGGCATGAAACAAAGCAACATGCTTTTCCCTTAGGCATTTATTCTGCTAAATTAATTTCTGAAGTCAAAATTTTGAGAACATCAGTACTCTACAGACGAGTGCAAAATGCAKTTAAATCTGTCATATTCCAAAAAGTTGGGTCACAGCTTCTTGAGCCTCAAAAGGCAAATACAGAATGATTACCTAATAGAGTGTGAGTCCTATTCCATGTTTTTAGACTAGTTAATACAATGGAGTTTAATCTGTGAGGRAAAGAAGAAGAGACTGAATGCACGTTGAACCCTTGTGTGTTGCTTGCCTAGAGAACATACTCCAGAAAGGCTTGACATTTTCTCATACACTCACATGAAAGTGGGTGAAGGACCTGGGAAAAAAAATCTCTTTCAATGAGTGAAAATKAACTAGCTCTTCTTGAAGTTCAACATTCATATGCAAAATAAAAGAATTCAATATGGATATTTTGACTCAAAAATACATCCACACATTTTATTACAAAGTAAATGGAAAAATAAGAGAATACTATTCAAACTTCAGATTCCTTCACACTTGTCAATCCATCAAGGCAAAGCAAACAAGGAAAGAAACCCATAAAAACAATGAAAAATTCTAAAAATGCTTTGTATCTGTACTCGTGAAGGAGGAATGAGTTGCAGTGATTACAAGGTGAGTGAGTTTGAGTGCTAGATTAGCTAACTTCTATAATAGCCTTCAGGTGGTTTAGATGTTTTGAGCATGGGACCAGAAGGCTGTAGTGAGAGTTAGAAGGAGAAGACTAGCACTCAGATTTMACAAAACACTTTAAAATGGAGTGAGAAACTAAAATACTTTGCTGAATCTAACTCTTAGTTTGTCCTCTGACATTCCACTGTAATCAATTCAAACCTTGGMCCTGAAAAGCAAGTTGCAAATATATTAATGTAAGTAATTCACTAAAGCAAGCACCTTTCTTTGCTGCTATTCTATGGTTCCTATAAGAGGGATTTTGTAGCAACTATACAAAGATTTCATGAAGTAATTAAGTTGATTCAGAGGTTCACAGAAACAGAACTTAGCCAAAAAATCCAATTACAAAAAGAACACAGAAATATTTGTGAATGCAGTTGTGCTGGTTTTGGCCTGSGGTACAGTTATTTTTCTTCTCAGTATGGGTCTGTGTTTTGGACTTGTGCTGAGCACAGGGTTGATAATACAGAGATGSTTTTGTTATTGCTGAGCAGGATTTAAACAGAACCAAAAGGTTTTCTGCTTTTCATATGTCACACTGGTGAGGAAGTTGGAGGTGAGTAGGAGATTAGGAGGACACACAGCAGGGACAGGTGACCACAGCTAACCAAAAGAATAACCCACATCATATGGCATCACACTCAGGATGTAAAGTGGGGAGAAAAAGGGAAAACAGAGACATTTGGGCTGATGATATTTGTCATCCTAAGTGGCCATTACATGTGATGGGGCCCTGCTCCCCTGGAGGTGGCTGAACRCCTGCTGTCCTTGGGATGCAGTGAGTGAATTCCTTGTTTTGCTTTGCTTGTGTGCACAGCTTTGGCTTTTCTGCCAGACTAAACTGTCTTTATCTCAACCCAGGAGTGTCAACACTTTTACCTTTCTAATTCTCTGCCTGATCCTGCTGGTGGGAGTGAGCAAGCAGCTGTGTGAGGCTTGGTTGCTGGCTGTGGTTAAACCATGAAGTAATTCAGCATTTTAAAAAATGTGTCATGAAAGCTCTAGACAGTTTCATACTTCATACCCACCAAAACAATTATTAAACTAATCAAAATTCWAAACAAAAATATGTTAAGAAAATTAATTGTATTGGCCGCTCATGGTCTATCTGTTTTAGTATTGAGCATCCTATATTTTAAGCAATCATTTTAGTTTGCAATATTTAGAGTTTAACACGTAAATTAAGTTTATTGGTTTTGTTTTGAAAATATTAGTTGTGTGGCACCATTTTGATTCACAGTTGAACAATGACACCCTACAAGAAATCTGAATTTTTCTATTTGTGAATATGTGCCTGATTTTTTTCAGTACTTCACTGAAAGCTGATACAGAGATGTAAAGCATGGCTTTTAATAACAATAAAATAATTTTTTAAAAGTGTGGCTCTTGCTGCAGTTGAAGGGAGGCAGTAGCAATGACAAGCTTAATTAGTTTTGAAAAATAGTAAATTAACTTTTGTGGACTTTGAAGCTGCCATCAAAAGAGTTTAACACTTACCATCACAGCTGGGCAATGCATGATTCCACTGATGGTTTCTTTCACATATGAGAGGCTCTTCATCACTCAGTGTATATCCTGGATCACAGCTGAAGGTTACYGTGGAGCGGATATTAAAGTTGTTACCATGGCGATGGCCATTCACAGGAATTCCTGGGTCAAGGCAGGAATCTGATTCCAGAGTAACACCTGAAACACACAGATTTACTTTTGTTTTTTCACCTTTTTTCAGATAGTAAACACAAAAAAAMCCCCAAACAAAACACAAAACAAGGAAGACAGGATAAAGAAAGAGCCTCCAAAAAATCCTAGTTAGCATTGTCTGAGAACCGATACGGGATATAAAACCCTTTCTCTAGCTGTTATCTCACTCATGGAAGAGTTTTCCAGTTTTAAGTTTCGTATAATAGAGAATTCCAAATGAAATAGAAAAAGACTGGAGCTTTAAGGTATATTTTGTCAATCAATTAAAAACACCAAACCAATAAAAGCACTGGACATCTGAAACTATAAGTAGATAATACAGTTCAAAATATGAATAAAAATTTTGCTRGTATATAAATAATATTTGATTATTTCAACTATTCAGTTTCTGATACTGCAGGAAAACTCMATTTTCCTCTACATAGTTATGATTATTCGGTACAACAAGAAGCAATGTCAAAAAATTGCAATTGAAGAGCTCACAAACTACTGAATTCTAACAGATATTATCCTATGCATAAAAAAAAGAAAGACAAATAATATAGCTTTCACAATAGTATAACTCTTATCTGACAGAAAAAGTCTCTGGTAATTATKTCTTACAGGAGAGATTAAATAGTTTTTGGCAAATAAACCTGGAGCCATCCACTGAAAAAAACTCCCTGAAATTATGAAATGAAGGCTCATTAACTGAACATTATACATTGTGCTTCTAGTGATAGCAAATGATTGTGGAAATTAATAATATAATGAGCAATAACATATACACATGAGAGAAATAAATAGAGACTCTCTATTGGGATGATAGGAATTTGTTTTATTTCCTATTACTACGTGTGGTGAATTGACGTTATCTGGCTTCCAGCTCCACACTCAGGTACTCTCTCCTTATCCCCTTCAACAGTACAGGGGGTGAGAATAAGGTAGAAAATAACATGAAGAAACTCAAGGGATAAGAAAAAGACAAGAAGGTCACTTAATAATTACCATCGCAATCAAACCAAATTGAGAAAAAATGATTTAACTTTATGCCAATTAAAAATAGAGTAGGATGGTGAGAAACAAAACCAAAAACTAAAATACCCTGTCACCCTCACCCCTGTATAAGCCTTGCATGGCCAAGTGTTAGTCAGTAGACAGTGCTACAGAAGTGGCTTCTGTGAGAAGCTGCCATAAACTTCCCACACGTCCAAYAGAACCAAAGCCACCTGGCATCAGGATGGGCCTGCTGCTGGCAAAAGCTGAACACCTCACAGATGGTGGTAGAGCCTCTGGGATAACATAGCTAAGAAGGACACAAAAAGCTGCTGCAGAAAACCAGCAGCCATGGAGAAGAGTGAGAACATGAGAGCAAAAATTCTGAGACACTAAGGTCACTGAAGAAGAGGAGGGAGAAGGTGTTTAAGGTTTGGAAGCCCCTGCAACCCATGCTGAARACTGTGGTGAAGCAGCTGTCCTACWKCAGCCCATGAAGGTTCACAGTGGATCARAGATCCACCTACAGCCTGTACAAGACCCCTCTCTGGAGCAGATGGATGCTCAAAGGAGGCTGYGATCYTGTGGGAARTCTACMCTGGAGCAGGCTCCTGGCAGGATCTGTGGCCTGATGGAGACAGGAGCCCACGCTTGACAGCTTTGCTGGCAGGACTTGTGACCCTGTGGGAGACCCACACTGGAGCACTCTTTTCCTGAAAGATTGGCATGCACCCCATGCCAGAGCCATTCATTAAGAACTGTAGATCAGGGGAAGCATTCAAATTTTAAATATTCATGGAAGACTGTCYCTTGGGGGAGGAACCCAGTGCTAGAGGAGAAGAGTCTGAGGGGTCCTTCCACCAAGGAGGAACGAGCAGCAAGGAAAATGTCTGATAAACTGACACAACCCTCATGCCCTGTCCCCCTGCACCTCTCAGAAAAAGGAGGTAGATAAAATTTAAAGTGCAGTTCAGCCAGAGAACAGAGAGGTAGGAGAAAGGTGTTTTTAAGATACGGGCACCTGGGATCCAGCCAAGGTTATTCCAGCACAGCTGCCTTCTCCACAGGCATTTCCTAGTTTCTTAGCCTTCTAAAGGGCTAAGAAGGTGCTGGTCCTCTCAGCTGCTTGTGCATCTCTAACTGTCTCTGTGGAAGTTGTACTCTCAGTTTACTGCTACTACCCTGCCCTGTTTATTATGGACTACCATACAGCCTTAGGAACAAAGTAGGAGGAGTTCAAAACTAAGGAAAAAAATTGATTTWTCAGGGCATAAAGTGATTGGCTCARAACTGTAGATAAGASTGTTGGAAGCAGGACTACAAATAAAAATATCATAAATAATGACTCTAGCTTTCACAGAGAAATATCCTCTGTACCCTCCAGCTCTTCTTATATCTTACTTAGAATTCAGATTTGGAAGCCTATGATCTAGTTTTCATGAGGTAACCCTGACATACTTAAATTCTAGATGAATAAGTTTTTCCAGACGAGACTGCATACTCTTAATGCAAATGTACCACATTAGCTAATACAGMGCATTTTTAGATTCCCTTTGCCTGGATAAAATTGCTTAATATAGTCTCAAAGAACCCATTTAAGTCTATAAGATTGTGCACTGTGAGTGCCCTTAATAATTTCATCTGTTTGAAATTTTAACTTTCATACACGTTAGGTTTTTTCCAGACAAATCATAGTTCATATTTTGAAATATGTTAGTGTAGGTGGAAGTCAATAGCAGCACTCTTAAAATTCCTTCCTCTTAGGGCAGCCTACCACGGTGAACACATCAGCTGCTTTGGCATTCTGAGTCATWCATAACAGGTAAACTCATCAGTTTCTTTTTGAAATGAAAATTCAAGATGACATTGACTCCATTGTTTCACATTTTTGCAAGAAGACCAAAAGCTATAGGAAATTTATCAACTTCCAACTTCCTGACTGAAGTAGTAGTGTTAAATAAATAAACTCAGATCAGGCAATRGAGTATCATTTCCAGGGAAAAATATTCAGTATATAAGTTTCAGCAACCATGAACATWGCTAAAAAGAAATATTTCTTCTTTCCTTCTTTGCATGAAGATTTGATTCTTTTTCTTAATAGGAGATAACCTAAAATTAAATAATGGGCAATACTTAGAGTCCTGACTACAAAAAGATATGAGTGATTTTGGAACAACAGTGATAAATGTGGTTGGAAAATAGTTGTAAAGGGTTGATTGAGAAGGAGCACASGCACTAGATCAAACTCTAGTAGAGGCTGCAATTATTAGCTACTTGGGACCATGACATCATTATCACACTTTACCCCCTGCCTGCCAAATCATACTTTTTCTAAACAAGTGCAAACCTTTCAATGACTCCCTATGTGTCATATTTTCCATGTTAGTAACCTTCTACTCTTTTTGAACTGTGTCACAAACTGGACACAATAGTCTCCCCTAGTTGGAATCATCCTCAAATTGTAAC
>QVAJ01000052.1:385229-408109 GCA_003546035.1 Mixornis gularis | reverse complement strand
TAATAAACTCCATTATTTTGTGGTCATGTTCCCAAAAACTGCCTTTCTTATTTAGCCTCTGTGTTGATTCTTAGCCATAGTAAAATGGACTGCTGAAAAAAAAAAAAAAATCTTCCCCGATATTTCAAATATTTATCCATTGACTGTATCCTGCCATAGAAAATTTTATGAATCTTTTTCTCATGTCCAGACTATTCAAAGAATTATTTTGTCCTCAAATGMAAAAGTGTATGGAAGTATTTTGATGCTATGTTATCATGGCTAAAATTGATTGTGGGGTGTCTGACTGATTTCATCACTTCGTCAAATCTATTGAGATTGCATATTTCAGAGTATAAAAAGATATTTTCTGAAACCTAATCAAAACAAATACTTAATTTGATATACTGTGAATAAAGGAACACATCTATTTCTTATTTTGAAGATTTTCATTTAAGAAAAATCAAAATATTGATTTTGTAGATTTTTTCAATYGCCTCAGTGAGCAATGCTTTTCTAAGATGGATAATCTTTGATGTTAAAACTATTTCCCTGACTATGTAAGAGAATTGTAATGCTTATCAAATATTTATTGATGTAGAGTGTAATATTACTCTCTCAATGTATGACTATGATCTATTTTTTAAATTTTAGGATAGAAGGAAATATTACTCCACAGAAAGCACAGACTTTGAAATAAAATAATTKGATTTAAGAAATAATTTATCAATTTGCTTTGCAAATTATCATGYTCTCTTATAGAAGGAAAGAAAATTTCAGACATACTTTAATAAACAAAGGAACAATTTACATCAAAGGAATATGCAGGTAAAGTATTTCTATCTTTTTTTTTTAAGAAAAAGACTAAGATTGCTCAACTTACTTCACAGAATGAGGAACCAAAAMCCCCCCACAAAAACAAACAAATAGCCAACCAACCAACCAGCTGAACAAACCCTACTCAAAACACAAACTGGGRAAGCTAAGAGATCAGGGAAATGTAATTGAGGCATGAAGTACACTTGCCAAAATAAAGATTAATTATTTTTAACAAAAAATGAATATTTTATCTGTAGTTTTACTTAAGAAATATTTTAGAAACTTCATTATGTTTTTGCTTAGTTGCATARGAGTTAATCTACACTGCCTGCATTAACTATGTTTGAAGTGTCATCAAAAGGCTGAATGACAAAAATTTAAGGAGAGGAATGAACAAATTATTTTCAGATYCTTCACAGTAACTTTAATGGGTTACATATTTATTAAAGCTAYATTACAGTCATATTTTAGCTTAATAGAATATTACTGCAATCTTAGATTCAACTCAGTTTAGCTTATACTGTACCTTTTATTTTAAGCAAGGTTAAGAGCCTTCTTGCTTCAGTGCAGTGATTTACTTTATCATCAAAGTTATGACTATAACTGGAAGATTCTTAAGATACTTAMAAATAAGACAGGTATTTGAACTTCCAAAGAAAATATTCAGAAACTTTTCTTAAAGCTTAAAATTGACTACCTTGTCTTCTGCAAATCCAAGAAACGTGAAACAAATAGAAGCTCTGTTGTATCTTTAAAATTAGCAGCTTCTATAGTGAGTCCTCAAAGGAAAATCAAAATATAATTTTAGTCTCCTGTGTTCCTGGAAGATTACTCACAGCTTTCATTAGATCCTTCTACCTGGTTTTATTCTTTGAAAACACTGACTTTATCTACTTAGCAGCCCCATGTTAGTAGTTATGGTGATGACTTTCCCTCTGCGATGTATGCAATCGTCAGTACAGAGTAAAGGATCACAGAAATGCTACAGGAGATCCTGATGCTGACTAGAACAAGCAGATAGACTCTGCAGCAAATTTTAGCTGTGTTACATGAACATATAGAAGACAAGGCAAAATGGAGACAATTTTAGCTCTGTGAGAAATCTAGTATGAGGAAAAAGACAATTTGAACTCTGAGGTTGTGATTAACTTAAGAAGTCTTGTAGAGCAAATGCACTGACACAGGTGCAAGTGTTTAGCAAGCTTTCTCTGCACAACATTTTTTACTTTTTTTTTATGTCTTGATGTGACTATAAAATATATCTGGACACTATTCCAGATTCAATATTACAGCAAATATACMGCAATCACATTAGTTTCTAAAAAAAGAACCGATAAAATTGTCRTTACTAGGTAGGCACAAGCACAGTAAACACACAAGCTCTCTTSAGTAGATAATTAAGTGAATGGTTGTACTATCATATAAAGACAAGTGTGACTTCAGACCATTTAATATACATAATTTTATGCACTTAATTTAAAAGAAAATGTTTTTATGATGTTCTGTAGTTCACATGGAGATACTAATATTGTTTTATTTGCATTTTGGAACCATTATAGATAAGGTGTCCAAGTCTGTTCAGCCCTACAAAAACCAGAGAAAGAGAAAGAGAAAGTGAATTTTAGAGAGGAGATAGGGGACACCCAAACAATATATCTTTAGCCACAAGGGAAAGTTTCTAAAATTACTTTGCATTTGATTAAAGAACTGGATCTGTAAGGACCCTGAATAATATAAAAGAACTCATGAAGAAAAAATTTCCAAAATTAATACTTCCAGAATTATCTGTCAGTACAGCACAGAGTAAACATAACTTGTTCTTCCACAAATATAACTACTGAATTTTATTTGTTCCCATTTGTTCGCTCATTTTCTAAATTAATGTTTTTTTTCAAGATTAAATAAAAATCTATTCAAGAAATACCAGACTTACTCTCATAGTGGATTAGGAAACCAACACTGGAACGACTGTTGTCCGTAGTGAACAGCAGATACATATAATTTCCAGTACTAATAAGGAACTGGGGTGCTTGTGTTCCATGATATTCTCCAATTAATGGTGATGAATTAGCTGGCCCATCTCTGACTTCCAAARTGTCATAATTAACTTCAGTCTGGAATCTGAAAAGGAATATACAAGTCAGCTGGTGAATGGAAAAATGGTGTTATTTTCTTCAGCTGTCAGAAATGCATCCCGCTTGTAACTGATCAAGAATACCATACATTAAAAAATTACATAGCTACAAATCCATCCATGTATTACTAAGAACAACAATTAAAGAAGGTTTCATGAATCGTTTTCCTTGCTTTGTTTTTGTACTATTGTAAAAAATTTGTGAGGGATTCAGTATGCTTCAGATTAGCCTTATGACTGGCCTTCAGAAAGTCATTTAGTGGGAAATCTTGGTACAAAAATGCAAATGTCTCAAACAAAATTGAATTATKAAGATCCAAGAAATTTTTTGCTCTCAGGTCAAGAAGTAGTTGGACACCCTAGGAACATTTTCAATAACACTTCATTATTTCATCTCAATCATTATTTGATATTTGCTATTTGGTAAAAGCTGTTTTATAGATAGTCAAATGTTTTATTTTTTTTTCCAAAGTTTTTTATTCTAACATAGCTTTTTACTTTACTTTCAGGTAATCATTTTTGTCCTATGAAATAAAGCAGTTAAAAAATACTGGATTTAAATCAAGCCTTCATTTTGAAATTTATTACAGTTATAATAAGCATGACTCCTTAGTTTATTTCAGTGTGTAAAAAAAATCGACCAGGTAATATAGACAAGAGTGGAAAGTAAGGAGACTAATGAGGGTTGATTTAGAAGAAAAAATCAACAGCAGAGTCAATGTGTCTGCCAATCACTAAATCGCACTGCATTTTGCAAGTTTATAATGGATATCTATGTATCCAGTCATCTACTACTAGTTCTTCAATCAAACAGCAGAAATCTGTTCTTTCTGTAGATGGACTTGAACTGGCACTTTTTACATCAGAAGCTTTTCAAGACAGTTTGTGGCTATATAAGATTCAGATATGCTGTAATATAGAAACGCACTGGGGGAGCTCTTTCACCAGCTAGCTCTCTTCCTGGCTTCTATAAGAGAGACGTTTGGTGGTTTTGCACCTCAGGCTGAAGCATGGTCAACGGTGTGGAAGAAAGAGTGGACTCTGCTTGGGTTTCAGCTGGTTTTATTTACCTCCCATGTGCAGATRGACAGTGCAGGGAGGGAGAGAGAGTCCCGGAGCCCAAAGCAAGAGTGTCTGGCAGCCCCCTGTGCCCATCTTTAAATACAGGGGGAGTATCTCGGCAGAGGAGAAYTTGGAGCCAATCCCGGGGTGGGGGGAGTGATCTAGAGTTGGGGAGTTTAACAGAACAATGGAAGAAGGTGGCACCCAGATACCTTGTCAAATCCTAGGGTTTTTCCCCAGAATCTTCTAGATCTTACAAGGTGATTGAAAAGGGAAACACAAGGGAAACACCATCAGGGGTTTTGGGATAGGGGGGTAGGAACAAACCACTACAAACATAACAAAATATACAGAACATTGGGAAACCCAAATCACGCACYGCARCACTGTAGCGTCTAAACCATGCACACATAAATTTTCCTGTCAATGAAGTTTGTGCTATTACACAGATATCTACACTGCTCTAAGTATTTTTTGCATGCAAACTCATTATTCTTATTTTCATCTTTCAGAAATGCATATGTTGTGAGATTTTTCTCTTCTATTCCCATAAGGCTTGTTAGTTCAACTTCTGAGAGCAGCAGAAATCCCTACTCAATACAATACTTTTTTCAAAGTGAATGCCTTTAGCTGTCTTGCCAATATGGGACACATTTAGTGGTCTAGAGATAAGAAACTGTATTCTTGAAATTAAAGAAAAGCGCAAAATATTAAACACTCAAGAAAGGAGAAATATATGTGGTATTCCTTCAAAGTGTAAATAAACTTTGTACTTCATTAGTCAATGATGACAGAATGACCAAGCTCCCATCCAGGCCATTACATTTGACAAAACAAATAGCATTGTCCTTGCATAAACATCTTCACAGACGCATCAATATTGAACAATATAAGAACAAGTACAGTTTTAACAAGTATTTAGTATTCTTTCTAGTTATTCTCTCATGGTTCCTTGAAAACAAAAGCACAGCCAGAAGTCAGAAAACTTGTGCTTCGCTATCAGAGTTAATGACTGCTGGGAAACTGACTTTAGCACTTCATATCATTCCTTCCTCTTCACACAGAAAACTCTAGATTTATGGTACTTTATTTGGACAAGCTGGATAAAATCCAGATGGTTGCTTTTACTGCTACCTATCCACTCTGACAGTGGAATACAGGGCTTGCAGGTTTGCTAATACATTAAGCATTTTTAGGACCCATTTCTGGCAGTGAAATCAGCTAGAATGGAATGGCCTATATCCATACTATTAAATACATCCTTTWGCCCCTGGTTGACAAACTCAAGGAGCATGTTGGAGACAATTTTAACAATTTAGCTGCACAAACACAAGTTTTTGTGTCTGGAAAGACTCACTGATTCCATTTAATCTACCAAAATAGACAGCTACAGAAGGCATCACTGAAGTACTTGACAGTTTTTCAGCACCCTTCCATAAATTCAGAGATTATACATTGATTTATCCTTCAGCAGAATGATGAAAGCAGACAGACGCAGCTAGGCTGGTTTAAATACTTTATTTGTACTCATAATGAATAGACTCAAGATCAATAATTGAATAATTCAATTATTTTGACAGTTATGTTTGTGAAGGAAACTAATTAAGAATAAAGTGCTCTCAGCCAGCAATTGTGGTTTTCTTAGCAGGGCAGTATGACAACAATGGATGGCAAACCCTTGCTGGAGACAGAAACCAGAAAATAACTCTTAACAGCAACTGCTACTATAACAATGATCTTTATTGCCAGTAGATTCCTGCTCATGTCAAACTCAAATGYGACTTTATAATTCACTTGTCTGATTTTAAGGGTTTAAGGCAATAAATTACTTTTTGAATTGGGCTGGCTTCGTTCTTGGTTTTTATTCTTAGTCTTTGCATTTTCCCTAAAGCGATAAATCAAGACAATTTGCTATTGAAAGTTCTTCATCACTACTGAAAGTACCTAATTAGGGGTTACTTTTTGGGTTTTTAGTTTATTTTAATGATTATTAGCTTACTCATATAGGTAAGAGGTAGGATGTCCTCCAAWTGTACATAGATAATTTTAAATAGACTTAAAACATGCTGTGTTATACTATTCTTCATATATTTRGGTTGGTTTTGGATACAGAGGTTAGTCGTATAAATTATCAAATTATTTTTTATCAATATTCCAAGTATTAAAGATTTTTAGGTCAGCCATTATTCTTCTACTCCTTTCCTCATGACTTGAATCAATTAGATTTTACTTTTCTGTTACCTTTCCAGGCATTAGGCACAATCTGAAATGCAAAATGTTTCAATGTTCACTAATCATAGGGTCATGCACTCATTTGCTGCTACTTCTGGAAAGTTTCTGAGGACTCTGGAAAGGTACATTTGTCTAGCAACATTAAAGCTTCATTAGMACAAGAGTGAGATAATTTACATTATTAATATCACATTTGTACAAAGCTTCATTCTTTTAGTTATGTCTTTAAGGCAAGTCATACAATAAAGTATAAAAGCGTTCCATTTTCCCCAAACTAGACCAAATACAAAAATATTGACAAAAATATTTCATTTTTTCCTGATTTGTTTACTGATTTTTAATTTGCTAACATTATATCAGACAGCAAAGTCAGTTTTTCTTGTAAGCAATAGAAAGGTTTTTTTGCCTTCACCTTGACAAAAGAAAATAATTTTACTGCAAAGGTAAGGTTATACTATTTTTAACAAGTTTTTTTCTTTGTCTATCAAAACCAACATGCTGAGTGGGAATACTGTCCTGTAACTGGAAGAATTGGGAAATGGCAACAGAATCCATTTGCTAATAATGCTAAGATAAAWTTGGAGTAGATTAATTGTGTATTTGCTGTACTTCCAAAATTATATGTGATCAGAATTCTTCATTTTTGTGTCAGGGTAAAGTCCAAGTTGTTTAATTTCATTGCAGTTCCATTTGTACACAAATCTCTGGAATTCTGCTAATGGAATATGTGGTTGCATCTGTCTAAAATGCAGGAAATTAGGTCCTTAAACTGCACCACATGTCACAGAAGCTTATGTTTCTCATTAATTTTCTCAGAAATATTGCCATCACACTCTTAAGGTCGTGCACATTCAAACATCTGTAACTTCAGGCAATGCATTTCCTTTCATAAAATTTAAATGCTCCATCTTATAACTAAAACTGTTATTTCCATTTAAGAAAACATCCCTGAACCTCAGGCTTCTGATCAAATGCTTGAAAATAAATATAAACCTATAAATACTATGAAGTYCTTAATGAAAAAAAAAAAAGCATCTTAAAATTCAGGAACTTCCTGCTGAGTACAATGGAAGCAAACAACACATTAGAAGGGTTTGATTGCCTACTTATAGGAATAGTATTGTGAGTGTTGCAATGAAGTTCCTTTTCGTGGTTTGGGTTCTTAAAGTACATACTTATTCTTCAATAATAAAACAAGTATTTATGCTCAGACCCTACTTCTTGTTTGACTTGATGATACTCACTTGTCAAAAGTGATCTTAATGGAATGTCCTGGTCTTGCTTCAATCACCCATTCACAATTAAGTGAGTCCTTGTAATATCCTGGCCACCCTGGTGGCAAGATAACACCACTTGATGCTGTCAAATGTCCACCACATGGTGCTGGAAAAAAAAAAAAAAAAAGGCATATTTGTAACATACAAGTTATTTCTAATATATTATATATTCAAAGAAATTTTTAAAAAAATCAAATTAAAATGCATAGAAATATAAGTTTAATATAGTTTTAATAGTTTAACACAGTRTTATGAGTCTGAAAACACTTTGTCTGCCAGTCTTCCTTCTGTTGAAAAGCACAGTATCTTGTTAAAAAATGATACTGTCACATCACATTTAGATCCAGTATGATTCCACATTTACATGGAAACATCAGACAAATTGTTCCAAGAAATTATTACCATTGTACTGTGCCACCTTTKTGAACAATCATAGAGCTCAGTGGAACTGGCAGTTGTAAATATTCCATTGGATCATAGAATGGTTTAAATTGAAGAGGATATCTGGAAACCATCTAGTCCACTTCCTACTCAAAACAACAGATTGCACAGAACCATGTCCAGTCAGGATCATGCCTTTCCTCCGAAGTCAGACACTCCCCAGGCTTTCTGGGCAATCTGTTTTAATGTCTGATCACTCTCACAGTAGAAGTTTTTTCTTATCTTTAAACAGAAATTTTAGTATTTCAGTTCCTGTTCACTGCCTCTCGTCTGGTCATTTTGCACCACTGAGGAGAATCTAGCTCCACCTTCTGTAAAAGTCCTATCACATTGAGAAGATCCCTCTTGAGTCCTGAGCCTTTTCTTTTCCAGTTGAGACAAGAACAGTTCTTCAAACCTCTTCTTGTATGACAGATGCTCCAAGTCCTTATTTATCTTTGTGGCCCTTCACTGGACTCAGTGCAGTATGTCCACATTTTCCTCATTGAGTGGATCCCAGGAGTGCACACAGTGCTCMCAACATAGCCTCAGTAATGCTGAATAGATGGGAAAGATCTGTCATTTATTCTCAGCCCAGTTCTCCTGTCTCTCTCATCCCTCTGAACAGCAGCACAAACAACTGGTACATCAGCCACTCCCCCCAGTTATACATCAATTGCAGACCCACTCAGAGTATATTCTGCTTCAGTATTCAGTTCAGTACTGAATATTTTAAACACTATTGGATAGKGGATTGACCCCTGGGCTACACCTCTATGAATTAGCCTCCAGTTATGCCTTGTGACACTGCCTACGATTCTATGAGCCAAATAGTTCAGTCAGTTTTCAGTCCACTTCACTGTTCACTTCTCTAGTCCCTACTTCATTGGTTTGTCATTGAGAATTTTGCATGAAACAGTGCCAAACACATTACTAAAACTGAATATCCATTACTCTCCCCTCATCCATCAGACAGTTCATCTTAATGCAGAAGGCTATTAGGTTGGTCAGGCATGATTTCCACTTCATAAATCCATGTTGATTACTGCCAGTCACCATAGTTTTCTTCATTTTGTCCTGGTTTTGGCTTGGACAGTTGATTTCTTTGCAGTGGCCTTGAGGGGGCAGAGTTTGGAGCTGTGTGGGCACACCTGGGTGGTTATTCTATACCACTCACACATCCTCTGGGGGTCAGAAGTCAGGGACTTCATTTGCAAGAAGAAGAGAATGTGACATGGGGTAGAGGAAAAGCATGAGTAGGAGGATCTGGGGGACGTTTTTCTTTGTCTTGGTGGCCACCCACACTTGGAGCCTGGTTGGGTTGGTTGATCAGTCAGGCAGTGAGTGAGCACTTTTTTGTGTGTAAATCACCATCTCTTGTATACTTTTGTCATTAAAATTTTTATCCTTACTATTTTCTCTCATTGCTGTTTTCCTATCTCAACTCAGAATATCTGTCTTTTGTCTCCCTCTCCCAGGAGAGGGYGGAGGGGAAAGGAGCAGCTGCATGGGCCTTAATTTCCAGCTGGGTTTAAACCACAGCACATGGTTTGGAAATGGCTTCAAGGCATATTGTTGTATCACCTTTCCCACTGATAGAGATGAGACCTGTAGCTCTTCATATCTTCCCCGTTTCCTTTCTCCAAGACGGGAATTTTCTTTCTTCCAGTTCTCAGGGATCYCCCTGGTTTAGATCAGCTTCCCAAGATATTGAGTGACCTTGTGATGTCGTTGGATGGGTTCTTCAGAATTCTGGCTGCATCCCATCAGATCCATTCCTGCATGTCAAATTTGTTTAAATATTGTCTAACCCGATCCTCCTCCAAAAAAAGTTTAAAAAGAAAAATGTATTGCAAGAGGGCTTTGAAAATGACAGGGCTAGACAGGGAGCATTTTTCAGAGCAAAATTAAACGACTTTGGAGCAGGATTAAACAACAGCAGAAATGACAGAACAAATTTAGGAAAACATGAGTCTCTTAAAAATTTAATCTGTMATGGCACAGAGCCTTGGGATGTTTTGTTTTACTAAAGGCTATGGTACAGCGTAACACAGGAACACATTCAAGGTCAGGTAAATTTATCTTAGTATCATTAATATTGTCCTCATAGAAGAAGTCAATKGTATCATCAGAAAATTCCACATTTCAGAGCAGGAAATCTTGCTAGATTTTTTCTGTTTCTCTAAGTAGTGACAAACCAACCTATTATGCCATATAGAAATGGATGGCAACATGAATTTGTGAGTTGTAAATTAATAAGCCAATTTTTATTTCAATGTTTTTAACAATATAAAAAAACTAATAAGAGAGGTTATTTCATTTCACTTATTACGTGCACTTGTGTCTAGGGATTTTTTCCAGCTTTGAGTGGGAAAAAATAGCAACCCCCCAAATCCTGAAACACACCAAATTTTCTTTGCCACAAAGTGAAAGGCCAGTAAAATGACATTTACATTACAATATGTATAGTTAATAAGGAAATCAATTTATTACATAATGKTTTTTTTTAAATTAAATTTCATCATACTATGAACAAGAACAGTCATAAGACTGTTGATCCTCAACTGATTATAACACTTCAGGTACATYCATTTATTTCACGTGTTTCAAGTGTAGCTTACAGAGACTGTTATGTATAWAAAAAACACAGACAGAGCAACAACAAAAAAACAACAGTTGTTCAGAAATCTCAGACAACTAGAAGCAAACTAAATCATSCTCAGGATTCTTAGTCCGTGCTTTAATCCAAGCCCAGAAACTCCTCCAATTATCAAGAGAATCAGAAAGAAACCCATCCTGAATTCTCCAGTATTTCTAAATTTTCTTTGAAATGCACAGTCTTATGAGAACTGAGTTCTCAAATTGCCCAAATAATAATTGTCCAAGAAAGTGATATGATCCAGATCCTTAAGTAATTGTAATCACACTAAAATTAATGGAAATGTGTGATTCAGAATGTTTGCATTAGTTTCTCCCAAAAAAAATCTTTTAATTTGGAGTCTGTCTATGTATCTATTGTTTAATAAAAGGTATACATTTTGGACATGACTTTTAAAAAACATACTTTAGTCATTTATTAAATGCACTCATCTGCCTTGACTTTAGGACCTATCAGTTAAGCATCAAACAATTCTTCTTACTGTATTGCATTCTAAAGAGTGTTTTAAACCTAAGTAGAGATCATCTTAGTCTGTTTATTTGCCCAGGAAAGGACAAGGAAATGAATTTGGAAAATTTTGGGAMTATTATGGATATCCAACATAGCTCTGGTTTTCCCTACATTTCCCAAGAATAAGTGTACTGCAGATTTTAATATTACACATGGAAATTCAGGTTTACTTWCACTTTAAGAAAGTTAAAAGGAATAAATTTTCAAAAAGGACTTTAATATAGAATTTTTATTTACTTCCTATGAGGTAGATAATAATGTTCTTCAGTGTGCTACAGCCAAAACTGTTATAGCAGTTATAATTCACAACCGAGTAATGATGGTGACAATCAGAACTTGGAAACAATAGCAACCAAATTTTTAGAATGCTAATTTATTCCAAGAATATAAAAGCAAGCTATCTTGTTTCTATTACTCTGCTCTCAATTTACTGGAAGAGTGTTAAGATGAATGAGTAACTTCAGGTAAAGCAGTCTTATTTATGTGCAAAATGTAAAAAGTAAGCTAAATTTAAATAGTGTCATTATTCAAACTGTAGGAGCAAAGTAAAGATTGTGCCCTTACCTTCACAACGTGGGACAGTGGAGCTCCATACTACATTTCCATCTTGCATAATACACGTTATGGATTCTGAGCCTTGAGTCTTCACAAAGCCATCATCACAGTGAAAGGAAACAGAACTTCCCAGAAGGAATCTGTCTCCAAAACGCCTCCCATTTATAGGAATGCCTGGATCGTGACACTCATTCTGACCAAAGGCTGATAAAAATATAGCAATAATACTGGTGATAAAAYCCACAATAATAGCAATAATACAAACCATCCCTTTAAACTTTGTGTCTTGTTTTTTTTTGGAGGAGAATAATATTTCAGTTGTAATACAGTYATATGTAACACATATAATATAGTAATATATAATTGAAAGTAGAAAATTTCTCAATAAAAAGTCAGCTTCAAATCCAATGACACTCACACCCACGCAACATACTTGGAATTCAGAAGTTTTAGATATATGTGGCTTACATACACAAGAACAATTTTCTTAATTTTTTCTCTTGACAAAATCCAGCTGTTTTTCCTCTAGCATAAGGGAATTGGGGTTGTTTAACTTGGAAAAAAAGGGAGGCTGAGAGGACCCCCTATTGCTCCCTACAACTACCTGAAAGGAGGTTGTAGCAAAGTGGATATTGCTCTTTTCTCACAGGTATCAAGTGATAAAACAAGAGGAAATGGCTTCCCCTTTTKTCTTCCTGCCATTTTTCAAAGGACAAAAATTATCCCTTCCTATAAAAGCAAAAGACCAATTTAGGCATCTAAGACTTAAAAAACATTGAAATCAATGAATTCCAGCTTTCTGTGGGGAATCTTTCTAAMCAATGAAAGAAAACACCTTGCCCACAAACACTATTATTTTAATTGACACAACACAGAAACAGTGCAAAAGGTCTCAAAGACAACTTTATTGTCAATTAAATTCTATWACCTTAGAAGATAATTTCTTCAGCCAAAATGATAACCTCTGTATAAGTAGCATGTTGGAATGATTCATAAAACTTTTAGGAGAGTTAGCCATCTACGGCAAGTGTAAAAATGTTTTCTACATGACAATGCTGTCACTAGTTTTCTACTGAGAGTACTGTTTAGTAATATATTTTTATATAAACAAAACAGAGGGCCATCTGTAGCCAGATCTTAGCCTGGTTGCCCAAACAGAAGAAATTTATTTTATCAGTAGCTGTCTATATGTACATGACTGGTAGGTCCACATTTAACAACTTGCTCTCTACCTACAATTAAACTCTGTACTTTCGAGAATTGCCTTCTCAAAGGTGGMAAATTCTTAAAATTCTTAAAGGGGCAGGAGCCACATAGAAGAATGATTCTAAATTAGTGTMCTCTTGTAGGAAAGACTTCTGCGTCAGTTCAGCTCTCTTCTAGACACTAGAAAAACCATGGAGTGTAACTGCTATGTGTAATGCAGAAAAGAGATCTCTGCTCTTAGGGGTTTATATTCTTAGATTCCACCCCATTCAACTAGGAAAAAAACATACAAAAGCAAAGCAAGTTCCCAGAACTATTTATTTGCATTGATGATTACTTTTATGCTTTTCCGATTAATGACTCAATAATTGAGATCTAAGATTAATACCTTTATGAACTTATTCCTGATRGCTCCATAGAGAAATATATTAAATTACATGCACTGGATACTTTGATGTGAATTATATAGATTTTAGTTATGGGCTCTGCATTTATACAGTATGAACAAAAAAGACAACTGATAAATAATGAGGAGAATTCCTCAGCACTATCATATTTTAAAAAAAATAAATGATAAGGATTCAGCTAATGAATACAAGGAAGACATCTGAAAACAGTGCAATTATACAATCATGACAATTTACTTCTGTGTAAATATAAATATAAATCAATATAAATAATATAAATAAATATATATTCTCTGTTTTAATTATTACGAAGCAAGCATAAAACTAGGCATAAAATAAAAAGCAGAAGTTCTTACTTGTGTAAGTGATATTAAATCCTCTTCCAGTGGTAGAGTGATCTGATTGAAACTCAAGTCTTACTATGTGCCCACTACTAGCCAATTGAGAAGGGACCTCATTGCCAGAAAATGTGCCAAGAGGTGGTAAATCTGMAATCCCATCATCTTTGATTGTAAGGTAGTCAAACTGAGGTTCTACATCAAAGTCRTTGAAAATCAGATGGATTCTGCTTCCTGGCTCTGAGATAATTAACCAAACACAGTTCATATTGTTCCCATATTCCTCAGGATAATTTGGAGAAAGAATGATTCCRGATGGTGTGGTGAAGTTGAAGAAACATGAAACTAAAGGAAAGAACAATAAGATTCTGAACATACTATCCACAAACTTTATAAATGCTTTATAAATGCCTGTCTTTTTATTTATTATTTTTTTTAATTCTTGTAGAAAAGGATGATTTTGAAGTCTGGATGTCAAAACTACTACACATACAAGCAGCAAATGTTTAGCACTTTCACAACAGTTCCCCAGTGTTGGATGTTTTKTTTCCCAAGTAAATCCAAGTGACTGAAGCAGGGCCTGCAACAGATTAGCAKGTAGCAAACACCAAAGAAAGCAAAAGTAATGCTTGATCCATCAGAATTTGCAAAAAAAATTGGCAGGTTTGTGCTAAAATGAAAATGCAATCTCCAAATTGGAATGTTTTTTTTTTCCAAATATGCATTTAACTGTATTTAACAATCAAAAAAACCCACACAAATCAAGCACAAGGGCCGGTTTTGTCTGTAGTATACAAAGTTCATACTGATGTAAATAATAGTGGAAATTTAGATGTGAATGAATCAAGAAATCTTAAGAGTATATGATTTGAATTTRTTTTACCCTAGTTTCTCTTTGATGCCATAGAACAAAATCAAAAATGATTTATAGCTATCATCCTTTTTTACTCTTTTGAGCCAATTTTCATCAAGACATTAGCTAACTGGTTTCAGAGTCCTGACATCTTGACTGGTACTGTAGGCAGAAGCACGGTATATTCAGAAAGGGAAAGACTCACTGAACATTAGTTAACACAAAGGACAACCATTATTCAGCCCTTCAAACGTGTCAAACTGAACTCAGTGTATGCAAATAGATGTTATAGATTCCATGCTCTTTAATGGGGCATGTGCATATGTAACACTGGAAGCACAGTAAAATATTCTACATTGTCAACAAAAACTGACATAGCAATCCAATGCAATACAGCACCATGAACAAACACAACTTGTGTCTCCAAAGGGAACTGCAGCTGCACTGTCTCTGTGCCTGGGCTTTAAATGCTTAGACACATTTCAGCATTGCAGGCRTATTGAGAATTATTCTGGTCCAGAGCAATCTTGCTCAGTTTGTTAAGCCCTGTACCAACACAGCCTAAAAGTACATACATGTCCAAATAGAGTAGCACACCTGACAAAGGTTTTTTATGGTTGTYAAATCCAGTACTGATTTGTATGACTATAGGAAAATTTAGCATAATCTGCAGAACTGAAGACCCTAATGTACCTGTGTACTTGAAAGATTTGCTCTATTTTACAAGAAAGGAAAAAAGAAGAAAAGGAAAAACCCAACCCAACCCAAATAAACTTTCCCCCACAAAAAAAACCCCACACAAACAAGCAAAACACAAAAAAGACCCCAACCAAACACCCATCCAAAAAAAACCCCAAAAAACCAAACAACCCTCTCTTAACAAATATATTTTATCTTTTAAAATAAAATATCACAGCTAATGACCTTTCCTAAACTTTTCCTATGTTCGATATGCTTAACTTTTTTATATTCATATTCACACCTTTGTGGTATATCACACACACAAAAAAAATCCCAATTTTTTCGTATGTGGACCTGCAGGCTGTTTTGCACTGCCAGAATGAAAYGTGTATGTGTCACAGGGTGCTTTTGAACACTTATCTGCTTAGGAATTTCTCATTTAGAATCSAATTCAACACACGTTTACATTAAGAGTGTTAAGTGGTTCAATTACATATAAAATGAGTGTAAAGCACATTCTAAAAAAAGTCTGGAGTGATGTTCCCCATAAATGAGCAGAGTCAATTAAAAAAAAAAACAAACAAAACAACAAACCATGATAGAAAAAGTCTTCAGGGTACTTTGAAGCATTTTCCTGTTAATCAGTCACAAATGTTAAGAACATTTATGCAGGAGGTTAGGTCAGAAAAATACTACAGAAAAAAATATAATAATTCTTACAAACACAGCTGGGTTTGTTGCCAGACCACTGGTTATTTTGTTGACACGTAATCGTTCTCTCTCCCACCAGCTCAAAAGCTGCTTGACATTCAAAGGTAAGGGTGTCTCCATGCAGAAAACTGCTGCCGGTTCTTTTCCCATACGATGGAATTCCAGGATCTCCACAACCTCCCTTCTCTATTTCTGAATATCGAAAAATTCAAATACAACAATAAGGAAAATATATTTGATATCAATTTATGTCAGTATCAGAAGTACTTTCAAAATTGTGGCATTACACATTAAACTAATAATAACTGCTGAAAAAACACTAGAGGCAAATGCTGTAAAACTGCCTCAAAGATGACTCAGGATCTAAAGTCTTTTCACAAGCTGATAGCTTCCATACCTGCATTGCTGCATTGCCGAAAATAACAAAATTCTTCTATTTAACTGCATGACTGCAACAAATTACAGTATATTTGAAGGTAAAATTATAAGGCCACAGTCTCCATCCTACCGATGAAGACATACTACGGGTAGATGTTTTTCCTGGCAAAGAAGTACTCGCACTAAAGAATCTCTTACCTCTCACATCTGCAATTCCATTTATAAGTCTATTAACAATATGATTAAAGGCATATAATGTCCTAATAGAGTCAATAGATTTCAGTTTAAAAAAAAGTTTAAGTATAATAAAAACAAAACTGAGGAATTATTTCTTAATCTCATAYTTCAAATTAGAGCCACATTTTTCCCAGCTGCATTCAGCTATGCTGAAAATAAATTAACATTTTGGATAATACTTCAAGATACTTCCAAGGAGCTCTGTTTCTTAAATTATTTAAGTTGTATATCTCAAATCTACATGAACCAGGTAAGGCTATAAAAAATTCAAGTCTTAAGAAATTTATGAATACCAAAAGTATTAGAAAAGAAAATGTAAATATTAATTGTCTGTGATRGAATCATCTTACAAAATACTATACACGTGTCTGCCCATCAGAAAATGAAGGCTCCATTTCTTTGACATTAAATTGAACACAATTTTTTAAAATTAATTTGATCAGAAAAAATAATAACAAAGCACTTCTGAGTGTATAAATTGTGTTGCTGCACATGTAATGAAATTATGTAAATCTGATTCAAATGAAAGTACAGATAAAGTTCTTGGTATTTAAATATTTCAGAGTTCAGTCCAAGGTATGAAATCAGAAACATTCAAGATAACAAGAAAATTCAACTCACTGAATATCATGAAATATTAATATAATTTAACACCATTGAAAATATTTGCTGTCAAATATTGTTAAATCTAATAATGTTAAATCCTGGCAGAAGTGTATACCTTGACACAGCAACATAAATTTTAAGATATAGGACACAAAATTATGATATGTGAAGTCAATCCTGAATGTTTCCACCYTTAAAGCAGTCACTAACAGATTGTTGGCAGACATATTCAGAAAGGTATGGCACATATTTCACAATGTAATTGTTTTCTTGACCTGCTGGTGATGCTGTGCCTGATGCATCCATTATTATTTTATTTAAATAATTTGTCTTAACAGAAAGTTAGAATGTATAAATTAATAAAAACACTTTTCAAAATGCCCAGTACACAAATACAATAGAACATTGGGAGAGCAATTTTTAAAGAACATTTATAAATAAGTATTCAAAATTATACGTACAAATGCTTTAATGTAGCTTCACTTGTCTGTTCCTACTGAGATATTGATTTTTACTTCCACAGAATAGACCTGAAAACCTGTGTGTTCAGCTATGCACATGGGGGAGCCACAGAAAATCAGAACATACATTTTAATCACATTTTAGAAATTCATGTCTCCTACTGACAGCAGAGCTGTATCTAATCCAGCATGTGAGAATGATCATAAAATCTTTGCCAAACTTAGGAGATGAACCAAATACTTTGTTATTCTTAAAGTATCACCCTTCATCCAAGAACGCCCCTATGGGCATATGGTGGTATATAATTCAGATTTGTAAATACCTTATTTGCAAGCACAAAAAACATAAAAAATTTTAAAAAATTAACACTGATTTCAGATAAAACATTTAAAACAATGTTTTATTCTTTGGAAAAACAAAGTTTTAATAAAATGTCTCATAAAAAACAACTGAATGATAAATTTCAGATTCTCTATAACACAATAGAGGGATTTTTGAATCAAATTATTTTATACTGAAAAGCCAAATAACTCAWAAAAAATGTCAAAATTAAGAACATTAACATTACATTCAGAGTCTGTGATTGTTTGTTCAACATAAAAATAATCCAGAAACCACGACAGATTTATAAAACACTTCTGAGGATATCTTATTTGCATTTTGATAATAAATAGCTTGAAAAATTCCATCCAGGTCTAGGAATCTGTATCTTCACAAACTAGAATGGAAGACTATATCCACCCCTAAAAGAAAATCTCCTCTAGTCGAAAGTCATTCAGGCTGACAGAAAACACTCACTGTAATTCATAGAATCATCATAGGATCAGAGAATTTGGGGGCTTAAAGTTTTCGTAGTTCTAACCCCTTTGTCATGGACAGGAATACCTTYCACYAGGCCCAGGTTCCTCAGATCTGGCCTGGCCTTGAATACTTGAATTCTCCCTGGGATGAGGTATCCACAACTTCTCTGGGCAACCTGTTTCTGTGCCTCAGCATCCTCGGAGTAAAGAGTTTTTCTTCCTAAACTCTAATCTAAAGCTACCCTCCTTCAGTTTAAAGCTACTCCCCCTTGTCCTATCACTAGATGTTGTGGTGAAAAGTCTCTCTGCAGCACTATTGAAGACTCTCTTTAGGTACTGGACAGTGCCCCAAGGTGTTCACAGAAAGGGCTCTCCAAGCATCAGACCCACTCGCCCAGGGAAGTGGCTGAGTCACCATCCCAGCAGTATTTAAATGATGTGTAGGTGTGGCACTGAGGGACATCAGTGGTGGAATTGGCAATGCTGGATTAATGGTTGGACTGATGATCTTAAATGATTCTCTGATTGTCTTTAGCCAAAAGCTACATTTCCATTACATTAACAACCCAGAACTAAGGGAAGACGCAGAAGGCCAAACTGATGGTTTTATATTTACACACAACAATACTCTTTCTTTAAAACTTGATCTAGAGCAGTAGGTATGCAATGATTCTCAACATTGTTCTGTCCTGTGAGATTTTCCACAGATTTTTTTCTTCATTGTCCTTTTTGATACCTGTTTGACTTGTATGGATTTAGTCAGTGAACAATTTTTACAAAATGTCTATATGCAGCTGGGATGCATTGTGTGTATTGATCCAACACATATACTGATTATTCTGTTTCATAAATTGAAAAGATACTCTCTATCATTTGCAAAAAAAAAATACATTTCAGACCAATTCTGTTGAAGTTATGTTGAGCTCTTAGAAAAATCCTGTGGGATAGAAAATGTTCTTAAAATAACAACCATGAAAATAAAATCTATGCTAACCTTTTTTGCATGGCAATTAGAGCCCTGTTCTTTTAGGATTATTCTCATTCAATGTTGAACTTCTTTTGATCTGAGTTCTTAGAGCTGTGTGAACTTCATGATGTTTGCACATAARCTCTCAAGCCTAAATTTAAACATCAGCTTACTCTGGTTACCAAAATATTAATATTGATTTTATGCAATTGTTTTTGGCTTTGATGTACCCTCTTTCAATAGCCTGGGGAAAGAGACTTTTCATCTTGTTTGTAAACTAGAAATATTTACTCAGTTTCAGGGRATAATCTTTCTTTAATGTTAGAAGAATGACAAGATTAGATTTCTGACTGTAAGATCATATCTCCCTGAATTTAATTGAAAGACATTTTTGTTTCTCTGTTTCCTTTCAAATTAAGAAACATGGCAATTCAAAAGTGAYATTATCCTTTAAATATGTAACATGACTACTATTTGAAAGGTGTCATATTGCAATTCAAGTATTTTTTGATGTAAATACTTTAACTACAGTATCTGAAATGTATAATAAATCTATCTCTGGTATCAGAAATGTATAATAGAGTAATTTATAGTTTACAAGATTTTGCACTCTYAAACTTATTATTCAGGGTAGGAGTAATTTACTTTTTCCCCCTTGTTACTAGATCAAAAATACACAGTTTAAATTAAATTCTTAGTGTTGCTGTGTTTTCATTCACATTATCCAATATTCTAGCTTAGACAATTAGTGAATCATCTAATAATTAAATCAGAATCTGGATACAAACCAAAGAGTATAAATAAGAATCTCACACATTAATAATTCAGATGTATAAATACAATTTAAACTAAATACATGTTTTTAAGACAGGTGAGTTGAGCAAAAATCAATTTTTGAGATATAAAATAAACTTCAGATTTTTATCAGAAAGTTGAAGTCAATAGCTCTAAAACCTAAACTATTTGACAATATTTCATAATTTTCATCTTAGTTATAGTCCAGATAGATTAAGGTAAGCTGTGAACTGACACAGGTATACATTTACACACACACACAAAAAAAAGGGAGTTTAACATTTAAACTCTGAGAGATCCCAAAAATTCATGTTCCATATATGAGAAAAGTGATGATTTTTTTTAATTTTCTCTTTTTCYTCATATCTCCCTGTGTTAACAGTCATAATACCTAATGTAGTTTAAAAACACAAAGAAGAAACTCTTATACAAACAAAACCTTACAGAAAGAGAAGGGATAGAAAGATGTTGAGGATTGCAGAAGAGGACATAAGTAAAGGAATGATATTATATCCATGGTTCTTGCAATGCAACATAGGAAATACTACTGAAAAAGAAAATGGTATAAAACCAATACAAACCCAAAATTCAGATAGCACATAATTGGACTGTAAAAGTGGCTATTAAAGCTAAAAGGAGGTTGGCCTACTGCTAAAAAGAAGATGGCCTTACATGAMAATTTTATAAAGGATGACAATTTTATTATTATTCCAGTAAATTTTTTCTAAAGAAATTTAACAGTGCAATTTATTATCAGTGTCCAAATATAAAAAYAGAAGGCCTTCTTCACAGATCATATAGTTCCCAGCAGCATTTTAAGAGAATCTCACATTTTCTCTGAAATGTTTTGTCCTTGCTGTTATCAAAAAGGCCACAGATCATATCCAGTAGATTAATTTTTGCTGCTTCCACCTTATTGCATTCTGTATCAATATTAAAAAAAMCCYCAAACCTGATTTTAAAATCASATCAATGAAAAAACAACAACTTTCCTAGGAAGTCAATTTAAGCTAACAGTGTACTATCATACCATGTTGGGGCTTGCTGGTAATAATGACATCCTATTGCATCATATCTTATAAAAATCCTTGAAAGCAATAAAACATTAAAGCAGAAAAKAAACTTTACAATATGTTAAGTTAAATATGCTAATCATAATAAATGTATACTTAAATATGCTATTACAGAATGCAGAAAAATAAAATGTTGACTTGTTTACAATCAGTTTTACATGTCCAGGGTAAATGCAGATCAAATCTGAACAGCGATGAGGAAGAAGTTTTTTGTTACTTGTTGCAAAAAGAAGTACAATACCTACTAACCAAGCATTTAAAATTCCTTACCAAAATTTATAGAAAAATTAATCTGGGGGAAAAAACCATTATTATGAATTTACAGGCACAATGATAAGTTCTGATTTGACAGCTAGGACTCCAGGAGCAGAGGCTCTGATATACCAGATAATACTAAGAAACTGTAAGCTATTGAAAATATTAAGAATGACTGGGAAAAGAACAGTGAATAAAACAGAGAATAGCATCCTGTCCTCACASAAAAACCTTCCAAAATTTCATTTCCATGTTGAATTTTACATGTAGTACTGCTGTTCCATTTAAAATACTCAACATTAGAACTTGGGAAGGAAAACAAAAGATCAAAGTTACTGAGGAAAAGAGGACCAGTTAAGTAGACTGCAAATCTCTTTTTCTGGGGGCTGAAATACAAGCGTTCAAAAAGTTGTTGGACAAATACATGGGAGAAAATCTTATTGAGAGAAAGTTTTTTTGTGGCATCTATCACTGGAAAATGAGAAAATACTGTTTCTTGATTTATCACCATATAATTCACCATTTCTTCCCTAATCACCTGYTATTGTCAAGTACCAATATGCTTTTGGTCTTGCTGTAGATTTTTATTCTAATGTTTTGTGATAAGGAACCTGATATTGTTCAAATTACATTGTTCCTCTTGCTTTATTACTAGAAAGAGTAGGGCCTGTCAGCACAAAGGACAGAGCAGTRCCCTGAACAAAAGTTAGCACAAAGTTATCTTGTGGAAAAAAACTTAGAATGTATGGAAAATAGGAAGTACAGAAAAAAGGACGTACAGAAGACTTAGAAATTATCAGAAAAATKTAAGGGTGAATACTGTGAAAAGGCAAACCATGGAAGGAGGCAGAAGGGGGTAACAAAGCTTGAAGAATTCAATTGTCATTAAAATGAAGAGAAAGAAAAATAGCTAGCAGGAAAGGAGAATGAAGAACATTTTCTCTTATCTAGATAAAAAATGTTTAAATAAAATTAAGAGAAGGGCAGGATAAGAAGAGAACAGCTTAAGGACCATTCAGAAAATGCAGACACATTCAAGGGAACAGAGCCTAATTAAATTCAGTACTTAAACAGAACCAGTCAATGAACTATTAGCAATTATCTTCAAGAACTTATGGAGAACAAGGGAGATCCCACATGACTGAGCAAGGWCATATGTGTTAACTSTCTCAAAAACTAGAAAGAAGAGGARCCAAASAATTAAACAAACACTTGTGTATCTAATTTGCCCTTTCAAACTGGGAAAATTATATACCTTATCCTCCTTTACAATGGCATATCCTTAAATATCTTAAAATTATTTTAAGTCCTGACAAGAAAGACATGGTAGCTGTCTAGAAAGAAAATCAATGAGCTATTACTAGCAAATCATTTGTAACAGGATTGTAAAGCCAACAATGATCCTAAAAAAGGTAGTGCAACCACCAGCATAAAGCACTATTTCTAAAGGGTTAAAAGACAAAT
>QVAJ01000052.1:228685-365015 GCA_003546035.1 Mixornis gularis | reverse complement strand
TTCAACTTGTCATTGACCAGGATTCCCAGGTCTATTTCCACAGCTCTGACTCCATTTTCTCATCTATACATGCAATCAGGATCGCTCCATCCCACGTGTAGAATCCAGCACTTGGCCTTTCTATGGCAAGTTGAACTTCCTATGGTTGGTGATTGTCCAAGACTCTAATTTATTGAGATCTTTTTGCAGGACCTCCCTACTTTCCAGGGAGTCAACAGCTCTTCCCAGTCTTGTACCATCTGCAAACTTGCTCAGTATTCCTTCCAGTCCTGTGTTCAAGTCATTTATGAAGATGTGGGAGAGAACTGGGCTGACGATGGAACCCTGTGGGACCCCACTAGTGACAGGTCACCAGTTTGGTGTCAACCCAGTCGCTGTAACCCTTTGTATTCAACCCATGAGCCAATTGCTCACCCATAACATGATGTGTTTATCCAGCTGAATGCTGGACATTTTGTTCAGAAGGATCCTGTGAGACACAGTATTAAAAAATTTACTGAAATTCAAAAAGATCAGATCAGCTGGCTTCCTTTGATCAATTAGGTGGATTACCCTACTGTAAAAGGAAATTAAGTATGTCAAGCAGGACCTTCCCCTCATGAAGAATTGCAMACTGTGACCATTGATTGTGTTGTCCTTCAAGTGTTTTTCAAGAATTCCAAGAATAATCTCCAAAATTTTAACAAGCACTTAAGTGAAACTGACACAAATCATACTAACTGTTGCAAGGTGGGACAAACTGCCCTTYAGAATTACTGTTTCTAATGAATATATGGGAGTTTTGATGATTATGGGAGACTAATATTACCCATCTATTTGGTTAAAATTCATCTGTAGATAAAGCTTTGAATTGCCAGAAGAATTTTAAATATATGTTAGAA
This sequence comes from Mixornis gularis, assembly GCA_003546035.1. Classification (NCBI taxonomy): domain Eukaryota; kingdom Metazoa; phylum Chordata; class Aves; order Passeriformes; family Timaliidae; genus Mixornis; species Mixornis gularis. Next base: position 364,134 of record QVAJ01000052.1, on the reverse strand, counting down.
AGCAAATTGAAGAATGCAGGACAGTTTTGTACAGACATAGATATGAGTACAGYATAGGAAATACTTATGAGGATTGAATAATATCACAATATACCAGAATATACCACATATGTAGTTAAAAAATACTGACTTATATACCAAGGGAGGCAAAAAGCAGCTCTAAGGTGCTTATCCAGATTCAATTTTGTTTTGCAATTAAAATTCCAGTAATACTAATTTGATCAACAYGATTTACGTATTCTTAATATGAACAGATTAAATGAAGAAAATAATMAATTTTCATTTAGAAAAACTGGAAACATGAAAATTATTTCCAAACATATTATATTTATTTCTGGATGATCAGTTACATTCTTCTTGTAGAAGAATGATCCTATTTGCTTTCTGAAATAKATGAGACAAAATTCCCTTATAAGCAAATCAGAATGATTACATCTTATTAGATAAATAGACTGTGAAAACAGAAAACAAGAAAAAGATTAAAAATATGAGACATCTAAGGAGGTACCTTTTTGAGAGTTCTGCAAGTGAATTTTCATAATTAGTTTTTCATTTGCRATATTTTCCTCTATCCTAGTTACTCCCACACTTCATATTTCTGCTGGCATAATTGCTGTTGCAAGCAATTAATAAGGTCAGCACCAGAGTTGCAGGAAATGCCTGTGTGGACATTCTGCCTGGAGAAAGCAATAGGGCACATGGCAATGCTACATCCCCAAAACATGTAGGTGTGCATGTTCTTTTCACCATTAAGAAAAGCTATTTTACCATTACTTATACATGTTTTAAATGTGTGCATTAAGTAGAGTAAAATGGAAAGTAAAAAGTAAGAGCAGTGAATTTTGTTTTAAGATGCAAGAAGAAATGAAAACTTYCATTAAGATATGTGTTATATTTACAAACAGATCAAGCCAACAACTTCAACACAGCAGAAATGCACTAGTAGAAGTGTATCTTATCCCCCCCAAAAAATCAAACCGAAAAAACCAAACAAAACCAAACCAAAAAGTAAAAGAAAAAACATAAACAAAAATCCCACAAACAATTCCCCCTAAGAACACAAAAACCAAACCCAAACAAACAAAAAACCCCTCCCAAAACAAAACAAAACAAACAAACAAACAAAAAAAAACCCTCACAAAAACAAATGAACCAATCCACAACAACCACAAAAAACAACCAGGACCTGGTTGTAGAAACATCTCTTAAAGATGTGAAAATACAGTGAGATAATTTGTTGTCTGAGTAAAACTACAGTACCATACATTAAAATCAGAAAATAAAACAGTTCTGAGTGTCCATTATTAGAAATTTTTAAATAATAAAAAGAAAATGTCTTAGTTATAAAGTCGTCTTATGCAATCTGTTTGCAATTGTCATGGGTTCTTTCAGATAATTGACAAATGTAACAGTATTTAATGTAACAGTATTTTCCTTCAAATTTAACAGTATTTTTTTGTCTTCTCCCTGCTACTAGGTAAACAATGAAAGTAACATAAATACTCACATTTTTTTATTCTGTCATTTCTTTTATGGACACCTCATGCTTAAAGGGATTTGAAAGCAAAAGAAAGCATTTCTATAGACACAAACATGGAAGTTCTGCTATAGTCTTACAGATTTCTAAAATTTTTTTTAAGATTTTTAGAAGAATAGAGCTAGATTTTTAAAGTAGAGCTTTAAACCAAGGTTTGGAGAACCTATTTCTCTTAAAGAACAACATAATATAAAAGCAATGTAAAAGATGTTGCCAGTATTAGAGAACCCATAGAAGAATCCACTATTCCTTAAAACTCTCAAATCTCCACTCTTTCCTCAGCCCACCCCTCCTACAGTGATATCTCTTGATCTTTTAGGAGGCAATGTAATTATGGCCAAAATCTAGAGGAAGAGGAAACATAAAAAATTGACTACAAGTAGTAATAATGCACAAATTTTATGGGTGATTAATTGTGAAAGATGCCATAACTTTTTTTTTCATAGTGCTTTGTAAATCAAGTCATTTATTTTCCCTCAAAGCCCTTAGAAAGGGTGAACCATTTATCCCAGCCATATTATTCATAATTTGGCATAGGTACAGCTACAATTAATAAGATGCAAAATGAATAACTTGTAGCTACCAGGTTGAAATAGGCTCCAACCAGACAAAATAAAATTGATGCCAACACAAGGGTCTGTCCTGTAAAATTTTTAATACCTCTAGTTTGTGTTGAATGACTACAAACTTATTGAAAACATTTAGGTTATTCTGTTCATTATTTTAAAGAAATGTTAAAGATTTTTAGTACTACCATTATCCAACAATTGCAGTTACTTAAAAAGCTATTATAAAAAGAAGTTTGCTTATTTTTCAATATTGGCATTATAATTTATATTCCTCATTCTCAGAAATTTATTTTGCTTTTAGTCTCCACTAATGGCTTGAGAATTAACCTAATAACCACACCTGGTAAAAATTAAACAAAGACAAGAAGGAAATAACAGTAATAATATATCATATAATAGTAATAATGTAAAATCAAAAATATTTATGCTGTTTTAAAAAAAGGATGGGAAAAAATAAGATCACAAAAAACACATAATAATACAAAAATTCAACAGTTATAATGACTATTATCAGGTGACTGCCCCATGCCTGGAACATTTCTCAGGTAAGTAAACACATATTTTCTTTTTCCCCACATTTTCTTTCTTTGGATWGCCATTGACAACATAGAAAACTTTGGATGTACGTGCTCTATCCAACATAGACCTTCCTCAGCMAGTTAATTAAGGCCAAATAATCTGAAATCTTTGGATGAAAACAATAAGAACAATCTTAAGCAAAATCAGTTCATTTTATTTATGTAGTCAAAGATAGAAAGTGATTTGACACTTAACTACACCATAAGGAAGAACTTTCTGATATATAGCTAAAAAGGATGGACATACAGTGTCTGGAAGCTAAACCTACAAAAAAACAGATAATTAATTACAAAATTGAGAATAATAAAGTTCTTGATACTATGAARTGCCATTTTTAGTGGTAGCTGTTGATTATGTAAAATAGATCTATAACTAATCATCTACTTAAGGAATTTAAATACATCCACAGTAAGGGAATGAGCACATATTTAAGCACAGCTTTGTTTCTTCTGTAGAGGGAGACATAAAAAAAGTCACATAATGATGATTTCAGAGTTAACAGAGCTGCCACAATCTGTTACTCAGTCAGAGAAGCAGCTTGTTGCCAAGTTAGATTTTAATCTTCAGCTATAGTGCCTAAACATCATGTCGAATTTCACTTTACAATCTTAACCACTGAAACATTGTCCTTCTTCTCTTTTCAGTTTGCTTGATATGTATATACAAATATGCTGCCATTTCTAGGTACACAGAATGGTATACATCATTAAAATTTAAGTTTTAAGTCMAATGAATGTTTCAGATTTATGTGAGCCATATTTTTAATGAATTATCATCAATCTGATTTAGGTTTGAAAGATAAAGTTAAAACAAAAAAAAAGCAGAATCGCAAGAGGAAATAATTATTCATATTTTCACACTAAAAGTTTGGAATTTATCACTTTTGGACAATTTTAGACAACTCTCTGATATAGTAGGATGATCTATTTCTCATTTTCTGCCAAAGGAAAATGCCAAATATATGSCTTTCATTTTTGCGCCTGCTGCTGCTCCAACTGTCAGCAGGAAACAAATACGGAAATACAAGCTTTAAAGAAACACTATGCCATTTTTTTTAAACTGAACAATGGAAAAGGAGTCAAAAAAAGCATACATCTATTTCCCTGCCATTCATGAAAAGTAATTCTGATTGCGCTGATTGTATCATTGGAAATCTTTTTCAAAACATTTTAAAGAAATACTTCTAGATTTGTTTTTTCAAACCGAGTCTGAAAATACTGTTCATKAAATCTGAAAATTAAAAGGTCCAGGTAGCATTTGTTGAAAACAAATTACACATAAACTAAGAACACATGAATTACCAGATAAGAACTCTGATTTAATAAATATATTTAAGAATATCACTTATTAAGTGAATTAATCATTTTTTTTCCTACAGAAATTTAAGCAGGAGAAGCTTAGTTACTTGATCCCATTTGACTGTTGTCTTTCTTCCTAAAGTCTTTAAAGAGTAGGCTAATTTTATTAATTAATTCAAAGTGCATTTGAAGCTTGATAGAGCACATGAAATAAATGTCTACAGTCTACATGAAGAAGTGTTTAAGTATCAAGGGTGCATATTCATCTATACACAAACTGTTTTCTAGACAGAGCTSTATGTGGGAATCCTAGGTGTTAAATCTCAGCCCTATTATTATTGTGTGGTCCTTAAAGCAATAAATTTCAAGTCCTTGAAAATTACTTATTTAACAGTATAATTCCTGGAGAGTTTTCTGACATTTTAATTCTTATTACTTAAAATTCATGTGAAACATGAACCAAATACTCAAATTTCAGAAAACTTTAAAAAAAAATCTAATTAATTCTACGTGTCCCAACTCAAATACCTTTGTACAATATTCACTGARGGAACTCAAATAACTTCATAATGACATGCGGGTCAGTGGAATGTCCAGGAGATAAAAGTAACAAAATAACAAAGCAGATTTGTATTAGTGACCTTAAAAAAAAAATTAACTATGGGAAAACCATACAAACTAAGTAGTTCTAAGTCAAATATTATTTTTGGTTGAATATGTTGGGTAAATCCTTTATTTCATGCAGTCTAAAAATATGAAACTTCTTTTAATTTCCTGCGGTACTARCCATCTGTCAACAGTAGCAGAAAGGTCCATAAACACCTGCTTTCTTTGAGAAGTAGAGTACTTGAGCTTGTTGGGTTCTTGTTATTATGGCATAATAGTTCTAAGAGCACAAACTATTTCATTTAGAAGGRTGACAGATCTTGCCATCACACTGTATGGTGCAAAAAGGCAATTGAAGTGAATATGGAAAACCTCCGGAGGTACAAGGAGATGCCAACATATTATAGAAGGAAATGTCTCAGAAAAATACAATGTGACATTTAAATTAATTCCTAGAAATGTGTACAACTACTGTTTTATGCTATTTAAAACAGAGACTGGAAAGGTCTGAGCCATACTGAKCCAAGTTAGAAACTCTGATAAAGCAGGTAAGTTACTGTGCTAATGGAAGTTTGTATTTATGGAAACGAATTTTAAGAGGAAAACTAAGCAATGTGTCACCATATASTGTTTCTTTCTTTGGACTAAATTCAGATGTCCACACCCAGATATTTTCTATCATATGAGATGTATTTGCATCTTATCTAACCATTTCTCTRGAGGGATATGGATTTTCCTGTATCATACACATTAGCCTTGCTTGTAATATCTTGAATACCTGAGCATCTCATACAGAAACAGATACTTGAGGATGGACAAACAAATTGTATCTTTGGTGTACTGAAGTGTTTGATGTAATAAGAAAACACATGCTTCATATAGAAAAACTCTTAATTATAATGCTACAACATATAAACTGCTTATATATACATTTATACATACATAATATTTCTATACATGATGAGAATGAGACAACTATGAATGAATGTATGTCCCTGTAATAAAATCTCAGTAGTATTACACGGGCATTGAACTGTCAGGACACCAAGGCTTTACATAAATCTGGACAGTTTTTAGATAATGTTATACACTACAAATTTTAAATACATTGAGGTTAACTTTATTCTGAATAAAAAGATGCAAATAACTTTTCCCTGTGTTTACACTATGAATAACAAGCAGTTATGAATATGAAATTTTGGCACTCATATTAACAGATTAAYTTACACTGACTATGAAAGTTGCATTTTCTTCTAAGCTTTTCTTCCTACTCTTTTTAAAATATACAACTACATGCTTTGTTGGCTCAAGTGTACTTTTGAAATAAAAACCAAATTGTTTTCTGAATAATTCTCTGTATTATTATTTTTGTTTTCATAAAYTAAAATTCAATTCAACCTGCAGTCTAGGAAGTAACAAGAATCTTAGCATGTGACAACAAGCTTTGTAATTTACAATTCCATTCTTTACATGAAAAAAAAAAACAAGAAAGGAGCCATTAAGTGAAGCCTATGGGAAGGACCCACATTCAAGCAGTTTAGGAATGACTGCTATCCAAAAAGAGGGACACTGCAATAGAGCAAGGTACAAGTGTGAAGAAGGAGTGGCAGAGAGGAGTTAAGGAATTGACTGCAGCCCATATTCCCCACACCCCTTCACCATTCAGTCAGAAAGGATGCAGAAGAGTTTGACTTGTGAAAGAGTTTTTATTGTTTCTCACCATCCTACTCTATTGTATGTAAATTAATATTCCTGAAGTTGAATCTATTTTGCCTAATTGGTGAGCAATCTCCCTGTCCTTACCTCGACTCATGAGCTTTTTCATCTTATTTTCTCCCCCTGTCCTGATGAGGAGGAGGAGCAAGAAAGCAGCTTGRTGGGCACCTGGCAGTCAGACAAGATCAACCCACCACAACTATATTGGAGTAATCTTCTGTTAGTGATCATGGTGAGAAAACAAAACTCTTTCTTCCAAAAGCCATAAAAATARTGATAGTGATGACAGCACATACATTTTGAACCTTGTTCAGCAATGTGTCTCATGGTTTAAGTACCCAAAAATAWAATGCACAACACAAAACCTAATTACATATTTAATCTTTTTGGTAATAAAAGCCTACATGCCTTGGCTTTAAAATCTAATCTCCCACACCTGAATGTACTTTCTCAAATCCCATACTTATGTTGAAAATGTCCCTTGCATCTCAGGGATAATGAATGTATTTTTTTCATCCTGTGCCATAAGGTTTATATGCATTAAGAGGAAGTGTTAAATGTGATTGACTTTAATGATTACAGGCCTGATTCCTTTACAGTTTACCTTGATTTTATATCTTTGTACTTGTAAGCACTAGAATAGAGCTGTTTTGTACCTGMATTATTCTTGACCTGATAAAAAATACACCAGAATCAGTGAAGATGATCTCTGGTCATTAGTATCAAACCCATATCACAATCTGCTCAAATATGCAAGTCACAGTGCCCTATAAGAACACATTTGGGTGGAAGACATTATTTGACTCTAATTCAAATTATAAATGGGTAAACAGAACAGTTTCTGTCAGTTTGCTAAGACATCATCTGTAATAAATATTCAATGAGGAGATTATGTAAAAGTGCCATTAAAATGTAAAGAGAATAGTGGTTAAGGATACGTGCATCTTTCTCTCTACAGTATTATATGACTTACTTTTAAATCAGTGTAAAATGTATAAATAATTTACTCCAGAAAAAAAAAATGCTCAACAGCAAACTGTACTATCAATAAAATAGTAGAGGAAAAAAAGGAAGAATATCCTTAAAGATGGATTTCAAAGCCTTTTGGACCAGTTTTAAATGGTAGTTTTCTTCCAAAGGYGCTTGCTCAGTTACTTTCTTGTTGTAGTTCTTACTGACATAGAAGCATGAAGATACAYTGTCTGGAAAATTAAATACAATGTAAACCATACTTCTGGCAAGCTGGGCCAGTGACCAAATGAAGTCACTTCTAAGATACAAGAACAGTTCAAATTTGACTTGCATGTCAATGACAACTGCAAACCAAAAAGCCTGAGGTGGAGTTATATATTTCCTTTTTCCTTTTATAGCTAATTAAATACCCAGTGTTCTGGTGTTCCKGCAATTTCTTCTTTTGTTTCTATTACAATGTATAAGCACTGCATGTATTTTTTTTATATTTAGCATAAATTGTGACACTGGCATTATGTAATTTTATCTCAAAGAGATGAAGAATGAGATTTTGCAATGCAGTTTTGGAGGCTGGGGGAAGCATTTTGATAAATCATGTTCAAGCTTATTYCTAAAAAAACTTATCTATCTTGAGCAAAAATAATAGCATTGTATCAAAGAGCTTGAAAAAAGCATAATAAAACTGTGTCCTAGCACTTTGGGACAAAAGCAAATCACAAAATGTCCCTGAAGGCTAAAMCCACTTTTTAGTATTTGACCAAGAAGTGGGATTAAGTCTTTAAAATCTGAAATAAAAATGAGAAATGTAATTTTAGCAAGATGAAATAAAATTTAAAGTGGAATAAATGTTCTTTGACATCTTCTATGCTTAATAACATATTGGTGACCTTTTTTGCCTTAAGACAAGAACTTATAGCAGTATGTGTAATATGGACTTCATTATCAGGCATAGGCTAGGCCAGGATAGGATAAGATAGGATAGTGGAGAGAAGAGAAGAGAAGAGAAGAGAAGAGAAGAGAAGAGAAGAGAAGAGAAGAGAAGAGAAGAGAAGAGAAGAGAAGAGAAGAGAAGAGAANGAGAAGAGAAGAGAAGAGAAGAGAAGAGAAGAGAAGAGAAGAGAAGAGAAGAGAAGAGAAGAGAAGAGAAGAGAAGAGAAGAGAAGAGAAGAGAATACCTGATCACTTCAGAGATGACCTAAATTTAACTTATATTATTAAGCGCATTTTTAAAACTCTCTGAATTATTGACAGGTTTGGGGCATACTCTAGGACCACTCTATGAACCATGTTCCACTGTTCGACCACCGGCTCGGAAAAGAAATGMTTCCTCATGTCCAGTCTACACCTTCCCTGGCACAGCCTGGAACCATTCCCACAACTCTTATCCCTGAATCCCAGGGAGAAGAGCTCATGTCTTCCTCTCCACTTCCCGTCCTGAGGGAAGGACACTCTTAAATGAATAAAGGAATAATAAAAGATCTATGATGTGAACTGTCCAATTCTGGCATGAATGGAAATGAATAAAAGAATTGCACTTAAGGCTCCAGGCACAATTGCCTATGCACCTTTAAAGAAAAATATGAAAGGGGAGAGGGTCTGTAATAATTTCCGGAAGAAGATACTTGTTTAATATTACATCAGGTTGCAAAGTTGTTTCACAGTGAAACTATCTTAATGAGTACAATTTTKAAAATTAGAACTGTAAAATTAATTTGGATTATATAGCTATGTTTTCTATCCTCATTAAATATGTATTTTAAGTAGAAATTAAACAAAATTGCTTCAATATGTGAAGAAAAGGTTTGTCTCCACCACATAAACCTTCTTTCTACAAATACAGTTGAAATGTTCTATGAAACATAGTGCTAAAGAGCAAGCCAACAGACATTTAGACCTTCTGATGTTTGGTTCACATACTTTCAATTACAAATAATCTTTCACCTATTTATTTCCCCGTCACAAAATGTTTTATATTCAGAGTGCAAAGAGTTTTTTTTATTGTGTCAGTTACATGAAATCTCAGAATTTTACAAAACCAAATTAAGGGGAAAACTTTGAACTTGGATGTACCCCAACATATTTTAAAATCCAAACAAATAAAGAAATCAGTCACAGTCATCTGAGAAACTCCAAGTCGTGCAATCATATAGCACCCAAGTTTTGAGCCATGGTGTGTGACATTATGCAAAATTTMAATGATTAAGTTTTCTCCTCCCTAGTTGCTGAAAAAAATTTGACAATTTAAACAGTTATGTTGGCCTGTAACAAAACTAGAAAGAAAATCCATCTGAGTGAGACTGATTCTGTGGGATTTGCAAGTTTTTCAACCAGAATTTAATGAGATAATAAAACAAAATTTGATTACAGCTTTGGGCTTCCCACCCACCATTTTCCAATTATTTCAACACCTCACAGTTTTTTATGACTGATATTTGACAGTGCAGCAAGAGGAATGACAGTTTCCTGCTCTGCTCAGGATGCATCACATGTTGATGCAAAACACAGATCATCTACATCTTGGAAGAGATTGACACTCAGATGAGCTGAAATAGAGCTGAAATAGAAACATGGTTAAATGCATGACAATCACTTAAGGCACAGATGATTACAGGCCTGTTAAAACATGTAACTGTAGAGGAAAAGATGTAAAGCATGTAAAGCAGGCATGAATCAAACCCACTGTGGATGTGCAATTGGGTAAATGTATAAATGTTAAAGCCTGGAAAAACACACACCTGCTCATTCCCACTGAGATCTCTGTTCCCTTGGACAAACTGTCTCAGTGCTCACTTGAGACGTGGACACTGAAGTGTAATATTACACGCAACAGATTTTCAGATACACAGCAGAATGCAATTTTGGACTTGAGAATATAACTAATTAGTATCACCAAACACAACRGTTTTTCCTATGTGCACTAAAAAATACTCCACATAGTCAATATACACTAACACGTAGTCAAMTAATACATGCAGACAGACAAATATGCTCAACAGCTGCTCTAGGTTTGGGACGTTGTTCATTTTTTACAATGCAGTGATCCTTCCAACAYATTTTACATAGACTCCTTTCTGAGAAATAAATATTTGCTCTCATCCTTTAGCTGCAACATACAAAATTTTACACCCATTTAATATATGCTGCAAGACAAGCAAATATCATTAAACCAGCAATTTATTTATATTGTGAATGTTTTCTTTTATATATATATATATATATATATATATATAAAGTTTAAATGCACCTCAATATTAATAAGTCTCAATACACGCAACCACCACTGGAATACCCAGTGAGCCTCCAAGAGTAAAAGACATCACTGCTCTACCCTGGTTCCCCATTATCTTGTAACCAGATAGTGCTGTAATGCAGTATTGCCATTCCTAGCAACAAGCCACAGCATTTGCGCTGAACTTTCAAGACCTTAGGAATGRTGTTTGCTAGGTTTTTCCTGTCTGAACTTTTCCTGTGGGGAGTTGCAGTCTTGTTTTACTTCATTTCTATGACAGCAGTTTCTCTTATTGACCAGGTCTCTATGGCTAGTTTAATTTTGTTTATCTTTGCAAAGTACCACCATAATGGTATACAGATAGCTATAGCAAGTTTTTATTCCACTAGAATGAAATATTTATTGATTTACAGGAGCTGTACCACCCAGCTATAAACCACCCACCAGAGGTCAAGAAATAGAGTGGACAAAATTGGCTCTAGGGAAACAGAAAAAGAAAACCCAGTATCTAATACACATAAAATATACCAAATATAGTAAATATTGAGACTTCTGTATGAAATATTTTTTTCTCCAATAATTAGATGTAAATTAGTATTTTTTTCTTGAATTCATCTGTTATGATCTCTATTATACTAATAATTAGTTCTYAGCTTTATTTAAACATACTGTCTGCTTACTCTTTGTCTGTGAACAAGATTTTGATTACTTTTTTGCCATCAGGACTCCCAAAAATAACAGTAGATACAGCCTTAGAAAATAAAATTTTACTGTTTTTCTCAAATATATCTTGCTTAACCTCTACTTTCATTTCCATGGTACTGTGAYTAATGGAGATGACTACTTGTATTTCTGCAGCAGAACAAGTTTAGAATCTTCTGCAAGTATCAATATTTGTGACATCGTTGTACCATCTTTATAGTAAAAACTTCCTGTTGTCTCCATATTTGAAACAGTTACAGACTTCATTATCTAATCCGATATGAGAAGATGTAAACTGGCCTTTGTCTCCAAAATCTGTCATTTAGTCACAAAACTAAATCACAAGAGTTTTTCCTCTTTCCTGTGTCTTAACTAAGACAGAGCTAGGTATATCTTTTAAAAAGCTTAATCCAAATGAGATGGCAATATGTTCTYGTTCTTTATAATTATATAGCTTGAATGTACATGAAGCAGTACAATTACATAAGCATAACTGTCACAACATGATTTATTGCATTTTGAGAATAAGTGGACTTTTATTCCGAATCACTGTAGCTAGCTATGGCATACCTGAAACCATTTGGAAACAAAAACTAACTTTCAGTTCCTGATTTTTCCATTTATAAACTTACTATCTGAAAATATTAATTTTCCCACTATCATTATCTACTTCAATTTTTCTTTTATTTGCATATATATACATAGGCATATAAACTCATTCCGTAGTCATGGTCCTTGATCTGTCTGTGTAACCTATTATTTGGATATCAAAATGCATGAAAACCTGAAAGAAATAAATGGAGGAAAAGTATAAATTTATATTTTTGTTTAAGTTGTGACTTAATGCTTTATAATAAAACCTGCCACACCTGCCTGTATTATAAATATATACCCTTTGGCAAATTTGGCATTTGTGATAAGCAGACATTAAATTCCTGATCAAATATTAGCTAATGCCATCTATCAGAATAGCTGATTTATCCTAATATTCTTCTGCTCCCATTTTTCCAGATGTTGTAAATATAAAGCAATGAAATATTTTCTGTATTAAAACAAAAGTCCACAGTCAGGTTTTATTTTGTCTCTTGGTATTTCCTTTGTATGTTTTCTTGTCACTTTTCAAAAGGTTTATCACTGCTTTCCCTTTATGTCTTTTAATAATTAATATTTTAAATAATTAGTCTACTTATTTGTATTTTTAAAAGCTTTAAGCATTTAAAATATACTTGTATCATGTGTCAAAAAACTATTATAAAAAATTGACAATTGAATTTGACAAAAGAACTTTTTTGGCTAATCTCTTTTATGAAATCTTCTCTTTTTATTTTTCTCTTCCCTGCACCTCCCACCTCTACATTGTTCATGAAACAAAATTACTGTCATTACCATATGCAAGCTGGCAATGCCAGCMCTGCAAGCTGTATTACTGAACACAWMTAGAYGTGAAATGCAGTTTRGTTAAGAAGATACTAGCTAAAAAGTTTAAATTGTTAAAAGATCATTACTTTCTCTTTGTGTTTTARGTCTAGCTTGTGACAGGGCACCCTTTATGGTTTCAGTCACAATAGGTATCACATCTGAAGTGGTCCAACTTCTTGATRAATTAGATACTAATAATTAGATACTAATAGTGATTACTTAACTGCTGATTCTTCAGAAAAAAAAAAATAATGACTGTTAGTTGGATTTTTTAATTCTATTTGRAGTTAGTGTTTTTAACTTCAGATTTTAAAGATTTCAGCATTTTTTAAACTGTATGTTAAGTTTCTACACCGGGAAGGAATATGAGTACACTGTAGAGAGGTTTAGAAAGAAAAGTGATCTTGAAAAATTGGAGAGATTGCCTTACAAGTTAAAAAAAAAAAAGAATAGAAAAAGAATAGAAAAAGAAATGTGTCATTAAATAGGACATTACATTTTGAAAGGTGTAATGTACCGCTCAGTTACAGAATGAGTGACAGCTAGTCAGGTAACAGCTCTCTAGAAGGGGATCTGGATGTCACAATAGATCACCAGCTGAACACAAATCATCAGTCACCTCTCTGAAAAAGTCAGACACCTTAAAAGAGCATACATCTGTCTGGAACAGATGGGGAGACATTTTTTCTCTTTAATCAACATTTATGAGACCTCAACTGCAAAGCTGTGTCATTTTGACTTGAATCTTCAAGGAAAATATCAACCAAATAGAAACTACTTCCTTTAAAAGATATTTATAGTTGATATTATTTAGTTTTCAGAAATATAAGTGAATGAAAMATATGAATCACATAAGTACTCAGTYTGTGTTTCCGAATATGACAAAACAGCATGGCTGTAATGCCAACAATACAATGCWTTTGGACTAAAATGATACAACTGTAAAATTTATTTTGGAAGGACTTTTGCTATCTTCAGTCCTTGAATAGCTTGGGTAGTAGATATGTGTTCAAAAGTGATAGATTTCAGGAAATGTAAAAGTATCATGTAAACTGAAATATGGCACATAAGGTGATTTTTATTTTTTGTTCCACAGYCAGAAGTGACCAGGAAACTGAGCACAAAGTAATTTGGAGGGGTTTTTTGGTTGATTGGTTGGTTGTTTTTTCTTTACATTTCAGTTGTTCTGCTCTGCAAAACTTCTACAAGCTGCCTTAATGGCAATGTACAATATGCTGCATAAGAAAGGTGAAAAGCTAAGACACTAATATGGAATCTTTGGAAAGATAAGAGTTTGCACACAAATTAATCTCTATTCCTTCTAAAAATACAAAATAAAACTGCAGGCAGACAAAAACAATTATTTTCAAAGCTGGTCAGTCTTAAAACTAAAAATAAGTCARGTTTATCTCTGAAAGAAAAGAACAGAACAGAAGCCTGATGTCTACCAAGCACTAACGGGTTTTGATAAATATGTAGTCTTTGGGTGTCTCTAAAATCCGAATAAACAAAGAATAAAAAAATGATAATAATGTGTATCTTATTGGTAGGAGCAAATAACAGTTTACACACTGATACTCATGAAAAAGACAGTAGTAAAAAATATATAGAGTAGAAGGAGAGAAAATTGTTAATGTCAAGTTATTTTTTTTTTTGGTTCCACAACTCCTGCTCTTTCTGTTTGGTTTCCACTATCATTTGCTGTATCCTAGAGTTAATTTGTGGCTAAAGGAAGAACTTAATGCCTGCCAATGACATGGCTTTATTGTACAGCTCTCATTTCCCTGTTCTTAAGAGACATAAACTGCCAGTAAGACTGAGTGAAATGAAATAAAATATGTCTGACGTCGATTCAAAGTTTAACATTTTCTTTTCTATCACAGGAAATTTTTACATGTAATGACTTATTTAAGAAGTATTTCAAAATGCAGATGTGACATAGTAAAGATTTATTCTGTTTATATTCCTGCCCTTTAATCACTTTAAAAGAAAACCAAAAAACCTAAAACAAGGTTCTTTATGAATTACAAATCTTGATAACAATACTAAAAAATGAATGCATTTGGGACTACCCTAATGCTATTAATTCTAAATATGGATCTATTATGTCATTTCCAAACTATTTTATTCTCTCTCTATCACTATCAGTGTCTATTTGGTAGACATTTTTATTAGCTAACAAAAACCAACTTGAATTACATTTGGACATACTGTGCCTCCATAAAAAGCTTATTGATAGGTTTAGAGAATAAGATATATTCTAATGATTTCAATAAAATCTTTACTGGCATATTAATTCTTTAGGTATTTTGCATATTACTTTATAGAAAAAASATATTTGAATCTGAAGATAATCTGGCAGCTGCAATAAAATAATTTTTGTCTTTCTCATACTAATATACAMGGTGTCTTATTTAACATCAATATTTTTTTTCCTAAGGAAAATATATCATAGAAACATATATCACAGACAAAAAAAAAAAAAGTGTGAAATGACAACATAAAACATTTCTTAATTTTCCAATATATTCTGTATTATCTAGAAAATYATAGTGCAAGCATATATCAATTTTGTTTCTATTACTACAAGTTATTCATCATTATTATAAAAGACTATTCCAATGTGCTACAATCAAAATGCTTGGTGTAGAATTATTTTTTGTCTCTATTTCTGTACAGAATAGCACTTCTCTCTTTTTATTAAAAACATTTTTCATTATGTGATTGCAAAAATAATCTAGAAACATAAACCAAGGGCAAATATGAATATGCAGAAAGTCTCAGAAAACTGTTAATGGAGATTAATTCTGCTATTATGGCTCATTGGGGACTTTTGGACTGTTACGTTAGCATTTTTACACTACACCAAAAAGTTGTACTTTTGTCAGAGAGATCAGTATTCTGWGTGTCAACAATACTCATTATCTTTTTTCTGTCTGTTTCATTGAATCTGATTCAAATCCCACCAGTCAATAACTGCCAGTAGAAGATTTCTGAGAATTACAAGGCAYATACAGACTGATCATTTTGCTGCCTCAGGTGCAGACACTTGGATTCAGCTTACAACTCCAGTGCAGTTGTCCTCAAGATTTTTGAACTTAGAACACTAATTTGTGAAACTAGCTATAGGTTCTCTGAATTTTAATGCAGGCAGAGAAGTGGGAGAAAAAAATAAAAACTTGATCTGGATAATTTTGAAAGCTTTTAGACCCTGACATGAACAAAGCTCAATAAATAAAATAGTAGTCAGTAGCAGAAGTAGTAATAATAGTATATCACTGCCTAATGGTTTACAGCTATCACGAGGTCTTCAATATTAGAAATTTTGTCTGTGTCTTTTCAAATACAAGAGGAAGGCAGGGTATTTCTTGAAGGTGAAGTGAATTAATTATGTTTCAAACTGACATTTAGTTATCCACAATAAAGTGATATGTTGGAACAACACTAGAAGGGTCAAAACCACTACATAAATCTTTGATCCCCACATGATGAAGCTGTCCAACAGTGAACTTAAAATGAAAATTGAAGACAATATTTAAATATTCAAACCATATTTCAAAATATTATTCATGTCTATTAAAGCTGTCATATAATTTTGCAAGRAAATGGACCTTATTATTCTTTGGGTTTGGGAATATTAAATAATTTGAATTACTATAATAGTTTTTTGAATAAAAATAATAAATTATTATCTAAAATATATTCTTGATTTTTAAGAACTTATTTCTTAACTATTTGAACCAGGAAAAGATCAGACACAATTAAGTCCAAATACTAGTGATAAACTCATCTTAGTAAGGTATTTACAAGTAAGAATTACAATTCTTGCATAACACTATTCTTTTATTGTAAAACTTTCTTAAAACTTGTAAAAAATACTTTTTTCTGGTATTTCTTTTTTAAAATTCTGTTCATATAATCACATACCTTCAGGAATTAAAATTAGCATTGTACAGGAMTTAAAAGGTGCAATTTCATTAAAATTGTCTATAAACACTCTGTTATACTTGAARTGCCACAAACAAGCTTTCTCATTCTTATGTCAGCAGGAATGGAAGTGAATGTCTAGTACCTGAGAAATACATATATGAACATATAAAATATTCCCAATGTTGAAATCACTTTGATTAATCAGAGAATCATTTAGGTTACAAGTGACCTCTGGAARTAGTCTGGTCCATTCCCTGTCTCAGTGTAGGTACAACTACAATTATAAAGTTTATTATATTTCAAGTAAATATGCTAAATTKCCATAAAACTAGTGCAGTTATAAAAAATGTCACCTCACTCATTATTATACCACGTTATTGTAAACCAAATTCAGGAATTGTATTTTGATTTGCCTAATTAAAGAAAAAAAAAAGAAAAAAAAGGATAAAAAGTAATTATGGTGAGAAATAGTCTCTTATCAACATAGGTGCAAACTAAAATGTTTCAAAGCCAAAGTGCTCATACAAGTTTATAAAAGAATTCTTCAGTGAGTGTCTTTGAAACAGCAATCCAGAGACAGATACAGTTCGCAAATCCACAGGATTCATAAAGTGACAAAAGGAAAGAAGGAAACCAAGTAAAAATGACCACACAACTGTTTCTGAAGATCACTTAGTCCAACTGTTATGTTGTATAGCACCCACTCCTAAATAATCACCCCAAAACCACATCCTCAAGTGCCACATCCAGGCACCTCTTGAACACTTCCACTACCACCTTCCTGGGCAACTTATTCCAAATCCAAAACACTCTTGAAGTTTGGGGGTTTTTTTGTTGTAACATCTAAACTGAACCTTCCGTGGTGCAACTTCAGGTCATTTGCTCTTGTTCTTTCCCTTCAGATATGGCAGGAGAGATTCATCCCATCTTGCTACAACTTCCTTTCAGGTAGCTGGAGAGCAATGAGGTCCCCTGCTTATTCTTCTCCAGGCTAAACTCCTCCAGCTCCCTCAGCTGCTCCTCRCAGGACTTGTGCTGAAGATCCTTTAGCAGCACCACTGCCCTTCCCTGGACTCACTCCAGCCCCTCAATGTCTTTCTTGCAGTGAGGGGCCCAGAACTGGACCCAGCTCTCCAG
Organism: Mixornis gularis; assembly: GCA_003546035.1. Lineage (NCBI taxonomy): Eukaryota > Metazoa > Chordata > Aves > Passeriformes > Timaliidae > Mixornis > Mixornis gularis. The sequence goes on along the minus strand of QVAJ01000052.1, from coordinate 346,440 downwards.
GTGTGGTCTCAGCAGTGCTGAGTACAGAGGGACAATCCCTGACCTGGTCCTGCTGGCCACACTGTTCCTGATAGAGGCCAGGATGCCACCGGCCTTCCTGGCCACCTGGGTCATGTTAAACCAGGTGTCAACCAGAACACCCAGCTCCTTTGCTGCCAGGCCCCTCTCTAGACACTCTGCGCCCACCCCAAACCCACATGAGGTTTTGTGAACTAATGGCAGAACCTGGCACTTCACCTTGTAACTCATGCAGTTGTCCTTAGCTCATCAATCCAGCCTGTCCAGATCCCTCTGCAGATCTTTCCTAGCCCACAGCAGATTAACACTCCCACCCAATGTGGTGCCAGCTGCAAACTGACTGAGGGTGCACTCAGTCCCCTCATTCAGATTGTTGATAAGGATATTAAACACGACCATCCCCAATACTGAACCCTGGAAAACACCAATGACTGGCCGCCAACTGGTTTTAGTTCCATTGGCCACCACTCTCTGGGCCCAACCATCCAGCAAGTTTTTCTTCCCGTGAAGAGCACACCCATCCAAGCCATGAGCAGTGAGCTCCTCCAGGAGAATGCTGTGGAGGATAGTGTCAAAGGCTTWACTGAACTCTGGATAAACAACATTCACAATCTTTCCCTCATCTACTAAGCTAGTCACCTTGTCRTAAAAGGAGAGCAAGTTGGTTAAGCAGGACCTGCCTTTCATAAACCCCTGGTCGTTCTGTATGTGCCATGTGATGGCACTCAAGATGATCAGCTCCATAAACTTTCTGGTACCGAGGTCAGGCTGACAKGTCCATAGTTCCCTGGACTGTCCTTCTGATTCTTCTTGTAGTTGTAGATGTATGGATATTGTTCAAACTCAAATAATAGTACAGAAATGAGACATGTCCAAAGGATCTGTAAAATGATTTTTAAAATCTCATTTTTAGAAGCAAAAAAAAAAATAAAAAATTAAAGTAAATAGAAATTTGTTGCCTAAATCAGGACTAGGATTGGAATTCAGTATAAATCTAAATAGCTGSCTACTGTAATTTAATAGTGTAAGGTAAAATCCTCACATTGCCTGGAGATACAGAAACTGTGAAAGGTCCACAATTTACTGAAACAGAAACTGGAGTCTAGGAAGGATTACTTAAGGTGTAAGAAGTCTGTGGTGCAGTAATTGAAATGTGCTTTAAAACACCCAAATGTAGATCTTTACCCCTTTGTGTTTAAAGGTGCTTCAGGTAATTGATCTCTCATTGTTTTAAATATGGCTAAAAGAGTTATTCATCAGACTGGCAGTGAGATATCTGCTTCAGGACAGATATTCAGGAACTGCTGTGTAGCTTTCCCTGATTATAGTTGTTTGATTAAAAAAAGAACATCTATTTTCCCTTTAGATAACATTAGAGCAGAAGGGCTACTAATTTGACAGAGTTAATAACTGGCTAATGTAGAAAAATTATTTGTAAGCATTTAGTTTTCTGCACATATGTAATAGCATGCATGCGATAAATCTTTTTCTGAAAGATACAGTAAGGCAAACAAATCTACCTGTAAGTCTCTTTAAAATCCCCTAATTACAAAGAAAAACACTGTAGATATAAAATATTTCAAAAGTTACAATTAAAAAGAATGGTAATTCAGAAGGCTGTTAACAGTCTGATGACAGAACAATACTAAAAATTATGTTAATTGTGTGAAAGACTGAATTAAAACATGACACATATATTCTGCAAGTGTGCATATTCCACCTAAGTGCCTTTTTTGCCTTGGAAAAAAACAACRAAATGAACCAACAAACAACTAAGGGGTTACAAGAATATATTCATTATAGGCAATGTCCTGAATAAAGCAGGTTCTGAAGCTACTTTGTTATGTGGAATTTGTATTTGAATTTCATGAAGATAATATAAAATCTTAAAAGGACATTTCTGAATCTTCATTTGTTTGTCCATTGACCCATCAAATTCTGCATGTAAAAAGTGTCTGCAAATGTCAGGCTTTTCTCTGTGTTATGATGGTTGTACCAGGAGATTAAAAATACATTCACATCAAGGCTTTGATCAAGGGTGCACTTCAGAAACAATTTCCAGTCATCTGCTCTTACTGTGCTTTGATTTGCATCACAGAGCAGTCTCAAAGCAGATAGGTTCATCTCTTTTTGCATAAAAGTAAGATGGAAGGTGTTCTCCAGCCAGTAATAGGCATTCAGCGTAAAGAAGCAGAAACAGTCCACAGTAAAAACTCTGAAATATACACAGTGCAAACCTCATGCCCTTAGCACAAATTGTTCTGCAGTATAAAGCTGCTTGTGGTGCACTGTACTACTAATACTAATGTAAACATAGCCTAATTTATTCTCTTAGGACAACTGGAGGCACTACTTGGATCTTATCCTATCTCCCTTTCATTTTCCCACCTGCTGAGATTCCGCTCATGCTCTGCAGATGCAAGTTTCTACAAGATGCACCTGTGAAGTTAAGAAAGCTGTTTTCAGACAATATGTTTTTCATCTTACTTAAAATCCCTAGATTTTCTTTCTTGAAACTTCTGGATTTTCATTGAATAAATAAACTAGATTTTTTTTTATCTTCTTCACTTGTACTTCTTGCCAGTTACTTCTGCTAATAAATARCTATAAAGAACTCTGCTTAGAAGAATGGCCTTTTCAGAGTGGCTAAAATCTGCATGAAAAAAACTCTCCATCACAGTCTGTGAACTCCATGAAAAGAGAGGTCTTGTGCTTTGCAAAACAGACCAGCCATAAGAAAAGAATCAGTCTTGGAGTCCAGAGAAAATATAAACTTATTTCCACAGCTTCAAACTTTACATTTTCCATGAYCTGTTATTGTCTTCCACCCATTTCAATACCAAATTTAAAATGAGAACTGCTTAGTGATGAATGAACTCCTCCTAAGATGTTTTCCTCCTGAGGCAGAAAGCTGAGTTTATCAAATGAGCTGGTCTCCATTTTAAACTTTCATAACAACCAGAGCGACCTACATCTCATTCTTGCAGCGAAGTCTCTGTTTATGCCTCACTTCAATTCTGAATACTTTACCATGAAGCAAAGGTCTTTGTTTATACATAAAATATTATTACATATTTCAGAAATATCAATAAGAAAATTATGTTCCAGTGATAACTTATTTAAATTATAAAGCTCTTCACTAGGTTAAAAGTATTTCCTTTTGTTGTAATGAGGAAAGTTACCACAAATGGGGATGAAGAGGAAAACCATGCTGTGAAATCTGTCTTCTTACCTGTCATCTTGAAAGGAAAGGGATGATCACACTAACAGGTGCTTCCTTTTTCTGAAAGGCATGAAAATCTCAAAAGGCATGATGACCCCCACTGTGATTTTAATTTTTACACAGTAAACTACCAGCGATGTTTTAGGCTCTATTTTCCATTTTCTCAGCAAGACAACTGAAATAAATTAAATGCCCTTCCATGTCCTGGAAAAGAAGCTTCTTCACCATGCCCTCTTCTTAATGCAGGAACTCATCCGGTGGTTCCCTCCTATGTGCGTCAGTGGAATTACTACACAGATCTTAATATGTCAGCTTCCTTTACAATACTAGAGGTGTTACTGTAGAGCTCTAATAGAGGTGTTAGCATGGAGCTCTAAGACATGATGAAAGGTGCAAAGAAAAGGCCTTTGAGAGCACAGATGTGGGAACAGCTTCATGCAGATACGTTAACCCCTTAAACAATTTACAACTGGTAATCAAGAACAGGATGCCCCACATCTCTAAAGAACAAATCAGTATATTGTTTCATGATTTAAACTCTGATTAAAGTCTGTGAACATGAGCACCCAGAGACTAATAAAGCAAGCTGGGAAATGTGTGAGTTTTAGGCTACACGGTACAATTACAATTAATAAAAAACACTAAAAAAATGTTTTAAAAAATAGACCTTGTTTATTCTTTAAATCAATAGAGTCCATTAAACGGAAAGTGGAAGAAAATAGACTCCAATTAATAAATAAGAAGTAATCTATCTGTGTTCTTAAAAAAAATGAGATTTATTATTGGAATTGTTTTATCTCAACAAAGTCAGATTTTTTTGAGATGATAATTTAAACAGATGTGAAATTTCATACAGCATTTTAGATTTCTCCATTACATATAGCTTTTCAATAAAAGAAACCAGCAGTAAATTTTGAGAAATTTTGTCATGCACAAAGGTTAGTATTTGTCATTAAATGCATCAATGTCTAAAGAGGAATGGCTGAGGGAGCTGGAGGTCTGGACAAAATGATGCTCAGAGGAAACCTTATCCCTCTCTACAACTGTTTGAAAGGTAGCTGTGGCCAGGTGGAGGTTGATCTCCCAGGTAACAAGCAGTAGTACAAGAAGAAGAGGTSTCAAGTTGTGCCAGGTGAGATTTAAATTGAATATCAGGAAAAATTTCTTCACTGAAAAGGTGGTCAAGCATTTGACCAGGCTGCCCAGAGATATGGTTGAATTAACATTCCTGGGGGCATTTAAAGACATGTACATGTGGTGCTTAGAGACACGGTTTAGGGGTAGGCTTGGCAGTGCTAGGTTAACAGCTGGACTCAAGAATCTTAAAGGTCTTTTCCAATCTAAACAATTCCACAATTCTTTGAATAATTAGAACTTGTCAGATTGTATTTACATATAAAAAAAACAGTAAACAGTAAATACCAGTATACCCTCACATGGAAACAGTATGTCTCCTTGAAATACATGCAAGAGTGAAAAAAAAAAGAAAAAAAAAATAACAAACCAAACCAGTAAGTGTTAGAATATTTATGATCACAGATTTGGTTTTACTTATTAATTTACTGAAATTCAGGCTCATGGTGAATAGCACTACCTTTAATTTGACCAAATATCATAAATACAACAACCAGTTTTCTCTTCAAACAATAAACAGGCAGAAAACAAGAAACATAATTAGTATAGAATCACACTAAGATTTTTTTTAATTTGTTTTTACTTTATTTCCATGAGTCTGATCAATAATCTCTTTTTTTTTCCACAGAGAACTGGATTAAGTTCCTCCTGATCTATGTGAAGGCACCACTTCTGCAATATCACCAGTTTATTCTGACTCAGACCACGTTTTATGTATAAAATCCACACAGGGTCATCACATTTAAAAATCTGAAAAAGTGAAATTCTGCTGCCTAATTGTTCCACTGCTCTGCACTGATGAGGCCTCACCTTGAATACTCTGTGCAGTTTTAGACACCACAATGTAAGAAAGGTATTAAACTATTAGAGTGAGTCCAAAGGTGGGCATTGGGCACTGCGATATAAAAAGGACATTAAACTATTAGAGAGCTTCCAAAGGAGGGAAACAAAGATAGTGAAGGGCCTTGAGGGGAAGCTGTATGAGGAGCAGCTGAGGGCACTTGGTCTGTTCAGCCTGGAGGAGACTGAGGGGAGACCTCACTGCAGTTACAGCTTCTTGTGAGGGGCAGAGGAGGGGCAGACCCTGATGTCTTCTCTGTGGTGACCAATGACAGGACCTGAGGAAATGGCCTGAAGCTGTGCCAGGGGAGGTTTAGGTTGGATATTAGAAAAAAGTTCTTCACCCAGAGGGTGCTCTGGCACTGGAACAGGCTCTCCAGGGAAGTGGTCACAGCACCAAGCCTCACAAAGCTCAAGAAGCATTTGCACAGTGCTTTTGGGCATATAGTGTGACTCTTGGGGATTGTGCTGTGCAGGGCTGGGAGTCTGATCCTTGGGGATCCCTTCCAACTCAGAATATTCAATGATTCAGTGATTTTCTGAAAATATCTAGTTTCTCCTAGAAACAGAAAAATAAAATAGCAAAGCCTATAATCAAAAAATGATACAGAGGGACAAACTATTCAGTTTAAGGTATAAATATCTTTTTAAAAAAGTATATGCAATACATATTTATCTGGAAAAATAAATAAGTCCAAAATATTAGCAAGAATAGGAAGCGAACATGCAGTGACATTATGTCTTTTGCTTTATTTGCATTTATGATATGAATTTACTCTCCTCTGACTTTGTGAAATTGTTCTTCCTGTGACATTATGACTAAACACTGTTTCAGGAACTCTGGTTTATACTGCTCAAATCCATCATGAAGGCAGTGTAACAGCACAGAAAACTGCAAGGTTCCCTGCCCTCTAGCCAGCACTCTTCCCTGGTCTCTTTACAGAACACCTGAATTATGCTCAAGCTCTTCACTTGTTACCTTTCCAGTGAGCCTGAAACAGTGATAACAGCTATTAAATAAATGAAGAGTAAAATGTTGAGATGATTGCTGCATAAAAAAGGTCTGGCCAACCTGACAAGCTCTGTCTAAGCCATTCTTCCCCTGGTTACAGACATGAGACCAATAATCAAACTCAGCTTTTTCCCCGCAAGTTCTATCTCATAACAATACTGAAAAATATAAGGAATGAGAAAAAATCTTTTAACAGGTTACTTCCTTTTGAAAACAGGGCACTAATGCAAAAAAATATTCTGCATAGAGGCAGAGTAATGACTGAAGATGTGATAAACAAACACTTCTTATTTGCTAGTACAGTAAATTAGCATTAAGAATTTGTAGATCTGATGTGTAAAGCCTATTCTCACTTTTAACTTTATGGGTGATAATTGTAGAAACATATAGGGTCATGTTTTAAAAGGTAGTTAAAGTTTGGTTCTGCACACTGTTGCAAGGATTAACTATTAAACAAGTTAGACTTCTTTAAAAAATAGACATGTGACTGATATACACCCTAAGGCTCCTAAACCCAAGGGGTTTTACATATTACCTGCTAAATTGAAAGCTATGTTTAAAAGATTGTGTAAAGAGGTTGTTACCTGTACTATAGATCAAATCAATGTTCAAATACTCAATGCTCAAAGCAGGCCAACTGAAGCTGAGGATAGGAAGGACCAGGTTCTTGGGTTTGGCTATGATGGTGCTTCTAAACTATTTTTATAAATCCACCAAGTGCTGAACCACTGCTTTTTTCCTAACTTACTTCAAGTCTATCCACGTCTTTCTGTGATCAAGTAGCTGACAAATCAGCTAATCTATGTCAATCCTTTCACAATATACAGCAGTATAATGTATGAATGCCTGCCTTGATTCTTGATGAGATCACACTTTAGGACTGAAGTTTTTGTCACTGTTTACTTTAAAGCAATATCACATTTTTGTGCCATTTTCTGTTTTCTAAACAGCTCCAATCAAAATTCTTAATTCACATTTCCAAAATTTTAAAACATTACTTTGTTAGACATTAGCACCGTTTCAGACATACATACATTTTTTTCCTTTTCATTTATGAGTTCATTGCCCACGTCACATTAAGCATTGAGCATTCCTATTTTCTTTACTTAATGAAAGCCAGGAGGAAAATTTTGTCTTCAATAGGCTACAATACCATTTGAGGAGTTTACTTTGAAGATAGAAAAACCCTAAGGAAATAAAATTAATTTAGGCAGTGCACTTAAATGCTATAAGTTATGGAGGCACCCTTGCAGTTTGCTTTTCCCATGCTATCTCAGCTATTGAATCAGACCCAGTGCGGCTAGTTTGCCACATGAGACTTTGAAAACCTTTTCATTCTATCATTACTTACTACAAACCCTGTTATAGTTCAAGACTAAGTAAAAATTCCAATCAATAGAATTACATCTATCCTCCCCTTTAACACCATGTTCCTGAAATCTGCAATTTTCACATCTTACTAATAATTTGGTCTTCCATTTACTACTTTCTACAGTTGTTCTTTACTTAAAAATATGAGGCTCCTGTTCGGTATTACACCAAAGTGAGGTCATTTAACGAAGTCCTAAAAAATGCATTATGTAAATACTTGAAAGGGATAGCAATAATTATCAGAAAATACTAATATTTTTAGAAGAAGCTAATTTTTTCTTATATATATATATACACACACAGTTCACTATGCAATCTGTGAATTTCTCAGATTTTCCTATTATTCACCTAGAAGTTAGCAGCTGACATTTTCCCAGTAGAAAATGAACCCAAGAAATTATCTACAAGAGAAGATAAACGGTGAGAAACCTACAGAAAGAACACCAACCACTCCTGTTCCAAGGCAACACAAATGAATGTGCTTTGTGAGGTAACAGAGAACCATAGGAGTATAAAATATTGCAGCACTTGCTGCCTTGTGCAGTAAATGTAGGCTTATGGCATCCTCATTAGCAGCCCCATCAGCCTGCACATTGTCTGTGCAAAGATATTTTATGCAGAATACTTGAAAAATTAAAATAATGCACAGGAAAAGAAAAAGAATATAAGCAAAAAATTCAAGGACATTTTTCAGGTATGATATACTATCAATAGTTTCAGACACTCCAGAAAAAATGGAAAAATGTCTACACATAAACCTTGATATTTTTGATTTACAAAGATGACAATTTAATAGTGAATAAACTTAATAGTTCTTATCAGGGGAATTACAAATAACTTGTACAACAAACAAGGTAAGAAAACTAACCGGAGATTTACTTGTAGGATTTTATTAACACAGTGCCAGAATGTTCTCATTTGATGCGTGCTCTGTAAGGAGTACTTCCTATCAAAAATAAAACAAAGCTGAATTAAGTGAGAGAATAGTAATGATGTTATGTTGCTCTATTTATATATTTGTATTGTGCAAGTAAAACATTCCAATGTTTATTTGCACATGTATGCAAATTGTGTATTGCATGTGTATGTAATATGTGTTTGTGTGTGTATGCATGTGTATGCAAATGCTCAGGAGTAATAACATTGATTTGAATTTGACACTATGTGGAAAGAAAGTGTCTTGCATTTACCTATATTTAATGGATATTCAGCTGTGGCTCGGGAAGACTAATTCATTCTGTTTAATAAAGTTGTTTGAATCCCTTTTACTGTGAAGAGATTGTGTGTAGATAATTTTTTTTTTGTGTGTATGGAATAATATGTCACAACCTTAACTGGTACATTGTTATGCTGAATACTACTGTAATTACATTAAGAAACTATGAATAAAAACTTATTGTTTTGCTCTGGTTAAAAATAAAAGTTAACATTTCAGCTGACCATTCTTTTATCAGTTTTTAAGCTCCATTTAAATGATCAAAATCATTAGGATTTTATATTTGAACACTGCATACAAATCTTTTGCTTTCTGAAAGTATATATAGTGAAAATAAAGAAAAGATTAAAGCTGAACCAGAAAAAATATATTTTTGGAGATCAAAAGAGAAAAAGGAAGAAACTGAGGCAGATCAACATGAAAGGACAAATCACAAGGGAGAAAGAAAATGGTGGAAGAATTCAAAGTGCATGAGCAGCTAATAAAATTCTCTAAGAAAAAAGCTGGAGGCAACAACCCAACACTCAGCAACAAGTAAAGTATGTATATGGCAGTGGTTGGATAATAAATGCCAATGATGAAAGGGAAACTGTACATGATCTTTTACATAGGTTTTTTTCCCCCACTTTTTAATCTTGAAAGACTATCTCTGGTAATTGGAAAACAAAAAAAGCATTTATGTGTTAAACAATTTTGAAGGGGAGGGGGTGTATTTTTGAATAGGGGATTGTTTTAGCTATAAAATGAGGGAAAAATGAATAGCCTGGTTTTGTTTTGTAAGATAAAGGCCAAAATAATAAAGAAGTTTTCAGATATACAGTCTGGAAAAGTGTATCTCTATGAGAAAGGCGAATACTTTTGTTGCATTAAGTATTCAACTAAAAAGTCACAATTATGGATTTATATAATTCTGACCCAAGCAGATACAGAAGAAACATCACAGTGAAAATATTACATTGTGATTTCTTTTGAAAGGGTCCTCAACTTGGTAATAGAACATGATGAAACAGATGCATTAAAAGTTTTAAAATGGCATACCTTTTTGTATTTAAAAAATCATTTTGATCACTTTGAAGATTTTGATTTTTGGGTTGTTTTTAGTTTTTGGTTGATACTTTTTTGGACATTGAAACTGTTGTTTGCCTTGAGCATTACATTACCAGCTAATACACACCAACTGCTTGTCTGAATTATGGACTTAGTGTAAAATCAGAGACAATATCACAGCAAATATACTGCTAAGTCTCCTTCTTCAGCTTTCCCATTCTTTATAGAAGCTTGTGCTTCTATAGTTTCTTTCCAGAAGTCTTACTGGTTGTTTTTTCCCCCTAAATTGCCATTTCCAACTCAATATGTCATACTTAGATCCATATGAGGCTCATAAAATTCACACCCTACAGCTAAATCTCAGTAGTGTGAATCTAGCTGATATTCTGAAAGCAAATATGAGATACTGAAGACAGATAAGGCTCAGTAGTTACTCTCGTTTGTTCAAAACAGCATGGAAGGAAGGTCAGAGGGAAGGTAAGTAATAAGAAATAATGACTATCAGCCTGTATTTGTGAAAATGACCTTACAATGGAAAAATTTAAGTGTTTGCTGTTTTTTGGTACTTAATGTTAGAAATGGTCTGAGAAAAATAAAGCAAATACCACAGGAAATAACACTACAGGCATTCAGATTGCTCCTTCAGGTAGCTTTTCTTGCTAACCAGGAAATGCTGTATTATCCTGCATAGCAGGAAATTTGTGCTTGAATGTTTTCATGATTAGATGAGCATTGATCCCATGCATCCGTCTTCCATCACTATCCCCAGTTTGAAGAAAACAAGAGTCAAAATTTATGTAATTAATGCACAAATGAGGCATCTAAATTCAATATAGAAAGTGGTTTTGATCAGGGTATATCAGTTTCATTAAAAGGCTCAGTCTCAGATGTACTAATGTAGAAGAGATTTTCTTGCACAGTTTTACTTAAATGTGGTATAACCCTAGCCCAAAGTGGGTTCATTTCATTCCGCATATGGCCATTATGGGGCTCTTCCCATTCCCTCTGTGTAGGATATCCTTCATCTAAAGTAGCATCCTTTCTTCCATACCACCATGGATATAATAAACCTTACAGGCTGAAATTTCTGATGTCTGAATCCCCTTTGTCTCTGATACAGTAAGAGCAATCAAGCCCCAGCATCGATGTAGTTGGTCAATCTCTAGTGGACTGCTTTAGGAGGAGTTGAAGTTTGACTCTACTGACTATTTGACAGATATACATCAAATATAATCAGAGTTTGGACATGCAGCACCCATATGGGCAAATCAAATTCCATTCTAAATGTTTTCAGTGTTGAAATGTCTTCTGTTCCAGCCCTAAGATCCCACTCACATGATGTTTTGAAAGGTAGAAATATCAGCATTGTTAGTATAAATTGTAAGTTCCAATAAGTATACACAAAACACAAAATCCATCACAAATATATGACTTTAAAAAATAAACTGTGTTTGTTTTTTTCACAATATATGTATTTTTTATTACATTGTATGTATATGTATGTCCAGTTGTATGTATACAGAGCTCTGTGTTACAATTTATGTACATTAATTCAAATTGAAGATGATATATACTGTATTGATTCAGTTATTGTAAGTACCTTTTGCACATTATATCAAAATATGAAAACTTTTGGAGTTTTTTGAAATGTATTTAAGACTTACAAAGCCAAGGCTACCCTGGAAGACTTGTACAAGATTTTAAGATATTGAAAGTTAAAAATTTCATCCTTATAGTGCATCAAGAGTTTTCTCATGTAAATGCTAGATATTTTGTGTTCTAAAATTGTAATCCTCCATTATGAAAAAGTTAAATAAATACACAAGCGTGTTTCAAGGCAAGAGGGAGCCTAACCAGTATTTGTTTACTTCATTACTAGCAGCTTAATAATTTTAATTCTAAACTATGTGAATTATTTGTCAATGATGCCATAGACCCATAGAATCAAAGATACCCTTCTGGCAAATAAAAATAAAAAAGCATGTACATTCACAGATGGCACAAAGCTTCAGCACCGTATGAAGGAGATAAGAGAATAAAAATTGCTTACGTTTTCCACCTGCAATGGGAAATAGCTCTTTCAGAAAGGTGCTACTGTATTTGTATGATCTAGATGGCACAGGATGCACAAATGAGGCAATCCTAAATTCACAACTGTCCTTCACTCTATTAAATCAATCCTAATCATTGTGAAATAGTAATTGAATAAATCACTAGCATGAATGTTGCCATGAACACACAAAAGTTTAGTGAAAGTAGTTCTTAGATCTACATATTTTTGATCCTCAAAATGTCTGCAACTTAAAAAGCTGACAGAGAGTAAAAGAGGATAAATTCTCCAGATAAAAATCAATTTATTTATGTTTATGGTAATAATCTCTTAGAGGTGAGTGATCTGGTGCTCAGCAAGAGATTCTTCCCCAGTCAGAGTACAGTTACATTGCAGGATCTGTAGATGTTACCTCCTTTTATGTGTGGCAGCCATTTGGAGGGGCAGGAGCCTTGTATATAATGAAATTTGGAAAAAACAAACTACTTAAGGGCACATTTGCAAAAATCCCACTCTAATATTAAGCCTAATTGGACAAAACATAGGTTCTGAATTCACTGCAGAGTACTACATATACATAAGCTATTTATATGGAAGACCAGTGTCACTAACAGATCATGTCTGAGCTACCAAAAATTTTTGAAACAATCTGTGAATTAGCAAGATAATCTCACTCAACCCCCCTGCACATTATCATATGCTACCTGGTAAGACTGCTCCTTTAGAGCATATTGCAAGAATGAATTATCTTAAAATAAATTATCTCAAAAATCAAATGTAACAGTATGTGAATTCCCTAGGTGTGAACTGGGGAAAGATCTCCTGAATAAAAATGTTGTCTTGGAGTTCCCCATCTATGTGCTTCAAAAGACAATAAATCAGAAATACCATTTTATACCAACATATTTATACCAACATATTGAGGACATAATCCAACTTTATAAAAATACCTCAGAGCTCAGACTCATAAAACTGTATGTGAAGTTTCCCACTCTCACTATAATTAATTTTGATGCCTTCAGTTGTGGCAATTCTAGTGAATAACCTTTACTTTGTATAGAAGAAGGAAGTTCCTAAGTTCAAACAAATACTTAATATATCTGTGCTTTGCACGGTGCAGAAATTCAACCTTCAATAAAAAAACCCCTGTAATTGGGACACAGTCCTTATTTACCAGGTCATTAAACTCAGCATTATTGCAGCCCATAGCACATCTACTATATCACAATCAGCAATCTGTCAAGAAAATATTGGGCAAAATTAGGTATCATTGCTGAAGCAGCAATGCAATAGTGAAACAAATCTTGTCATCCAATGGACACTGGGTTTGAAAAACGGAGCCCTTGCAATGTTACCATAAAACAGTGAAAGCAGCAGGAAATCCAAGGTAGTAAGTATTCACAATCTGGAGAAGGAATTGAAACAGCAAGGGGTAGAGGCAAGGTTAGTGCATTAACTAACGAGATTATACTAACAGCAAGAAAGAGGTAAAGAGAACACAACAGTAAGTCCTCAAAGGGTTTGAAGTAACTGATTCTAGAAAGCCAAGAAAATGCATAACAGAAGAGCTAAAACAATGAAGAGTTGTAAAGAATTACAGCATGTACTTGACTCAGTCAGAAGAGCACCATAAAGTTGTATTTGCAAGTATTAGAAGTCTAATAAATGACTCAGTAGGATGCTGATCACAAACTACAACAGTGGGATCCAGAGGAAACAAATAAATGGTTAAGGAAGAAAATCAACTATTTGATTCCAATCACAGGAATACCTTTGAACAGGAGAAGACACAAATTGTGATTTCTGTGTTGCTCAGAAAAAGGCAAATAAATGTTAGAAAAACGTTTAACCAAAAATGATCTTGATATAGTTGGCTAAGACCTAGAACTATGCTACTGTGTCTATAGGATGTTGAAATTTGTTTTTCTTTTGAGTTGGCATTAAAAATCTGCCTCCACTCCAGCACCAGAATGTAAAATTTGGAAAATGTGTCCATTAAAAAAAATAAAAATCCAGGGTATTATATTTTGAGGGTGGGGGGGTTTGGGTGTTGTTTGTTTGTTTGTTTGTTTTGTCTAGGGTTTAGTTTGTTGGGGGTTTTTTGGGTTTGGTTTTTTTTTGGAGGTTTTTGGGTGGGGGGGAAGGTTGGAAGGAAACCTCCTAGGAAAACTCTTTAACTGCATTAACTGAACTGAATGCTATGTTTAGAGAAAACACTAACTTATCTTGTAAAATTTTATTTGCAAACTAACCTGATAAAAGGCCACAAATTCACTTTTAGAGTAAGTCAAAAGTAATTTATGATACAGAGTAACAACATGTCATAAGCTGTCTGCCTCGTTGGAAAAGAAAATCAACAGGACCCTATGCATTCTGATAAATATTTTCAAATCTGCAAGTCAAAAGAGTAGATTCCTGAAAGTAATTTTAAAATCAGACCTTCAATACACAGTTCAACTTTCAAGAGTTCTGTCATTCTAAACTCCAAGAAAAGTCAAGGGTGAAATTCTACAAAACTCTTAGCATATCTTAAAATAACTTGAATGTTTTGGAAACTTGAAAATTATTTTGGTGATTGATTTTTTTGAAGTTCATAGATTTCAAAATGCTAGCAAGATTTATTTTTTTTTTTTTAAAGAAACAGGGTTCCATTCAATTGGATAATTTTTGAACTAAAAGCATTTTCTTTCACATATTTTATTAACTGAAAGGGTGTCTGTTAGCTCCAGATGCAGTTGTCTGGGGATAGAAATGCCAATACTGATGAATATGATATAGACTTTACGTGAAAGCAGCCTAACAATACTGTAAGCCTTCAATAAGTTTGATTTTAGGACTTCACATTTACAGTCATCATGGTCCTAAAACAACTACAGTCTTTCCAGGAGACATCAAACTAAGAAAACTCTTCTTTGGTTGCACTGCCAGACAAATCCAAGTTCAATAAAAAGACAACTTATTTAATATTGCCCGTCCTGTTGAAAATGACAGACTTAAAAGTTAAGCCTCTTTTTCTCATGCTGTGTTTGTCAGTGACTGTTACTGTGTCTCTTCACCTTCCACACAGCAGGGTGAAAGCTGCAAGTCTTTACTGAGACTTCGTAGTATAATTTATCTGTCGGGGTGAGCAATTCTCCCTGAGTATTCTTGTATCTGATGAAGCAGCAACCCGCCCACAGAACACTACTTAGGAGTAGTGTTTTTTCAAGTCCAATGAACATAATAATTAATTAATCCACACCAATCTCATTAAGTTCTGTGCTACTAAAATTCAAAATTCACTGAGAAAGATACATTGTATAGAATGAAGAGATTTTGTGCATTACTGTAGTAGATGAGGGTTTGCTGTTTTTCACAGATAAGTCTGAGTCTCCACAGAAAACATACACTGGACAGTTTAATATCATAGTTAATACCAATTTTTCTACTATTACAGTTAAACCACCTTCATTTTCTTATAAATATGAAAAACACTACTTAATTAAATTCCTGAAAACTGGAGGGAAAAAAAAATTACTGAATAAAGAAAGCATTAAGATGCCAATACTTTCTTCTATTAGCAGGAATTAACTTTTTTTTTTAAATGAACATTTAATTTTTCTCTTACAAAAATATACTGTGTTTTGCAAAATCAACACGATGACACACTACAGAATATAAATTTGAGTAGATTAAATTTTCAGACATTTTCCATATTTTAAATGCTTTTCTATAGTTAAAAAGGAAAGTAGTTTAATAATTTCTATAAAATACAATGATTTTAAAGTTAAAGGCCTTCCAGGAGAAATTTTCACATCTAATGGCTATTCTAAATAAAATATAATAGTTCTAAATAACACTTCTAAATAACATTTCTAAATAAAATATAAACAGCTTTTTCTGTTCAGCAAGAACCACTAAAGTAAAATCTTTCTCAATATAGTTTTGTATTTTTATCTCTTTTTCCTGAATACATATTTTTACTGAGCCACACTGAATCCTCTTTAAGAAAAACAAGTCAACTTAATTAATTTCACAGAGTAACAGTACTTACATCTCAAAAATATGCTATGAAAGCATACAGCAAATTTATCTTTTCTGCAGCTAAACATTTTCACTTATTTATGGTAAGATAAACCTTTTTTCCTTAACTACTTTAAAGAAGTCAAGAATACAATCTTCCAAAAAGCTGCACAGGAAATATATGTTTTTTAATTATGAAAGTATATATAGATTACACATTCCCTGACATAATGTAATTAATTTATTCAGCATTTAGTTACACAGAAGTACAGTTTAATTAAAGTTTTTAGCTTTTTTTTTTTCTTCCCTGTAGGAAGGGGGTCTCCTTCCTTTACTGATTTTGCAGAAAAACAGAAAAAATATTCTGTTATGACCACTATCTTATGCTTAGTTAGATGACTAATTCATAGTTATGTATTAAGAATCATTACTGGAAAAGAATGAAATGAAAAGAAATTATGTAGGTAGCAAAACAACTAAAAACAGCTGTCAAAATATTTACGTGGGATGTCTTTGTTTTTATGCCAAGAAATCTTATGTTGAGATTCAACAGCGATTAAGTATCAAGACACAACCTGAAAAATTCACTAGCCACTCATTTAGCTATGTGGAGTTTTGATTATGATGTTCTGTATTTCAATAAAAAAATGTATTTAAAACTTGAAAATTTTATTTAGACTTTTTACTCTGAGTGGACATTTTCATGTATGCTACTTTTCTTCCCTCTAGTGCCCAGTGTGTTTTTGTAACAACTCTACTTGGTTCCTTTTTGCATTTAAATGAACACACAGGCTTGCAAATATAGATGAGATATTTTTAAAACAAATCCAAACCCCTACCATTTCACATGAGACAAGAGAAAAAGCCTACCTTTTCTGGATCAGTTGTTGTGATGACCCACACGCAGTGTGCATTGTCTTCATATTGAACTGGATAATTTGGTGACGTGATAATGCCACTCGGTCCGCGTAAATTAGAACCACATGTTCTAGCTAAAATGATAACCAACAAATCAGATTGCTGTAGACTGGATGCTTTGTTTCAAATAAATATTATCAAATTGCCACAGCATTAGCAACAACGTGCCATGAAAGTATTACTATGCTGACATATCCTATAACAATCTGATCTTAAAGATATTTCAGCCAGACAAAAAAAAAAAAAATCTGAAAATTTATCTACAGATGAAGAAAAGAGCACTTTTCAATTGATCAGCCTAACATTTACAATACTTTATTCCTACTTTATGTTGAATAAATTATCAAAATTATCGTATCAGTATTCTATTTGGAGAGAGATTTACCCTTTCCAAGCAGATGTAAGGAGCCTTCTACCCATGAATGTAAGAAGGGCTAGTATGTGTTCTCCTTCATGACTTCCCCATGACTTGGAGAAGGAAATAAATGTATCACAGTATTTATGTAACTGTATGTTCTTAATCTAAACATGACTTTCTGCGGTGTCTTAGCATTTTACACATGGGATCTGAAATACAGGACATTCTCTTTCTAGTAACTTGTAGAAACACCATACCTGCAGAACCATAACTGGCGCACAAACTGTTGCTTTGTTTTCAATCCCTCCTGCCTAAAGTCGGCTACAGCTGAAACTAATACAGAGGTGCAACTTTGTAGCAATAAAGAGACCCAGTTGGTCCCTGTTGTAGCTGCCCACAAAGAAGAAAGGCTAAGAAACGCCTCCCTTGCAGGGAGATTTTCAGTCAAGCTGTTACTCTTTTGCCTTTCTCCTACTCAAGGTTAAAAAGCATGGGGAGGGGAGAGGGCTAAAGCCAAGCAATGAGGTGCAATTGAAGTTCAGCCCAGAGGTCTGTTTAGGAAATGGAGTTACTGCAAAAGGTTGAATAAAAAATGTTAGATAGCTTTGTATACTGCCTACAGAAGACAGGAATAGTTTGCTATAAGGTTTTTGTGTGGAATTCAAGGGAACTGGAGTGTTTACATCAGCACCACGCAGTTTCTGAGGGCAGTTTCTGCCCGTGACCCAGGTGTGGTGCTGGGGTGGGCCTGGAGCTGCAGCACCACAATGAGCAGACCCCAGTGGTGCTGGGGACCCTGGTGCCCCTGCCACTGTGGTGCCCTTTCAAGCAATGTCGTGAAATTGCCAAGAGCAAGATGGCTCCTGTGACTTTTCATCAGATTCCTAAGTTTTGAGCTTTGTTGATCACCATTTGGAGCAAATGCAAACATCAGATTCTTCAGCCACTCTTGTACTCTTGAAGTCATTAAACTCACAGTAGTCATGTGCAGTTAATCAACTTTTCCAGTTTAAGTTGATGATAATTTAGAAAATGTGATAAGCACTTCTTTGCACTGTGTATTATTTTTAATTGGTGCTTATATGAGCACCATGAATACTGGCATCTTGGAGGTCAGTAAAGGAATTGAGAATAATACACACTGCATCTTTCACTCCTCACAATCCACAAACATTCACGTCATAATACTGACCAAGAATTACCATTGAAAAGTGAAGCACACGAGTTTATACAAGTTGAAAATATCTAATCTGTCAGCAGAAGAAAAAAAATGGAATTACAAAAAAAACTACATAATGAAAACTTTCTAGAGAACTATATGAGTTTTATATAAATGAGATTATATTTTAGCTCACTCTTGGAAAAAAAAAAAAGTTTATGTTCAGGTGTTGCAAATCCTCCAATGTTTCTTAAACTAATATGATTTGCTGCCCTGGTAACTGGCATGTTGGTGTAAGATTTTTTGTGTACATGAAGTATCACTTTGATCTACCTCAAAATGACAACAAAAGTATCTCTAACAGTTTGTATGATTTCTTTTTTCTTTTCCAATAATAGTGGAGGTTTGCCCTGTTTATCCTGGCTAGGTTGTCTGGTTCTAGGAGGATATAAGGCAAGCACATTTCATGGGTTAAGGCTCTGAATGGCATGTACAATCTAAATGTGCAACCTGAAATAATTTTTCTACTGAGATAAAAATTCTGTACATAGAGATCCATTCTTTATTTTTTCCTATTCTGCTCTCTTCTGAGGTACTTCGGCAGCATTTATATATTTTTCTGTGTTTTTATTACAGACAGTAGATTACAATGAAAAAACATACAAAGTAACAAAAAGCCACTTCCCCTATTCCTCCATAAAAGTGGGGCATGCAGGAATTTAAAGCAGGAGGGTCTAGATGTGAAAATATTTAGAAATCTTAGAAGGCCAGGTGTTATGTAAAGTTGAGCAAAATAGGTGAACGGAAAGGAATTAATTGAAAAATCAGGACTAGGTAAATATCTGGGACTGATAGGGACATAGTATGACTGTGAGAATCTCATATATGGGAATTAATTTTGAAAAAAATAACATAAACCTAACAAATTAGTTCTACTCAAGGTAAGTTTATCATGACAAAAGGAACATTAAGTGAAATGAAAACTATTTAAAGGAAATTATCTTGCTAAATTGATACTCTTTCCACACATTTGATTGCATGCTTCAAGCTGCACAAAAATCTTTGTATATTTATAAACATGTATACACATACACATGAGATACAGTTCCCTGGTTTAGTTTGTTTAGTTTTGAGTTTCACTGCAGCAGAAACTACAAATTACCCTTCCAAAAGTCCAAAGAATAGCAGTTACCTCTGCAAATTGGCCTGTGGTCACTCCAGGCAGCCAGTGTATCGGTTACTCTCTGACAAGTGATGCTCTTAGAACCTTGCAGCACATAATTGTCTTCACAGGAAAACTGTACACTTGCACCCACCCTAGGGGAAAAAGAGGATAAAGGAGGAAGGAATTAAATATATTTTAATATCAACGTCCTCAAACAAATGTAAATATTGTCAAGTGACAATATTTCAAGATCTAAACAAAGAAATTAGGGTGCAAAATTCTACTCTATCAGTATTTTATTCATAAAAAACAACTTATACTCTAGGGAAAAGGTTTGTTATTCAGTTTGCCCACCTTTTAAGGCATACAAAACAATTGTGACACTAAGTTTGTTCTATTAAAGTATGAGTTCAATGAATGTATGGATATATATTTTATGTAAGAAAATATATAAACACAATTCTTTCAGGCTACAGAACTTCATGAATAATTTCAACATTGCTATATTCACTCCACTGAGAGAATAAGCAACTAGATATGGAAATATGTCAACACATACAACCAGGAAATATTAATTTCAATCAATGGAAATAATTCTTTAAATATTCCTGACCTTGCTGAAATTTCCTCTTAAACATTACATTAAATGATAATTATTTTTTTTTAGGACTGAAATTTGACTGTTATACCTGTAAGAGTGAAATGTGTCCCTTTGGAATTATTTATGTTGCCCAATTGTTAGGAATATTTTCAAAAACTTCATACAYTTACTGTCTATACCACAGAGAGTTTTCTTAAACATTATTTACATATCTGGCTCCATTTATTATTTGTGACATCCTTTGATCCCCCTCATAATTAACTGGTTCTGTAGTTTACTTTCTTACACTTTTAAATCTGTATTTGATAGTCCCGTGTCGTGAACTACGTGAACTCAATAAAGCAGATTTCTCAGTTTAGTGTCTGTAAGTTTTTGAGTCCAAAACACCAGGGGATTGCTATATGGCAGTCAGGAGGCTCAATGCTGAAAATTGTGCTGTGAAAAACTGCCTAAAATGGCATTCACTATCACCCAGTTTATTCCCACCCTTCATGGACAAGTATTTTCTTAGTTTATCAGACAATCTCACAAACACTAACTATATTGTTTATTGATATTATGATGTGTTTCTATAGGTCTTTTCATTCTTTCAGGAAATTTTAATAGGACTGGGGTTTTGGGTGGTTTTTTTGGAGTTTTTTTTTTGTTAATTTTAAAATTTGAGTATGATGCTTCAAATCTAGAAAAGCTTTAAAAACAGCTTTTCCTATCACCTTGTTCTTGAGCCGTTAAATAAGAAAACTCAGAAAGGCAGGGAAAATATTGGCCTTTTTCTCCCATAATTCATGCAAAATGCAAAAAACTGTTGAAGAATAACACAAGTTTCTAAAATTGTGTTTATTTTATACTGGTCATAATCTTCAGAACACTCTTAAAACACTCAGAAAAAGAGACCAAGAATAAATACCCCAAATTAATAAAAAATAGTTTCTTTTATTGTTAAAGAAAATATTACTCATTAATCTGGCAATTTAATGCCATAAACACATATTTGTAATGGCATTTTCTCCTATTTTCTAGAATTAGGATTTCAGTATTTCTTCTTCTAAGGAAACAGGAAAAAACCCAAGCAGTTACCTAGCAGTGATAAACACAAAATGAGAACTAAAGTATTTAAAAATCATATTGGATAAAGACCATCCCACAAGTGTAATGTTGCGTGAACCAGCATGAAAACCAACATTTCCCTTAAGTTTGCTACTATCAAGACACATAAAGAGAATTACAAAACTATATACATACAAGAACATAGATTTAAATTAAATGTATAATTATTGGATGTCTGCAACAGCAATTTATAATTTAAAATACCTTGACTATTCCCCCCAGAAAGAAAGAAGGGGGATGGGGGGAAATGAACAAGAGGAATAGAAATATTTTTGTGTCTAATGAAGTTAGTTAAGGCTTTTATGCTTAGATTGGATTTTGATCATTGTAGAAATACTTTTAAAGTTTTTATTAATGTATACATAAAACATTGCACATTAATTTAAGCTCTACACTTATGTTGATTCAATTTGTTTTAATATTATTCTACAAAGTATGTATTTCAGGAGGTTGTTTTTTTTTTCCTAAAGCTCTGGAAATAGCTTGGATCTAATGATCTAAGGACAATTAATGTGAACTTCATACGTTTTACACCGTGGGTATAAGTTTTTTGGAATGTCTGAACACAAACTAAGGGATACAAAATAAATATGCTGAATACAACATATTAAAAAGAAAGAAGAAACATAGCAAAAAAATGTCACATTAAAGAGCAAGGTAGGGGCATGAAGTACTCTAAAGTTCCTTATGGATCTAAATAAGCATCTCAGGAGAAGGGGTGCACCAGAATCACAGTCTGCAATAAAACTATGCAGACATCCAAACTGCTGAGTCTCTCCATTGATTAAGCTTGACAGTTTCCCATTTTAAAAGGGGGAATCCTCTTGAATATGTCTTATAGCTTGTTTGATATGTGATTTCAAAGAAAATTATTGTTTCATTACTATCTATTAGTTAACAGTCAAAGTTTTTAATTGGGTTGGGGGAGGTTGGTTTTTTGTTAGGTTTTTTTTTTTTACATCTCTACCTCCATAGTCACTGAGCAAATCTGTGAACACTGGAAGTCTGGTGTTTTGCTTTGTTACTTTGCTCTGTAAACTTTAAACATTGGGAAGTAATCTGTTTACTCACTTTTCTTTTTCTATTTTAAATTTAAACTCCATCAAAACATAATTTGTAGGTTTATAAAGAAGGCTAGAATATGACTTGAAGAAGCCATTTTTAAAAATTAAATACTAACATAAAAAATTTCATTTAATTTTCAAAATCTATTTTGGAAATTTAAAAGCCATTTGTTTTACAAGTGTTGGTGAAATTGTGGAAAATTACTGAATTTTCACATTACCACACATACCATAAAACATTTAAGCAGAGCTGAAATAGTATTATTTAGATCCACTTCAGATTTCATTGAAATATACTGGTTTGCAATCTCACATAAATATAAAATGTTATATTGACCTCAAAATTTTATTGATTATGTTCTCATTACTCTGGCCACGTCTGACTTGCCATTTCTCCCCCAAAATGAATCAAAATACCCTTTGGGTTGTTTTAAAATCACTGAAAATCATCTCCCTAATTCCTGAAATGAACACAGTAGAATTGTGGCAGGAGGACAGAATGAAAAGGTTAAGATTTCAATACCCTTTTGTTTGCTTTATGATATTAGAATGAATGCCATTATTATGCTGAAAATGATGAAACCCTTTTCAAAGAACTTGTCATCACTGAATCTGCTGGGTCTCAAGCTGTCTTGAAAATAAACCCTCTGCCTTTCCATCAATCTCACTTAAACAAGTCTTTCAGTAAACTGGAAAAGATTTTGAATAATGTGCATTTCCACATGTTTTAGTTCAGATTAATATTCACAGTTGTCATTCTCCTGACAAGAACAATAGCTCCTTCTGGTGTTTATACTTGCCTCTTAGAAAAGAAAAGAAAAACATTGCCTTTCTTTACTCTCCAGAGTACTTTTATTACATTGGAGAAATGCAAGCAGCAGCAAATATTATTTTGCTTTCTGTGGAAGGGTTGATTTGTCATTTCAGAGAAACAAAACCAAAATTCCAGCCAAATTCTCCATTTGAATGTCCATCTAGATTTAGACAGTTAACTTTAAGATAGATGTGTTTTAAATAGATATTAACAAACTTTAAAGTACATGAAAAACAGTTGCTGTTGCAAAATGAATTTTCAGATAATAAGTAGTGTTTAAGTGGAAAACAAACTGTTATCATATCTCTCAAATAATATTCAGAACTGGATGCCGAAAACAGGCACACAATTAATGTGATCAAAGTATACAACATGTTTTATTTATGTTTTATGATGTTGTTTGTTTAACACCTTATGCATTCATTTATCCCCATGAACAGTAAGATACACTTGGTGAAATGAAAATATTATAAGAGGCTGGATGGGATGAAGGAGAAAGGGAAATAGCCTTACTTTGTCAGTTTAGTAAGCATAAGCATTGCTCATAAGTAAGCTCCAGACATAAGACACCTTTAACCCACATTAATTCCTAAGAGACTCTGTTCAAAACGTAGTTATCTGTGGTTTGCAGGGTTCTTTGGCATTAGATTCCTTGGATATCTTAAAATGTACTTTTAACTCTAAGGTTATTTTGGGTTTTCCCTCTTGGTATTTTTACACAATGCTGGGAAATTTGTTGTTGAGCTTGTCCATGTTTGGGTTCACAAGGTTTGGGATCTTTGTTTCATCATAACTATTCTAGTTCTCTTTCTCTTTCAGTTTACAGACCACCCCCTAGAGTTGAAAATAAGTAATTTTCTTTCTTAACGTCTGAGGTTATCAGTGTTAGACCTGCTGGTGTTTCTTAACAATTGTTCATATGCCACTGATTTGGACCACAGCTGGGTGAGAGTCTGTTTGGCCAGCAGTGTATCATCAACACATAAAAGCTATATGACATTTATAGATTCACAGAATAAATTAGATTGGAAAAGGACATCATCTAGTCCATCTGAAGCAAGCCCAGTTGGAAGAGAGAGCTCAGAGACCTACTTCAGTGAGTTCTGAATGCGTGCCTGAACGGAGATTCTACAAATTCTCTCAAAAACTTCAACGTTTTACTATTCTCATTGTAATAACATGATTTTTTTTTGGATTTTTTTTTTTTTTTTTTTTTTTTTTTTTTTTTNCCTAAATCTAGTAGTAATTTACCATGTCCCACCTTATTTCCAATGCCTGGAGATGGAAATCCTAGTCCTGTTACTGTTAACTCTTTCCAGAGATGCTTTTCTCTCTCCACAGATAACAAAGTGATCCGAGATACTGCCCCTAATTCTTTCAACTATGTATTTTATTTGGAGGATTTCAGAAGTGGCATGTGGGCCATAATTTATGGCTTTTTGATGAGAGACTGAAGCAGAGGAGGGATACTGAGGCATGCCTGCACAAGCAGGAAAGTAAAGTACTCTCCAAAATAACAGTGGGAGTATAAATGTATTCCTCGGATGAATACACAGAGGCACTTTATTACCTCTTGAGAAAGAGTGGTATTTTAGCATCCCATTTTTGCCTAGTCTTCTACTGCCTGATGCTTCCTTGTGCAATAAATCAAACATTAATAAGGACTTTTTATAAAATAGCATCCTTTTGGGCAGGAAATACACACTGTATTTTTGCATCATACAATTTCATTTGCAGTAGATGTGCTTGACAAGTTGAATCAGAACATGTAGAAGAGGACATAAGCGAACACTTTGAA
This sequence comes from Mixornis gularis, assembly GCA_003546035.1. Lineage (NCBI taxonomy): Eukaryota > Metazoa > Chordata > Aves > Passeriformes > Timaliidae > Mixornis > Mixornis gularis. Next base: position 321,543 of record QVAJ01000052.1, on the reverse strand, counting down.
AACTTGTGTCTCTAGCTTATTAATTGAAATTTTTCCCCCTTTATTGTTTTTTAAAACACATTGAACTGCCACTAATGAAACCATGACTTTTTTTTGCATATAACTGAATCTTTAAATATTGGAGTTCTTTATGATTTCTCAAACTTTTTTGAGGATAAATGGAGAAAAATCCAAAAGTTATGTCAGAGAAGAGAATAGAGAGTAAGTCATAAAGAGAATAGATTTTTAATTTGTTTTTCCTGTCAGTTATGGCCTAGATTGGAAGAACCTTGATTCAGGAAGCAAGTTGTATTAACTTGCTTTCTAGAGTTGTAGAGAACCTTGCACAATTCCTTCTAATTCCTATGAATTGTTTCTGTCACTTAGGTCTGACTGTCTCTTAGTCCATTCTCTGCTGAGCAATTTACAAATCCCTGCATGAGCTGGAGGCTCCTATCTTCTTCCTTTGACCCTTTTCTCTGCTACACCTTCAGGTCTCTGCCTTTTTTCCGCAATAGGGAAAACGCAAAATTCCTCCCTTCTCCATAGGGATCCATTTAACCTTGTATTTTATTATTATTATTATTATTGTTATTGTTATTGTTATTATTATTATTAACAAATGGGGAAAACAAGAAAAAACAGGAGATGGCATTCATCACAGCCTAAGACACTGAGTTTCCCAAGCTTTTCAACAGATTTTACAGATAATACTCTGCTTCTTCTTCTATGCCATCCACGGAGTTCTGCTTTTTCTCCATAGATGAGATTATTATGCTCTAAAACTCCTATTTTAAATGCATTAATTTAAAAAATAACTCAAGCAATAACAATATAAGATATGCAATTCAATAAATCTATTTTGACAAAGAATCAATGAATTTTAAGCTAGGAAAATTATATACATGTATAGTTACAGGCTGTTTTAGGTTACAAGGTTACAAATGTAACCAAAAGTATGTTTTCTGTTACCATCCTCATAAGATGTTAAAAAGAAGTGGGGCATTGTTCTTTATCTCCTCTGTGACTCATCCCTGATAACTCCCCCTGGGGGGAGATCTTCTGCTAATGGGCCATCAAGGCTCATTGCATGACCAATGAAATTACATCATTTCATTGTTAGGGGCTCTGCCCAAGGGGTGGAATGAAGCATTCCTCCCTGGATATATGAGGTTTGGAACACCAGAACAGGCCTACAAACTGGATTCCCAGAGGACAAGAGCTACATAACCACCACTGGACCTTCAGAGGAAGACCAGAGACTACTACAGGATCACCACTTCAACAGAACCACATCTATCACTTCAACAGGATTGCAGCCACCATTTAATTGGACTGCTACCACCACCCTGACCAGCAAAGAGTCACATTTTATCCTGACTCTGTCAGTTTAAGTCAGGGTTTTCTGCCTTTTTTCTAATCTTCCTATTAAATTGTAGTTCTGACTTTCACTTGTTTGCTTTAAAACTAGTATGCGGGCTACGTATAAATGTAATAGGAAATACCTTCCTCTTGATCATGTAGAAAACTAAATGTGCCTACCTGAAGTCAGAGCCTACCCTCTTCCCATTTTCAGGAATTCCAGGATCAGGACATGTATCAGATGCAATTGCATCCCCACCCTGGGTCACTGCAAAGTAAAGGAAAAAATGTGTTAGATATGCAGCTCTAAAGATGACTCTTCACATTTCCCACACATAAACTTCCATTGCCTGAATGCAACCATATTTTATAATTTTTTTCTTGAACCAGTTGAAATTCTTACCAAAAAAGAATCCCCACATTATTGTTTTATTGGTGTATTATTTATTTGCATGCACTATGGTAAAAGAAGTTATTCTTCTGTGGGAAATGATTGATTTCCCACAGTCAGTCATTTTTTTAATGGATATATCAGGATCCAAACTTTTCCTCAGAAAGGAAAAGAACCCCACATTTCATAAAGCCATCTTCTGAAATCTCCACAACACACCATTGTAAGATTAGGAAAGCATACGAGAAAATATAATCTCCATAATAAAATCTGTCTGTAAAAAGATTTAAAATTAACAAAAGGCAAGAACCCAACTGTGATACTGTATAACTGTAGAGCAGGAATATTTTTATGAATCCCAGAATAATTTAGATTGGAAAAGAACTCCAAGATCATTGAGTTCAACTTTTGACCAATCACTACCTTGACTGAAGATAAAGTTAATCTCAAAAATATACAAAATACCCCACTGAACAATGCCTTTGTAGTCAGCTGAATATGTGCTCATGCAAATGAGGCTCAAATCTCTATTTTTTTTTTTTGTTTTGAGCTAAGAATAGGAGACAAGGTATACTATACTGTTCCACTGTTTTTGCCCTCCATTCTTTCGCTCTCCAGACTGCCAGATAATTAAATGATACTACATATATAAATATCCAAACTTATGGTACTCTCACAACTCAAAGCAATTTGAGCAGTCTCCCCTTTTTTCCTATTACACTCCTAAAATGGTAATTAAGGAAAATGTGAAGCTAAAAGTTATTCCTCATGAAAAGAAGATAAAAAGCAGAACACTGAATATACAAAAAAACCCAAACACACGTGTGCTTTTTATACTGCACATATACATGCATGGTGCATCCAGCTGAAAAAAGGAAGAACTGACATAAACACTGCATTGGGTTTGCATTGCCAGATTTTGGTAGTGGGAGGGGGGTTTGTGCTACAGGGGTGGCTTCTGTAAGAAGCTGACAGAAGATTCCTCTATGTCCAGAAGAGCAATTCCCTGGCAGGTCCAAAATGGACCCACTATTGGTCAAGGCTGGGCCAATTAGAAATGATGGTAACAGCTATGGAGTAACAGACTTAAGAAAAAAAAAAAAACTCATGAACTCCTGGTAGTATTTTATCTCCCCTCTCCAGTTACGGAGGGGGTGATGGAGAAGTTTTGGTGGGTTCCTGGCATCCAGCTGGGGCTACCCCATTACAGTTATATGCTTCCAGTCTTTCTGTTTCCTCCACAAAATACAGAACTAGTAGAAATTTGTGGATCATATTTTCCATCTTAAAAGGGTTTTGGGAAATCTTCAAGAAAAGAACAGAGCATTCTTCCTGAATTTAAAACAACAACAACAAAAAAAAATTAATTGAAATATTTTAGCTGCACAAAATAAATTACACAAGTCTGAGAGGATTACAGATGACAGCATTGGCTGAAAGGTGATGAGATATTAGATATAAAAAGCATCTAGTTTTCCCACACTGTGATATGCTTTCAAATTTAATACAGCACCAAAAGGAGTGGTGACAAATAGGATACATACAATCTGATTTTAAGAGCTATAAATCTTCATGTCTGTTTTGGCAGCTTCAGGGATAATTTATTTATAAAGAAATCCAAAGATTTACAAGAGAAGACTTAAGGAACTAAAAAACTGTATTACAGCACTACAAAAATACAGCCAAGACAATGCACTATTACGGACCAAAATTCTTGACCTGAGCCCAAGTTCTTCTGTGAGAAGCAGCAGAGCTGAAATGATCACAGTATATTTCAACATTTGCCATTTATTTATTTATTTATTTATTTCATGTAGAATGTTTTAAGAATACAGGAATCACCTCTTTATCCACATCTTTTTAACACTACTTATTGTCCTGCATACTTTTTCTTCAAACTATATCAAGAAAGATTATGATAATATCAAAAATTGCTGAAGACACAACTGAAAATATGAGGTCTTACTTTAAAAATACTTCCTTCTAAATACAAAAGTCAGACACGAGTAAAATTTCAGTTCATCTGGACTTTTGTCAATGTATAGCACCTGGAATTCACCATCTTAAGAACTCTCTACACCAGAGCTCAATCCTGCTAATTTCACTAAAATAACTTAGATTGATAAAGTTTTTTGTGTATGAATAAAGGCTTTCAGAAAAAGTGTATACTAGCTAGTATTCACATGTTTTATTCTGAAAGCTTAATCTTGTAGTTTCTTGAAAAGTATCAGCAGTTACAGTAACGCAGTTAGAGTGAAAAATCTGATCTTGATACAAAAATAGCCTGCTTCTACACAGATGTTTCTTAAAAGAAATTCTCTCCCCAATATTTCTTCCACTTTTTCAGGTTAAAAAAGAAAAAAAAAAAAAAAAAAAAAAAAAAAAAAGCTAAATATTTACTATTTTTAGCAGAGAACTGTAGCTCTGTTAGTGGACATGAGATTCAGTTTGGACTACTGAAAACACCAAAACACAATTATAAGCAAAACGACTGACATGGTTATTCAACTCACTAAGTTTACTAAATACAAACTTTGTGGTAACAGCTGTTATACAAGGTGGAGAATGCTGCCTTTGCTACTGTGTTTTAAGGACATCACACATCACATTGGAATGAAGTCATCTCCTTTTACAGATACACATACATACAAAATGGCTAAGTACTTTGGGACATCAGTAAACACTGAATGAAACCTTAGTCATGGCACAGAATGATCTGCCCAAATGGATGACAACCTTTGCAAAATTTCCTTCTCAGCCACAACATTAGTCTTGTCAACACACTCTCACACCAATGTCAGGGCAGGGAGGTTCAGCCTCTTGCTTACCCATAGAAACACTACATCTTTAAATAGGACAGGTGTCCTGTGCTTGGAACTCAACACATCTTCCTGGCTGTCTTACAGGCCTTGTTAAACATGGCCCAGGTTTTAGCTTCTATTTTCCCCAGCGAACTGTCAAGTGTGCTTTTAACAGATGGTGTTTGTGTGACATGCTGTCATGACAAAATAAATCCAATTCCCTGTAAAACAAACCTGCCCAATTTTATCTTTCCAGATGGAAAAAAAAAACCAAACAAAAAACCCCAACCAACCAACTAAACAAAAAAACCCCTCTCAAATTAGTATAACAATTTATTGCCCCTACTGGTTCAGATACACCAGGGATTTCAGCTCACACATGTATATACTTTTACAAATTAGTATGATTAAAACCTTTACCTGCCAGTATTTTGGAATTTACCTAAAAATTAGGTATTAAGATTTATTTTAGCTCCAACATTTATCATTCAGATTGAAAACAGATCAAAAGGTGCCCAAATAAATTCCTGTCACAGAATTTTATCTTCCTCTGTTACAGTTCTGCCAGATTTCCGATTTATCCACTGCTAGGAAGCATTATCCATTGCTACTGAGATCCATAACATGAGATGAGAAAGTATCATTGATTTGCGTATCTCACTTTCAAAACTTATTTAAACCTTGCAGCCTCTACAAGTATTTCCTGGATACATAATTTCTGTTCACCCAGTCACATGCTCAATCTTCACTGATTTAATTTTAAAGAAAAAGACTTTTGTATGCTCTTGATAGACCCACGTCTACTTTGTACTCTTTCTGCACTATATAAAGTTTCATTTACCTGGAGTGTTAAAAAGTGTTTCATTCTTTTTGCAACTTTCTTCTGGTTTTTTCCATCTTTATCATGTCAAACTTGAATTGTTTCTCTCTACATTCAAGGCTCATTCACAGACTGAGTATATTTTAAGTATCATTTCAATTTTCATTTTAGAATTTAAAAATTTTGAAACAACGGTGTCAATGAAAATGGAAAGTAATATTCCTATTTAAAGCTTGCAAAACTTATCAATAAATATCAACTATGCAAAACCTTTGGCAAAGCTATGCATTAGTTATCAGGATTTATCTTAAACACTAAAAAGTTCCTCTGAAATGCAAATATAAACTAAATATCTATAAACTGGTATTTATGACAAATAAATTTAGGACCAGTCTAAATAACACCAGCTTCTCTCAATATGTTCTTAGTACATTCTCAGTATACCCTCTCTGTTTTAAAAAGAAGTTTAAGAGGATATAATCCTGGCTAATGTCAAAGCAATACATTACATAGACAGCTCCTCACATTGCATCTCAGTTCTTCAAGGAACCATCAACTAGAACAAATGGTGAGTATGCCATGAGACTAACATCAGAAAAATCATTTGAAGTTAGAGGGAAGGGAGAAAAGTGAAGAAATATTCTAGTCAGGCTTGGGGTTTTTACTTCTTTTTCTAACAGCAGGTTTGAGAACATCAAAGATGTTTCAACCACCAGACGTCTGCAGTACAGAGACAGAGCACTCTCAGTGGATACAACTTAACTCTGGAACTTCTCAACATGTCAGGCTATTCTATACTGCAAAACTTACACATCCTCAGGTCTTTCTGCAGAAATAATTGAAGACTGGCTGTGAGTTCATTAATGTGATTGGCAGATTTACATTCTGTATACAACCTCTAGGGATAAGACTAGTGGTTTAAATTTCTACTTGATAAAATAAAATCTATTATTTCTTTACTGATTGAGAATGAATCAACAAGATTTCTTCAATTTTCTCAGTTGAGATCATAAAGATTTGCTTCCACAGCTTTAGAGGTCATCTTTATTGTTTATACTTGATATATGACGCAGGAAATTCAGAATTCCTTTAAAATATTTCACATGCTCTGGTTCTAACACAATAGTGAAGAAGAAACACTGCCAGTAACTATAAACATAAATCAGATTTTAAAATATTGTAATCATAATAATAAACAATTACCAGATACATTAACATCCTAATTTAGCTCAGCATATGGGAAGTGTTTAATCAAGGAGCAGTATTAGGCAAGAGGAAGGGCTGGTGAAACAGATGTTTCATGCAGCAATACAAGCAACATGAAATCTCCCTTGTTATAGTATTGGTTTTACTCCAGACATGCTGACCTGCTTTAGACGCATCTGGAACATGAAAATACATTAATGAAATACTCAGGCTTATGTAAACTATTTGATGAAATACTTTGAAGGCCTTGACTTCAAAGCAAAGTACTATTATACACAGATGTGTTATACTACATATCTTTCTTCAGTGGTCATTACGTTATTAAAAATACTGGGTGTTCATGCTTCCGGTTCAAACACCTACAATTTTAAATTTAACAAGTTATGGAAGTCTCTTTAGACATTTACTTTTTCTCCTAGTGATAACATCAGCCTTAGAATAAAAATGCATAACTCAGGAGCCCTCATTCCTTCAATAATTTGTACTGAATACTTTTCAAATGTAACAAAAAATTGCAAAAATGACCTTCATAAAGGCATTGACAAATACTCCTTGGAGGCTACTAGACAAAAGACCCTAAAATTCCCTGTGGAAAGATATTGTCAAAAATGGCAGCTTTCTTAGAGCTGAGTGACAAGCTGGGGCACAGAAGAGGGTCCTAAAGTTGGTCAGCCGATAAGCATTTCTCCTACAATTCCTCCTACAATGACAGTCTGAGAAAGCAAATATTGTTTGGCCTCGGGAAGGCAGGTTCCTTGGAGACCTCATAGCATTCCAGTACCTAAAGAAGGCTTATAAAAAGAGGGAGAACACCACCCAAGCAGACAGAGATAAGACAAGGGGAAACAGTTTATGCTAAAGGACGAGATATAGATTAGGTGTCAGGAAGAAAATCTACTTAGAGAGTGCTGAGGCACAGGAAAAGGTTGCCCAGGGAAGCTATGGGTGCCACATCCCTTGAAGTGGTCAGGCTGGATGGCATTTTGAAAAACCTGACCTTGTGGAAGGTATCTCTGCCCATGGTGGTGGGGTTGGAAATGGATGATCTTTAAAATCCCTTCCAACCCAAATCATTCTATGATTCTATGAAGTTTGTAAATTGAACAAGATTGCAGTGAATGAGTTGCCTCTTTATTATGATGAAAGTAAAAGCTTACGTATGTAAATATTAACCTCTTTCCAGTCAAGAAGTAAAACAGACTGCAATGACACTGTTTCAATTAAACAAGATATTAGATGCACTAATTAATGTAATAGATCAATTTGATTATTCATTAAGCTCCTTAGATTTACATTTATTTACATTTTATTTTTTAAAGATTTCCTATTGTAAAGTATCTAACAGTTCTAGATATGTAACATAAATATCTAACAAAAGTTTTGTCTGTAATAATTACGGTTTAAAAATGAAACCAGAACATTTAAATTATTCTTTATCAAGTGTACCACAAAATTACGTGTTTTACGTAGCACAGAATACTGTCATCACTGAAAAAGAAAAAAGGATTGTATATATTTCATGTCTTGCCAATATTTGGAGAAAAGGTACATTTTATCATTGTATAAAAGAACTGAATATACTGCAGTTGTTTTGAATTCAGAAAGTTGGAAATAACAGAAGAAAAGAAAGATTATAGAGCACAGCTCCAATCCACAAATATATTCACAGGCAGAATTAGTTAAATGAAAATTTGCACCATAAGTTTCGCTGCATTTTCTCTAAAATGTCAGTTACTTCCATCCCGAGGATAATTTCAGGTTTCCAAAGGTTTTGCTTTAACCCAGACCAAAATAAAAAAAATAATTTGTGAATAATTTTAATAATCAGAATATATATACTGCAGGAGACTTTTTTTTCTTTGCAAAGACATTTATTAGGAGACTTTTTAAGTGCTGCACTTTGCAGCACATGAGCTCTTCTCCATTTCCACATAGTGCCTTACAGCAAAGAATAGAAAGGTAATGTCATGGTTAAACTTGTTTATAAACAGCGTCTCTGAACGCACCAAACCATCTGCAGCAGATTTTATTTTCAAAACTATGACACAGACAGAAAAGGGTAAACCAGTTTGATTTACATAAAAATACACATAAAGTCACATTTTGTTAATTTAATAATTTTGTTTGACATAAATTTGACTGCACTAAAAAAATATAATTCATTTATTAATTACAGGATGTAAAACGGATTTAATTCCCTTTTTTTTCCCCGATATGTCTTTTGTAGAATGACGTAAATGAAAAATATTAAGTAGGAACCCTAATAATGAGATACAAGGCCACTGTTTGTATGGGTATACAAAAATATAGATATTGCCTTATAAATAAATAATGTAGCAGATGTGATAGAAAATACAGACTTGAGTAGAAAATACAATTGAAATTAAAATACCAAGAAAAAAAAGCATGTATTTCAACAGTACAAAGAGTACTATAGAATATTTTTCCGCACAATTTCATCCTGACTTTTAGACTAGAAAATTACTTTCAGTATAATGAGTCTATCACACTCTTTAAGCAACTCCTTCAGTAGAAATATCAAAACACAGGTCTGTTACAAATAACAAAAATAAACCCGTACGTCACTTGTAATGTAGAATTATAGATTACTGAAACCCAGAGAAATGGAAAAGAAAAAAGAGACAAACAAGGACAGGTAAGGAAAGTTTTGAAGTTCAACTTCTTGTAACCGCTTACAAGAAGCTCTTGTTCAAACTCTTGTCTCCCTAATCTACCTATGAATTTACTAAAATATTGGAATAATGCTGAATAGGAAAATATGGCCATATTGACACCAGATGGCTTGGGCTCAACAGGAATTATGGGCAGTCACACAAGGAGACGCCATTATACAAAACCTGCCTAGAGAACATTCCTACAGATGGCATTGTTTCTTCAAAATGATTAACAAATCTTACAAAGTATTGTTCTAGTAGTTCAGAAAGCCACAGCCAGCTGCTAGATTTCATTTAAAACTTAAATTCTTGAGTGCTTCTCACTAAAGGAGTATTTTAACCATCCCCCTTGCTTCAAACATCGTAACAAAAACTACTAATTTCTGCAACGGAAACAATTAAAAGCCTCTACTAAAGTTGCATACTAAAGTTAATTCTTTTAGGTTTTTATGAATAAGCTCTAGCACCTTCAAACACTGGGAAATAAATCATCATCCAACTGACTGCAGCTGTCAACTTGGTTGAAATACAGGTTCCTTGTAATTTACCAATATATTTATATTTATGGCACTCCTTTTTCCAGCAGATGGGGACAGAATTAATTTTTCTCAGTAGCCATGAGCAGACAGGGCCAGGAGCTGTGTGGGTCTGTCTAGGTTGTTACTCTATAGCACTTCAGGTCACATCCAGGGGCATTCTCACTTCCCAGAAGTAAGTGGCCCTGGTTTATGGTTAGAAAGAAAAAAATGTGGGTGTAGAGGATCTGTGTGCCCTTGTTCACCATCTCAGGATCTGTCAGGTTGGTCAGTAAGTAATTTTTGTATGTAAATCACTCTCATTTCTATACTTTCATTATTAGTATCATTGCTGTTATGGTTAGTTTTCTTATCTAAGTGCTGTTTGCAGTAAACTGTTTTTATATCAACCTGTAATCTCTGCCTTTTGTGTCTCTTGCTGGAGGAGGGGTGTAGAAGCTATGTCTGGTTTGGAGCTTTGGTGGTAGGGGGAATCCCTAAATTAGGGAGTGCCATTTCTAAACCATGACATTTGGTGATTACAAGGCCCGAAAACAAATTTCCCTTCCAGTAGTGGTTTTGTCCATTCTTAGTGCGTGAATCAGTAGTTTAAAAAAAAAAAAAAATAAATAAAACAAACCAACAAACAATTAAAAATAAAGTTTTTTTCTCAGTTTCTTTTGTTCTGATTTTTTGGGGTTTTTTTTGTTTTTTTTTTTGTTTTGTTTTGTTTTGTTTTGTTTTGTTTTGTTTTGTTTTGTTTTGTTTTTTTGGGGGGGGTTGGTCAATTTCTTTCCAACAGTTGAATTTAAGTTTCATTCAAGCCTAATGAGCAAACTTAAGGCTCAGCAGATGTACAGCTTTCAGTCAGTCTGAGTCTGGGAGCTTACTAGTCCACCTTTTCCTGATGTCTTGAAGAGCCTGCTCACTCATAACATTTCATTTTACATTTGCCTCTGTTGACCTCCATGGGCTGCTTCACCATGGTCTTCACCACAGGCTTTGGGGGAAGCTTAGCTCCAGTGCTTGGAGCACCTCCTCCCTCTCCTTATTTACTCACCTTGCTGTGTGCATCATTGTTCCTCTCACATAATCTCACTCTTCTCTGAGTACAGTTATATCTATCCAATAACTTTCTATTTTCCTTCTTAAATACTTTATCCCTGAAGTGTTATGACCATCTCTGATTGGCTTTGCTTCAGACAACTGCTGGTCTGGCATTGGCTCTATCAGACATGAGAGAAGCTTTTCACAGAAGCCACCCCTGTATACTTCCACAGAGCTAAGAAACTACATGTTTGGGAATTGTGGTGGAAATTTTTCAAATATTTACCAAATAATTGCACCTTTTTAGTGCAATTATACATATGGATTGTAGCCTCAATTAAATTCTACTTTAAGGTGAAAGGATCGACTTTAGTTTTATCAGTTAAGTTCTAATTTCAACAGATTTTCTATATGAAATAGGATATATTGGGAACCAAAATATATTCTATATCCTCCATTTCCATGGTGAAATTCCTATATGTTACACAAAAGCTTCAGTTCAGAATCAGATGCATTCATCACACACAGTTTGTGTGTCTGTGTGTCTGTCTGTCTGTGTGGTGGTTGCACTCTCTCACAATGCACAAGCAGTTATGCAAACCTCCTGAGATACTGTTCAGCTCATTAAAGAGGACAGACTTGCATCATGAAAAGTAGAGACTCTTTTGATAATTACAAATGTCAAATTTTCACAGATGTTGAATTCATCAGACTCCAGAAACAGAAACTGAACTTGCAAAAGCCAGGCTGACCAGGCTGAAAGCCTGGGTCTGATTTCCTTCAACTGGTCGGCCACACACAACACTACTATTGCCAAATGAAGTGCAAGAAAACTCCTGATGGCTCTAGAAAGTTGAAATATTCCAGCAAGGGACATTCATTTACCAATGATTCAAATAGTTCCACCAAATGAAACATATGTTTGCATTACGTTCACTCTTAGTTAAGGAATTGTCACCATAGTATTGTCACCTTAGGACTACAAAATCACTCATTAAGATTTGCCTGAGCCGCACTTATCCATTCCTGAAAATTTAAGAACCCATTTCTATACTTTAATTTATGATTTCTGGAACCCAACAATTTAAAAATATCATTCCTTCATCAGTCCTGATACTTAAATAATCTACTTTGTATTTATATGACTAAGGTCATGAGGGGAAAACAGAGAAGAAACTGTCCCACATCACTACATAACAACTGTATTGTACCGTCATTGTGGCCTACTTACAGTAAAATTATTTAGTACTCATCAAACTTATTAAGTCCTCATAACAATAAAGACACCAACATAAGACTATTATGAGCTCCTTAATAATTAGTTGTTACACTCTACTTTGAACTCAGTGTCATTTCATGACTTGCTGCAGGTAATGATACTTTTTCAAGAATTATAATGACTAAATTTTGATTGCAAAGTATTTCTGTCCAGTCATGAAAAATATTTTACTCTCTTTGTATTATATAATTATCAAACACAAAGAAAATTAAAACTGTTGTGTCAGTGAAGTCAATAAAGAAAATTTCACTAACGGTCGGGGGGTGAGATTTTATCTGACAGACAAATTATTAAAAAAAAAGCTTAAAAATTAATATATTATAATTTATTTTTGATGCCACATGACAGAAAGTGAAAGCAGAACCTTGACATGAAAATAAAATTACCATTGTACATTTTTCCTTAGAAGATCACACAATAAACTATGTGTAAGCCTTAAATACACAGCTCAGCGACAACCAAGAGTTGTTGGTTTTTGCAATACCACTTCATTCAGAATTGTAGGAAAGCCAGTAATTTACTTTGAAACAACAGAGTTGATGAAGAGTCAGTAGAAAAGAGAAATTTTATGTGATATCCAGAAGCATTCTTTCCAAAAGAAATAAACCCAATGTTGTATCGTCTCAGTGGCTTATAAGTTTGGAAAATTCCATTTTTCACCTGCAACAGGTTATAAACTCACCCTATGATGTTATTTACTTGTAAATATACTGCCACTGTATAACATTTTATTGATTCACAAGGCTGTTTTTTTATTTTCCTTTAAAAAAAGCAATCTAGAATTTTTACAAAGCACTTCCATTTCTTCAATAAAGCTGAAGGTGACTCAAAATTCTTTTAATATATAAATAAGGGTTAAAACAAGTGTCTTTAAATAAAATCCTCATTTCCTTAATTAGCTGTTTGATATACATTTGTTAATCAATGTATTACCTGCTTTTTTTTTTTTTTTTTTTTTTTTTGTCTGGTAAGTGATATTTTTGATTGACTTTCAGAGTAAAATGTTTAGCACTGGGTTCCAAATAAGAAGATGTAACAAAACACTTAGCCATGGGCATAATGCATTGATAATCTCATTCGTCAACATAACCTAAAGGATTTTCCACTAAATTGAGAGAGACAGAGAGAAAAAGAGAGATCAGTTCACTGTCCAGGGTTTGCAGATTTAACCAAATAGGCTTTGACATTGAGAAAGAGATTAAGATTAGAAAATAACTGCTAACTATGGGATAGTCTACCGAGGTGCTCTTTATACAGAAAACAAGATAAACTGACACAAAAAATCTGTTCTCTGGCCTTCCTCTGACTTCAAATGTGACTTCAAGCAAAACATTTAGAACACCTCTTAACTGAAACCTAGGTAGAACATGAAGTGTGACCAGAGTCATTCCCAAAGTTTCCTTTTGAGCTGCTCTCTTCAGCTCAAACCATTTACACTGTGAGGGGTCTTCTCTTTCTACCTACTTTCCCCGGTTTAAAAGCTACAGTTCTGTACATGCCAAGAAGTGATATCTCTGAACTGTCTTCTTAACAGGATTGAGAATTGCACTGACTCTTTCTCTCACAGTTAGAACAAATAAGATCAGAACAATTCTAGCACATCGACAACAAGACAAATTATCAGAAAATAACAAACACACCAGCTGATGATGATTTTCTTTAGAGGTGTTATTTAACTTCTTTGGTTTTCTGTATAACGCCCATGTCATAAAACCACGTCAGTACAGTTAGTTCTCTTCCTCCCCTTCTTGGTGAAATTAAAACATTTCAAAGCTTAAAAATGCATTAGATTTCTAACAGTTCTGATGAATAAGAGTAGAAGGGAAAACTGACAACAAATCAGATTATGGGAAGAATAAAGGAGAAAGAGTTGTTTTTTTGGTTTTTGTGTTGTTGTTTTTTTTTGGGGGGGGTACCTGCTGAGGGAAATGTTCTGATACCAATACAAAAAAATTAGAGAAGTTCTCTATATTGGCAGGCATGAAGTTTAGTAGGTATGATCATGGTGACACACACGTAATGTGAAGGCAAACATGTTTAGTGTGGTAGAACTGAATTTTAGTCTGTGTCTTAAACAGCATGATAATTAACATTTCACTATTTCTACTGATGATATTTATAGATCAAAATGACTAAAGTCAATACAAGGCCTGCGATTTTCTCTACCTGCCTCAATAAAAATAATAATTCTACTATAATGAATAAAAGGAACCAGTAAGAGACTGAACCTATAAATAAGTGTTTATCTCATGGTTCAAGCAGGAAAGACATGAAGCATTCAAAAGACAAAAAGTTTAATAGAACAAAGCTGTTAATTTTAAAGGTCTAATTTCTGTGCTTAATACTTAAGCTAAATAGTTCCAGTAGTTGTCTTTTTCAATAAAAGAAACATTTTATTTGCTTAAAAATGAAATAATTTACAGGTACATTATAAATTTAGTTTCTATGGTAAATCTTGTGATCAAATGCAGGGCCGACATCCTAAAAACTGTATTTTACTGACTACAATACACGTCTACTCCCAAATGTCTAGTAACAATGATTGTGAGGGATGCACCATCCTTCCAAGGAATAAAGTAACTATATTTCACCTAGACTTTGCTTAATGGCAATTAAAGTTCTCTTAAGTTAAATCTATATAAAATCAATATCCCAGAAGCTGCATAAGAGTTATAGCTCTCAGGAACTCCAAACTGAGTATTTAATAATTTCCCATGGTAGGTGGCTTCTCCAGTAGTCATTTTATCTTCTAAATGCACAAAGGACTTCCTGTTTAAAGCAGCATTTCCAAAGCTAAATCCAACCAAAATGGACATGGATCGTGGCCATTTATTTCTGTGATCATTTAATTCAGTTAGCATTTTTTTTTCATTTCAGTGTGCAAAGTACATCTGTTCAGAAGAGACTGTTCCTTCTGCTGACCTGCCTACATCTGCAAAGAAAAAGTACTTATCTCCACTCCCTTTTGAGTGTCCCATTCCAAAACAGACCCCAGAACTGTGAATCCTTAGTACGATGAAGCATTTTCTGATAACTTAGTATAAAGCAATTTAGTATAAAATGTCTTATTCAAGAGATAGGATTTAGACTTTTTTTTTTTTTTAGTTATAGTTATATTACTGTATGTACTTTTCAGGCTTCTACTTAGTGAAAATAATTTTGGCCTTTTTTTGTAAGCACCACAAAATATTTGTAAGATTGTATATGATGGACCTACCAGAAAATTCAGCACTATTTTTTCTCTTAATATATTTTTAACTTTTTTTCCCAGTCCTAACATTTTAACATTTTTGACGCTTAACATTTTAACAAGACTTGGTTGAAAAAAATAAGTACAAGTGTTTGCATTACTAATTTGAAAGCTTCCAGTAGCTATCAATATGACCTAAATAGACATTTAAATACCATGAATCTGCAGAATGGATATTATATGACACTATTTCAAAAGACAGAATTATGCTTCTCAAACCAAAGTTCAAGAAGTAGAACAGCAGCAGTACATAATTTGACCTGATTTTTTCTTTTTTTTTTTTTTGTTTGTTTTTGGTTTTGTTTTTGTTTTTCACAAAGTAACTCAGATCATACTTGAAATAGAACTAGAATGTCCTGTGCCCTGAAATGTCTATCTATAACTCCTGCAATTACAGACAGTATTCGGTTGAGAAAATCACTACAACAGAGATAAGGGAACCACCTCACAGGAGAACATTATACCAAATAAAAATACGCACTCCAATATTTTTGTTAATTCTGTAAAAGGACCTCTAAAGTTATAGAGGATCTATGTAAAAAATCCATGAAAAGAAATGTTTTTCCTTCATATATAATGACATGCAGCTATACAAATATCTGACACTGTGGATATTTTAAAAATATAAACCATTATAAACCATTAAAAATATAAACCAGCAAAACCATTTAAACCATTATTTCAGCTTGGCTCTTTTCTCCTCTTCATTGACATTAGCAGGATGGATGTGAGCTGCAACGTTTCCTCCTACTCTTGTCACTATGACAATAATAATTAATAAAACCCTAGGCAATTCATCACAATTTTCTATGGCATCTATGTGTCAGATTCGCACTTCTCTCTTGAATATGTAACCTCAGTCATTCTGGCAGGTCTGTTTGTTTAGGTGAAATGCCAAACTGATAATTTCTTTCCCTCTTTCTTACACAGAGTCAGTGACTTATTCATGTCAACCTGTTAATTCTTGAAGGAAAGGGGCAAAAAGGCAATACTGACTCCTCAAATATATTCTGGTCCTCCCAGTGCAAGTAAACCAAGACAACCTTTAAATAAACAATCATTTTGGCCATGATCCAAAAGAAGAAAAAACAAGCCTTCATTTTTGAGATTTTGACCACTGATCACCCTTAAAAAATCAGCATGCCTTCCTTACAGTTGTTGAAAAACTCACTACAAAAAACCCATGAGATTTTATTGATTAAAGCTTGTTTCCCAAATGAATTGAAAGCTATCGCTGTTTGCATGCAAGAATGAAAGTATACTGTGCTCTGTTGGGTGGTTGGGTTTTTTACATCACATTTATGGATCAATTAATGTAATCAGGTTTTGCATGCAATTATCATTTGATGCCAACTAGCATAAAATAAATACTTTTTCTGGTTCTTGCAGAAAAATTAAGATTTGTCCTTTGTTGTATACTCCATATTTTCTCTAATACCTAGAAACCCTGATGAGATAGGTGAACAGCAGTGGAGCAGGTACAGAAGTGAAACAGCAACACTTCACCACCATCTACAGCCTGTGTTTGGATTACATCAAGAGGTCTGCAAGGGTTACTGGGAAAAAAATATCTTCTGCCTCTTTCTAGCATAAAAATTACTAGGTCCTGAATTTTAACTCAAAATGCACAGGACTGCCCACAGCTCTCTATGCAATATGAAACCTGAAGTTTTATGTTGGTTGCATTTGTCCTCTTTAAAGGTACACCAGCCAAAGGGAAAGCTTTCTTGCTTAGCATACCATGAACAAATGTAAATGTATTTACTGTGTTAAATCAGTATCTATGGCAGTCTGGGTAAAATGAAAAATGAAACATGGCATGGATAAAAAAAATTGAAAACATTATGGTGGTCTGTTCTGTGTGAGTTAATTTTAAGGAAACTACCCAGTCTGACCATTTATGCGACTCTGGCAGTCACACTCCCACCACCAGAGATTTTCTCAGCAGGGACTGCAGTCCCTTCACAGCAGGCAGCACCAGTGATCTGACGGGTCCCCATTTCACTGCCTGCACACCCCACTCTCACAGTCAGACCAGATTTCCTCACAGATTCCACGCTGGGTCTCCCACAGCAGGCTCTCAGATGTCTCATTCCATAAAGCCATTTATTC
Organism: Mixornis gularis; assembly: GCA_003546035.1. Lineage (NCBI taxonomy): Eukaryota > Metazoa > Chordata > Aves > Passeriformes > Timaliidae > Mixornis > Mixornis gularis. The sequence goes on along the minus strand of QVAJ01000052.1, from coordinate 304,106 downwards.
ACAGTGCACTTACACTGAAACAGCTCAAGCTGATGCCTCCAAGGAGAATCCCAACTAAGGGACCACTGGCTTTTACACCCTCACAGTCTCACCAAGCATGAGTCTTGCTTTTCCTCCTGAGTGTTTGGCTCCTGACTCCTCTCTGTGTCCACCCACCTTGCTGGCATCAGTGGTCCTCACCTCCTTTATTATCGAAAAGGTTTGAAAATTCCTTCTCCTGCTGTGTCTCAGTATCTATTCCTCTGGCTGGCACCACCCAACCTCACACCCTCTGTTATCCCAAAGATGGGCAGTACACAGCCTTTTGTCTTGGAGCTCCCACCTAGAGCTCAGTCTGCATATTCCTCAGAAATATTCCTCAACATTACAAACTGCAGCCATGGCCAGGCCCCAGCAGCAGCGAGGGCTCTGTGAGGAGAGGACAGAGCTGCCTCAGCTGGACACAGCCAGTTCCAGCTGGACACAGCCAGTTCCAGCTAGACACAGCCAGTTCCAGCTGGATCCAACCGCCCACCACAGGGCATGGCTGAGCCACGGCTGGGGCGTGGGCACCGCAGCGACTGTGTAAGAACAGGTTCATGGAAAAAGGAATGAGAGCTCAGAATTAAAATGGTATTTGTCTGGAACTCTACTGTTTTGTACACATGACCAGCGGAACTTGCACAACCCCCTGCAGCCTTGTTCTAACTCTAGGTAAGTAAATAAGAGACTTATTTAGGAAGTTCCATCAACCATGTGCATGTAATTTAGAAGTAACTATTTCTCCCTCTGTAAAAAGCTTTAGGATAACAATATTCCTAACTGAACAAATCCATAGCTAAAATAAGCTAGGATCACGACAGAACCACATTTCATTGTTTAAAGAGCAAAAAAAACACCCAAAAACCAGAACACTATCAAGATGAAACTTTTGGCTTTTGTACAAATTTTTCCATGTCCTCATTCCATGTCCTTAATACTTAAAGGACAATTCCCTCCACCTACCAGCAATTAGTAATGGCTTAAGATTTTCCTTTCTCTTCAGTTTTCATCACATGACATAACAAACATTGGTTAGAGGGAGACATCAAGGCATTCAAGGCCAGGTTGGATGAGGTTTTGAGCAACCTGGTCTAGTGCAAGGTTCTATGTCCATGGCAGAGGGGCTGGAACCAGATAGTTTTTGAGACATTTTCCAGTCCTTAACGTTATGTGATTGTATAATTTGATAATTTATTATCAGACCAAGTGTGTGAAGAGGTTAAAAAATTCTCGCTCTTAGTAATCAACCATTCTTATTGCAGTGACTTAAGCTGACAGCTAGGCAAACATCAATGTATTATTTATTAAGTCGTATGTAAAATTACTGTGTTTTCCAAATCTAGACATCAGAAATGAAATCTTAAAGTCTGGTTTTGTTTTTTGTTTTTTTTTTTTTTTTAATTATTTGAGTATTTCAGAATATATTGAATGCAAAAATACAGCTACATACACATATTTCAATACCTTTAAAAATCTTAAATACATTAAAATATCTTTTAAAAAATTCTATTTCATATTTACTAAAATAAAAAAAAAAATCATAATATTTATCCAAAATCACCAAAGAGGAAGCAAAAAGTGGTCCAGCTGGTTTACTGCACCCACATGGAACCCTGGCACAATACCATTCGCTTCTGGAGGTATTGGCAACAGCTTTTAATGTACCACTTGTGAACACCCACAACTGCACAGACTCAGGCTCTTCAGCCCGTGAGCACTTAAATATAGACACCCATAAAAGCAGGAAATAGGAACAGAAAGGAAAAAATAAGTCTATTCATGGGTTTTTTTGAAAACTATTTACAGCTGTTTTCTGACTCTCATTTCCATTCCCCCAGGTAGGCAAGGAAGAAGTATATCATGGTGTACAGGACATTTATATTCAGGGTGTAGCATTAAAGTATCATATAAATCCTAACACCCTATGCAGAGCATGAATGTGACACGGATTTTGTGTCTTCAGGCTGTTCCAGCCACCAACTGTATAATTCATGCTCAAAAATTAGTTTCTAGCCTCCACCACTAAAAAGCCTGAAGCTGTTTTCAGTTTACTTGTCTCTGAGCCTAATGAATGCATTTAATGAACAAGTTATGAGTAGAATTTTAAAATAAATCAAAATCTATAGGTGACAATAGTGATACAGTTCTGGTCTGCTTATAGAAATGTTTTCCACAACTTTTAAGAAAAGTTCTGCCACTCTCATTGTGCTGCCATTGTTACCAGAAAGTAACCATGTTTTTCTAAACAAACACCATTGGATTTTTTTTCATAAGCTACACTCAGGTATTTGATTTCCAAATAAACAAACTTTACATATGCTATTATTATTTAGCAGTATTTCACTGTGGAAGTGGTAATTTTAATGATCAAAAAAAAAAAAAAAAACCCAAAACCAAAACCCCTGTAAAGATAGATCAAGTTAAAATATTCTTTAAGCACATGAAATAAAAGAAAAAAAAAAATGAAAGGAGCATGTATTATTTCCACAAATTTTTCATCAAAGAGCTTTAGTTTTGACACGATGCAAGGAAAACATCTCAAATATTAAGTATTTTACTAGTATAAAATACAATAGAGCAAAATGAAGCTCTATACTAATGCAAATTTCCAATAGAAAAAAATATTCTGAAATCAAAAAAAACCCAGATTTTTTACTGAAATTCCATAAATCTAGAATGAACACTTAGAAAAATATATATCACTTTAGCAAGCAAAATGAATTAAACTTTCAGTAAAATAATAAAAGAGATAAATATTGAAAATAGACTTTTGAAAAATTCCAACATAAGTGTTTTTATGCTTTTCCCTTCCTATTTGATCAACAAGAAAAAAAATATTGTATGTCTGAAAACTAAATTATCCAGAGCCACAATGTATAAATGACTAATAGCCTATTATATGTTTGCATGCTTTAATATTCAACGATATTCAATCTGTATATCTTATAATCCACTTTTGTATTCCATAAATCTAAATTTTTTGCTGCTGCTCCTCTAGACATTGTATATATATTGAAACACAGTCACCAGAGTTTTCCTTTTACTTCTGTGCTGGTTTTGTCTGGGATAGAGTTATTTTTCTTCATAGCGGCTAGTAAAGGGCTACAGTCAGGATTTGTGCAGGAAACCATAGTAAGAATACAGGAGTTTTGTTATTGCTGAGCAGTGCTTACACAGAGCAAACGAGCAAACTGCTTGTTTCCCCTATACCACTACATCAGTGAGCTGGGAATACACAAGAAGTCAGAAGGGGACACAGCCAGGACAACTGACCTCAACTGACCCAAGGGGTATCCCACACCATATGGTATCATGCTCAGCATATAAAGTTCAGGGAAGAAGAAGGAAGGCAGGACATTCCGAGTGATGGCTTTTGTCTTCCAAAGTCACCATTCTGCATGATGGAGCCCTGATTGCCTGGAGGTTGCCGAACACCTGCCTCCCCACGGGAAGCAGTGAAGTAATTCTCTATTTTGCTTTGCTTGCATGCACATTTACTGTCTTTATCTCAACTCATTTACTCATTCAATTATTTTTCAATTATTTCCCCCACACCCTGAGGGGGAAGTGACTGAGTGGCTGTGTGGGCCTTGGTTGCCAGCTGGGGTCAATCTACAACTTCTGTGGTAGCTTTTATGTATAGTTTATGGCAAAGAGTAGAAGTAAAAGAACAAAACACTCATTTGTCCTGCCTTGGGGAATGGTATGGAATCTGGACACAAGAAGAATCGTCAACTAAATCCATCAATGCTTTTAGCATATCTGAGGATTTTCCCATCTCTATTAATAATTAAGGCTTCAAACTTCCAATCTAAAATGCCGAGGTATTGTTAATGACATTCTCAAAACCTCATCAAAGAATTGTTAAAAAAACCCAAACAAATAACAACCTAATATTTTTAACATGCACAGTTTTAATTCCTTTCTATTTTGCAATCCTGACTCCTACAATAAGTGTGCTGAAAAAACAAAAATAGACTATTAATTTACAAAGCCAGGAGCTTAGTACACATAACTAAATTCTGCCCCTCATCTTCAAAATTTAGGAAGTCAATGAACAGAATTTTTTTCTATCATATAAATCAGTACATAAGTTGAAAAGTGGTTTTTCCCCTCAAATAACGGATTCACATTAGAGAAAACAGTCTATATCTGTTTCCTTTTGATGATCTATATTAGAAAAAGCAACTAAATTGTTCAATAAGTCATACCTATTGTGCTGGTTTCAGCTGAGGTAGAGGTAATTTTATTCACAGTGTCAAGTATGTTTTGGATTTCTGCTGAACAGAGGGTTGATAATACAGAGATGTTTTTGTTATTGCTGAGCAGGGCTGAGACAGAGCCAAGGCCTTTTCTGCTTTTTGTGCTGCCACATTTGTGAGGAAGTTGGGGGTACATGGGAGGTTTGGAAGAGACACAACTGAGACAGATGACTCAAACTGACCAAAGGGATATTCCAGACCACCTGGCATCATGGTCAGTATACAAAGCGGAGAGAAGAAAAAGGAAGTAGGAGATGTTTGGAGTGATGGCATTTATCTTTCCAAGTACCACTACACATGCTGGGGCCCTGGTCTCCTGGAGATGGCTGAACACCCGCCTGCCCATGGGAACCAGTGAATCAATTCCTTGGTTTGCTGTGCTTCTGTGTGCAGCTTTTGCTTTCCCTATTAAACTGCCTTTATCTCCACCCTGAGTTTTTTACCTTTTACCCTTCTGATTCCCTGATCTCACTGGTGGGAGTGTGCAAGTGGCTGAGTGGGCCTTGTTTGCTGGTTGGGTTTAAACCATGACCCTTATGAAAAATAGAAATTAGGACTTTGTACATATTATACCTTGGCATTGCATATCTTTTGAGTTTGGGGTTTTACAATTCTAAAGGTACATAAGCCCCCTCCTTTTTTTTTTCTTTTCGTATTTAGATACAAAATGGAATATCGAACACCTGTATTTGATATTTTTAAACTCTAATAAGAAAAGAGAAATGCTTAAATTCTTTGGTCAAATATGTATCAGTTCACACCAACATGGCTAAATGCTGCATTTCCTGAGTGTTTAAATTATGATTGTATACCATCAGTAAGATACGAAAGAGATATTTTTAGGACTAACTGTGCACATAGTTCAACATCACCTATGGCTTTACTGGGTTATGCTTCATGGGAGTATTAGATGACGCAGTTTCAATGCAGGAGTATTGAAGCCTAGGGACATGGAGGCATCCCCACCAAACTGAATTATCTCTTGGCCAAAAAAATCACAGATACACTGAATTGAAAGTAAAGAACTACTTAAGTGATCAGGGCACACATATGTGACTGAACATGTCCAAGAATTTAGACATACTCTTGTCTTAAGTTAAGGCAACAGTTCCACTTCAAATTCTTCAGTTTATATGCACCCAAGAAAAACACTTAAAATCAACAATTTATTGTTAGTGCATTTGAAATACTAACTTTGTAATTTTAGCACCAATTGAAAAAACCAAAACAAAAACCAACCAACAAAACAAGCCAGGAAAAGTCTTCATAATAATGCATTTAAAATTGTTATACGCATATTCCAGTGTCTACTTTTTCTCTTTGTGTTATGTATTAGATTTATTTTTCCACTGCGTATTCTTACTACCACCTAATTACAGAATATTAAAAAAAAATGGTATAACTGTGCTGGTTTAGCACAAAAGTGATTTTTTCAAGAACGTTATAGCAAGCCAATTAATGACCAGCTTTGAAGCTGACAGCGTGATTAACCAATTAGAGAGTTAGAAACGCCCCTGGACTACACATGTTAAAAATCAGAGGAATCGGAGGAGAGTTCCTTTTTCCTTCTGGCCTCAGAGCAGGTAACAGGGGCAGGGCCAGGCCCTGTCACTCTTCTGTGCTGCTGGGGCCAGGCCTGGTCTATCCCCCGGGACCCAGGAGCTGCCAGCAGGGAGAGGGGAGGCCGCAGATACAAACATCTGGCCAACCTTAAGGCCTGCCCCACCGCCGGCCCAGCTAAGGGAGAAGTCCCCCAGGCCCCGGGGAGCAGCTCAGAGCCTGGGCTGGGCCCACCCCGATGTCACTGAGGGGTGGGGGCAGAGGTGTCTTCTAGCCTGGCTACTGAGATGCTGGCTGCCATTCCTGAGCACCCCCATCAACAAGGCTTTGAAATCTAACACCATGAACCTCAGCCTAAGAGGGAGAGACCCGGGCAAGAATTTAGCTCTTTCACTGCACAAATGAAGCTTGCCAAGCACTAACCTTTCTCTGAGTGAGAGTACAGCCAGAGTGGGAGACATGAAAGAGACGCTATAAAGACACCAGGGCCAGTTAAGGAAGAGCAACATCTTAGATGAGGAGATGGAGAAGATGCCTTGGGTTTTTGGGCTGAAAGTCTTTTGTGAGCCTTGATAATGTGTAATGTGCTAGAATATCCCTTGAAACCATGGAAAAAATATGCATCGGGGAGATGATGAGAGTATTCAGATTGTAGATTTGAGCAAAGGTATTTGTGATGGACTAGGTAAATATTGAAGTAGCTGTAATCTCACAGAGAATTTTGAACAGAGGAAGACAGAGAGAATGATATGAAGCCCTCTGCTCCCAGAGAAAAGAAGACCTCTGTTTTTTGAGATGAAGATTATTTTAGAGATAGCTGAAGAAAATCCTTTGCTTTTGGAACTGTTCATCTTTAAAATGATACCCCATGAGTATGCACAAGTGTCCACAGCTCATATGCAGTTGCAGGAAAAGCTGCATGATATGGGAGGGCCTTCACAATTAGAGATTCCTGTGTGGCTGTTTTTGTGAGGATTAAAAGCCACAAGCAGACTGTTCTTTCTTGTGGAAAGCTACCATAACGGACTAAAGAGACTTCTCACTCTAAAAGGACTGATGAAAGACTATTTTGTAAGTGGTCCTGACCTAGAGTTCCAAGTTCTGTCTTTATACATTGTCTGTGAGAAGGAAAAGAAGCTGTTGGGGGAAAGGGAAGTGTTTTGAAGGTTTTATTTTGATTTTTATTATTTTTATTCTCTCTTATAGTTTTGTTAATAAACCTGTCTTAATCCCTTTAAGTTTTAACCCTGCTTTGGTTTTTCTCATAATCCTATCTCACAGCAGGAAAGGAATAAATAATTGTAGCAGACACGTAAACCACTACACCAATTTTGGGAAACAGAAATTGGGAAACATGAAACCACTACAAACAATCATAGGTCATGCAGACATACATAGAAAAATGAAAGGAAACAGCTTTGACAGTAGTCACCTGAGCAGTAGACTACTACTGTTGCAGCTACAAAAGTTAAAAGCAAGCTGCAGGCAGGTCAAGAAAATCCCAGACAAAGCAGGTCTGACAACTGAATATAAATTTGATCTTCTTTTTTTTTTTTTTTTTTTTGAATGTTTACTATTAATGTGCATCAACTATTCTCTGCATTCAAAATTTTAATTCTCATCTATTATGACCAAAGGTAAAGAAACACATGCTTGGGGTTACAATCATGTAGCATTATGTAATGAAAACCTCCATGGACAGAGTAACAGAGAAAACTAGTATGCAATACACAACCTGGAAAGTCATCAAGGATTCTTTCAGAGGTTAGACATTCTTCTTTGTCTGATTTTTTACAGCATATCTACACATTGCAATGCTATATCCAGAGTAGTTCCAAAGAAATCTGACAAACCAGAAAATGGTACAGAAAATAATCTTGAAATAGTAATTCAAATCCTGAAACCAGTCTCACTGTATGAGCATGGTCTTTGGTACCAGAAAAATTCAAGCAAGGATATTGAGCTCAAGCTTATCACCCTGGACAGTGGCCAATTTGCCCCCAGTTGAAATGGTAGCTGGATAAGCTTAGATTTCAGCTATTAGATATTTCCAAGCTTTATCTGTGAGTAGGAGTGGGTTTAGAAATGATCAAAAGTTTATAAAATCCACTGAGTGAAGTTATGTGTATCAGAAATCCAGTCAATGCTCTGTAGTATACGACGATCTGATGACCTTTTACATCTCCTAGGAAAACTGGATTTAGAATAGGTTTTCATCTACCTAAGCAAGAATTAATGGCAAGTGTGATCTAGAGAGATTGTGCTGATTGATTAGCTATCTCTTAATTGGTATTTTAAGCTATATTTGCTTTCTTTCTTTTTCTTTTTTTTTTGCTTTTTTTTTTTTCTGGATTTATAATGGTTAAATACAAATCTGAATAAACATTGTTGAATTAAAATACCAAGTATGTTAATAATGCATGGAATATATCCAGTTTTATTCTAAATCAGCTGACCCTGCATGACTTTTTGATACATTGTTCTCCATCCTATACTACAAATAAAGTAAGCTAAAATAAAGCCTCTGTGAATGTGTGTTTTATTTCTTGGAAATGGGCAATACATGTAAAAAGGGGCAACTTGATTTTTGCTTGAATGTTACTTGAATTAGGATTAGTATCTTAAGGTGTTAGTTCAATTATGTTAATAAATTTTTTATAACTAGAATAATCAACCTGAAATGAAAAAAAAAAAAATCCATTGTTAAGAACTTTAAACTGATTCCTATTTCAGAGCAGAAATTATTTTTTTTTTATTATTTAGCAGAATGGTATTATTCATTCCATGTTTTTTCAGACATTGGGCAGAAAAAATCTGATCTTCTCATCTTGTTCTATGTCAATAACCTACACAAAAGGAAAGGTGGAAGCAAAGCCACTCTGTCCCATGTTAGTTATCATCCCACTAAGGAACATAGGACCCAAATGTTTTACACACTGGCAGCATTTACTTGTTAAAATGTAAAAGGTTGTAAAACTATGCCTCTGACACTCAGCTTCAAACCAGCAACCAAAGCCAGCATTAGATGGGAGAATATTCTATCCCAGTTCTTCTTTTAAAAATGAAAGAGAGCTCAAAACTGGGTCAACAAACACAAGCAGCAAATTGATCTAATAGCTCATCATCTCAGAATTTTTTTCGTCCATTTTGACCTTACTGTTTTGGATTAAAAAGTATTGCTATTTCTTACAGGTTCACAAAACTATCTTTAGTTGCAAGTAGCAATGACCATGTAAAAGGAGGACACTGTGACCTTCTCCCAAAGTTATACAATGATCCTTAGTTTCAGAATTGTCTCCTTGTTAATTCAGAACTCCAGAACATATCTTTCAGAACAGCAATCTCAGTGAGTTAGTACACAGGTAGGAGAGCTTTTATTACCCACACTGGTCTCATTTTATTTTGGTTTCTCTTCATTAATTGCAAATATACAACAGAAACAGCTCGGCTCCACAGAAATGCACTAAACCTCCCACTGAGCACAATGATTCAATGTAGTTTTGAAATTACAGAACTGTTACACATTTTTCTATAATAAAATGTGGTACTCAAAGGCAAAGGAGAAATATTATTGACTAAAGCCAGATGCAGGATCAAAAACTGGAAAAAAAAAATGAGGAAGTTGAAAAATATTAGAGATCTATGTATTTTCAGGCAATGTTAGATTATTGACCCTATTCACTGGCTGCTGAAGAACCCCCAACACAAACTGTCATTTCATGATATGACAAGGTAAAGTGATTTTCCCCAATGAATAATCATCTCTCAACATTACACCCACAACCTTTACATAGATCAAAACTCTTCATGGTTCCAGGTGGAGGAAAGCCTTTTTTCAAATAAAATAAACTCCGCATTTTCCATGACTGATCACAATTAAGAGATAACCTGTCAAAGTACAGAAGTCTTTCCACAATTTACCTCTCATTAAAATAGTTTGACTGTGCTAGATACCAGCATAATTTTTCAATGACACTGCATCATAAAGTCTGAAGTACTGTATTACAGTCTAGAAAATTGAAATTGCCAAGAACAAAATCTAGGAGCCACCATGTTTGACTATAGCTTGATTCAAAGACATAAAAATAGTTTATAATCTTATAACATAGGTTTTGTATAAAATATGCAATGTACATGGTACAATATTCATGTATCATTAGCACATACAAATTAAAATTACATCTTATATTTGGAAAGACAGCAAAAAAATAGAGCTTTCTCTTCAGGCCTCTCTATGTTTAAAATATTTCTATCTGATACAAGTGTCCTTTACTACAGTATGCCTATTCTTGCATTTTCTAACTTGTAAAAGTATCTAATAGCCTAAAATTTGACAGGAATAAAATAAGGCACACTACATAGATGAGAAAAAAATTCCATTACAACTCATTGTCTCTTTTATTTGATCTTCTGCAGATTTAAAACCAATGAAATTTAACACACTCATTAAAGAAGATAATTTTTAATTTGTTAAACAGCTAGAGAAACTTTTAAATAACCCCAGTGAGGAAAAGAAGAAAAAGTAATGTTCTTTAACATAGCTGGACAAATGATACTTTGCAGCTATATAACCTTATAGTAAATTAAGATAAAGAACTAGAAATTGTTCCTTCATGACTTTTGATAACTGTGTTCAATTACTCTTCATTCACTAAGAAAATAGAAGGCATTGAAAATATTAGAAGATTTCATTAGAATGTACAACTATCATTCTTTGAAACTCATATTATGCTGTTTTAAACCATAAGTTTTAAGGCAGCACACACTTTTTTTTTCTGCTTTTCTCATATATACTGAAAAGGACTTTTTAAAAGTTTTTAACGCTATGATTTCCTAAGGTATGTGCAAGGTTTCTTCAAAGAAAAGAAGCAAACAAAATAAACAAAAAAAGCGACTTTACATAAATATCTTTGTGCATACAAGAAAGCAAAATGGAGTAGGCAAAAATACTAACAAGTTCAGCTGGGTGCTAATACAGGTTCATTTTATTGAATCAGAATCACCAACGTTGGAAAAAGATCTCCAGGATAATTTAGTTGAACGTTTGAATGAACTACACCTTGTCAACTCAACCATAGCACTAAATGCCATATCCAGTCTTTTCTTGAATACTTCCAGGGATGGTGACTCCACTTCCTCCCTGGGAAGCCCATTCTGAACCTAAATTCTCTTTCAGTGAATAAATTCTTCCTGATGTTCAACCTGAACCTCCCCTGGCACCGCTTGAGGCCATTTCCTCTTGTCTTGGTGCTGGTTGCCTGGGAGAAGGGATTGACCACCACCTGGCTCCAGCTTCCTTTCAGGCAGTTGTGGAGAGTGATAAGGTGTCTCCTGAACCTCTTTTTCTCCAGGCTAAACAACCCCAGCTCCCTTAGCTACTCCTCATATGACTCATTCTCTGGACATATCATCAGCCTTGTTGGGCTTCTCTGGACACACTCCACCACTATTTTCTGATACAAACCAGAATGTCATTGGCCTTATCTGCCACCTGGGCACTGGCTCACGTTCAGCTGGCTGAGGACCGGCACCCCCAGGTCCTTTTCTGCCAGGCTTTGCCAGCCACTCTGCCTCCAGCTTGTATCACTGCAGGGGTTGCTGTGACCCGAGTGCATGACCCAGCACTTGGCTCTGTTGAACCTCAGACTGCTGGCCTCAGACCCTTCGTCCAGACTGTTCAGATCCCTCAGTCAACAGGCCAGCCCAATATGGTGTTGCCTGCAAAGCACTTGGTACTCTCATCCAGATCATGAATGAAGATATTAAACAGGACTGGCCTCAGTATTGAACCCTGGGGACACCACCTGTGACTGGCCGCCAGATGGTTGTGACTTCAGTCACCACCACTCATGTTGTACTTCAAAGGTGAACCACTACACACTGGGACGGCAACTTAATATCGATCTGCTCTGCTTTCTGTTTTCTATGAACCAAACCAAAATTGTTAAAGTGAACTTTTGATACAGAAAAAGTAAACGAAGAAACAATTGAGTAGGCTTGTTTGACATTCATGTTATGTCACAGAAGGTAGTATTGTTCAGTTCTTGTAAAGGAAGGCTCCTTGTTTGGGGAAGAGAAAAATTACTGTTTTTTCCTCTGACTTGATCAGATACCTGTAATTACCATTGTTATACTAGCTGTAGCTAGTAGACTTCTAACAATTCTGAAAAAAACCCCAAACTTCCAAATCTCTGGGTCAGAAAATTAGAATTGAATGGCTGCAACCTGCTGGTTAGGGCATTGTCTCAGGAGGAGAGGCACCAAAAATCTTTTGTTCAGCTCTAACGTGTTGTTAAATAAATATCTTTATGGCAACTAGAACAAATTATGTAAGAAAATCTAAAATACTACTCTGTAACTTACTATATGCCAAGAGACAGTACAATCAAAGATTGAAAATCTCAATTTCATTGAAAAGTAATAGTCAAACCGTAGTACATACACACCACTATGATCATTTGGACTCTGCACCCCAAAGATAAGCATCACGGAGATCTTAGCAATTCTTATGACCAACAAGTTTAAGTTACCATTATGCAAACTAATCTTTTTTTACTTAAACAGCATCAGTAGGAGAGAGTTGAAGTCATCTTTGCTCTTTTAAATTCTGTGAAAGTGTTCTAATATCAGATATCAGATGTTTTTTACTTGTCTTCTTCATAACTATTTTTACTCCTAATATATTTAAAACAAGGATCCATTACATGACTGTCACAAAATTGCACTCTCTTTATTCTTCCCTGTTAAACACAATTTTGGTGCAGAAACTGGTGTTGTACATATAACATCAATTTTGCCAACCTTTTTCTGTTATAAGACATGGGCTAGCAGAGATCCCACTAGGTTGCTGTCAAAAATTAAGCATGTGAACTACAACATCAATTTTTAGTCTTAATCTTTCAATTAGTAATTTTCTTCTATTTTGCCATCTTTCTCAGAAGTGCTCAATCTTGTGAAGAGTTTAAACATATGCATTTAAGAAGAAACTTATTGCTGCCAGATTATTTCCTTTAAACTATAATTTCTACCCAGGTATCAGGTGGGGGTTTTTTTGTTCTGTTTGGGGGGGTAAGGGTGTTGTAAGGTTTTTTTCTTTTCTCTGTTATAATCATGTTGCAAATCTTTGACGCAATTGCCATTGTATTGAAGAACTGAGCCTGCCCTTCTCTGTTTTGAGACAACAAGAGTATAACTGTGAGAAACAAGGAGCACATATTTTGTACTGACATTGCATGTATGTTGTTTCCTGAGGTCCCAAAAGCCCTTTCTTTTGGATTCAAAGTTTCTGCTTTTCTTCAGCTAAACAGTTACAGGTAATGGTGTGCAGCCCTTAGTCTATGGAGAATTCTAAATACCTATACAACATTTCAAGCCATCATAGTTAAGCTTTTATGAGGATTTTTTTTCCAGTTAAAATACTCTGAAATGGAATTTGACAAAGTATTATTTTTATTTTCTTTAAAGGCCACAAGTTAAAACACTTTAATAATTGATTTCTAAGATGTATCTATGAATAATATTTATTTGAATTTATTTGGAAAATATAATTCGAGATCTAGCTGATTATGATGTGACAATAGGGCTACTCAATGCTCATGAGCCTCAGCCCTTCTATCCTGTGCTCTGTAATTTTCAGTACTCAATTTATGTTTTAGACTAAATTTTAATTTAGTTTTTTTCAAAGTTAAAGCCTTAGCACAACCAATTTAATCAACCATCATTTTAGAATAATGTCAAAGTAAAATAGGTTTTTTGATGTTAAAAACTACTTTTTCCCAGATATTTCTTAGAAGTGACTCTGCTCTTTGTTATTATACAGATTGACCCTTTAAAACAGAAAAGAATTTGACCTTTAACTCTCCTGCAAAAGATATTTTGGTATTTTTTTCTTTTTTATGTGACCATGAAGAGCCACTCATATAGTCCATATGCTAAACCTATTCATATGACCACTTCTAAAGATTTTAAATACTAACAACTCTAATTACCTTTCACTACTCTGTGTATTACTGGCTAAAGAGACTTGATGGCATCCCACCAGTATTAAGGCGAATCCTGCTACTCCCCTGATCCAGGAGAATGTGTTACCCACAGCAGGGTTGTTTGCAAAAGGTGGGACAACACAGCAGGGGCTCAGGAAGCATCCATGAATTCCAACAGAACCTCTGTCAAAGTGCCTTCAACCTCTATTCTACAGACAAAAGAAACACACACAAAAAAATCTGATTGTTAAGGGAGAGCAAGATAATGCGTAACTGTTTAACAAACAGTTAAAATTGCATAATAATACACAACTATCTCAACAAACCTTTCATTCTGTCTATATAAGAAATGAAAGATAAAAGAAAAAATTGTAACTCAACTGTGTCCTAAAACACAGGTTACCTATACCATTAGCCAGGACTAGTGATGGGTATGGAGAAAACATTTCCAACAATGCAAAAAATTAGGACTAGGCTTGGACATTGGCCAAAACCATTATTGTAATGTAATATAATGTAAATACATTTTTTTGTGAGAAATGACTTATAAATTATTTTAAAAGTATAAGACTTTAACAAAAACGTCACTCATTGAGATATTGTTCCTATTTTTTGTGAGAGAAAAACACTACTCTTTTGCTGTATATCTTTGCTTATCATGTTGTTATTATATAAAAGTGTCAAGAGAAAGAGGACTAAAATATTTACTGTTAGAATAGTCATCTTAGAAATGCTTTAAGCTGTAGGAATGCAAGTAGACTGATTGGAATGCTATACTTGTATATGTGTGTTATGGAATACAAAATAGCTGCTGCAGTACTGGAGAATTCCAAAACCACAATCCAATTCCAGCTAACTGGGAAGATTTGTCTCTTCTCCTTTTGCCAAGCATTTTTCCTTATGAGCTTTAATTAGCTGGTGTGCAGCATATGGATTCTTTTTATTATTTGGTAGAGAACAGCATTTTAAACATGAAGTGTTAATAAGCTTGCTGTTAGACCAAATTGTGTCACATCCCTTTAACATCTCTTTCTCTCTAATTTTCATCCAAAAGGTTTTGTCATCTCAATTACACACAATTGTTGTCTGAATTAAACACAATCTTTCTGTTTTTACATTTTTATTGTTAAGGAAGCTTTCCTGTCTGACCATACAGGAGCCACACTCTGGCAGTCACACTCCCACCATCAGAGACTTTCAGAGCAGGGACAGAAGTCTCTTCAGAGCAGGCATCTCCAGTGATCCGATGGCTCCCTGTTCCACTGCCTACACACCCACTCTCACAGAGTCAGACCAGGTTTTCTCAAACCTGGACTGGTTCAACCCCTGGTTGCCCACTGCAGAGTCTCAGACCTGGATCCTTAAAATAATTTAATCATGGTGCAACAACAGAATAACAGCTCGAGCTGATGCCTCTGAAGAGGGACCCCGAAAGAAGGAAACTCCAGGGCTTTTATACCCTCACAGTCCAAGCTCTGGCCTCTTCTAGCAGAGTCCTCAGCTCTTGCATGTCTCTGATCCCAGTTTCCGGTCCCCTAGCTGGGCCACAGGTCCCCACACCCTTTATTTGCAAAATTTATTTGCCCAGTGTTTGGGCTCCACCATCAGAGCTCCACCTGCAGCTCAAGCTGCATCTTGCTCACCTGCTACTTACACTGAATGGATTCCTCAATATTTACCACGTTAATTTCTTTACCAAGAGAGGCTTTCTCCTTATCTATACCCCCTGTTACTTCCAGTTTGAACGTATTGCTCAGAAAGCTTTTGAGTGCCTCTCCCATATAGTGTCAGCAGGAGGCAGCAAAACTCGAAAAGAGAACAGAATTGCAAGGCTTGAGGCAACTTCTGCGGACAAAATGAGTGTCAGAGTCTACCAAAGAGTTTGCACTAATAACGGAAGTGTAAGAATGAGCAACAAAGAAGGCAAAAGAGAGACTACTGTGTTCTCTTACACCAAAACACACTGAAACAAGCTGTGACTGTTTACTGGGGAGAATGATGGGGGTTTGGACCTTGTAGAAATGTTTATATACATATGTGTGAAAGTTATAGACATATGAAAGCTCTTACACGTAAGCGAGGAAATAATGCAAACACTAGACTTCTCACTGCAGTAAACTATCCTGTGCTGACACAGTTCACACCTTTTTATTTTATTTTTATTAAACTCTAAATAAAACTATCCATGAAAAGGAGCAGTCTTTGTTTCATTCCTTATGTTCTATATATATGTTTTGTCGGTTCCCTCAAAAGGTGAATTTTGAGTTCCCATGCCTTTAGCTGATAAATGCCTGTGACACTCATCCTGAATATCTCACTCATTGCAAATATTTCAGAAGATCATCAGTGAGGAGATCATCACTTCTCTAAAGACTGAAGTAGCAACGTCTAAATATGTATTTTAGGGAAGGGACTTCAGCAGATGACAAAACAGGAAAAATGAACAGCTAAATATTATTGCCAATATTATAGGCAGGGTTGATGTTTTAAATTGTTTTAAAACTACTCAGAAATGTTTTTTTTGTTTTCTTTCACTTCTACATAACTATCAAACAGAGGCAGTTGGGACTTAAATTTTCTTTTTCAGGCATCTGCTCTGGATTTCTTTATTCTTGTTTTAATGATAACAAATTGAAATATTTGTTCATTCATCTCAATCACTTTTGAGAAAGCCACAAAGAAAACCCAGTTCTCCTCACACACACACCCCCACACCCACCCCAAAAAAAAAAAAAAAAGAGGTCACCTTTTCCATGGGAGTGAGCTCTCCTCTTCCATTATCTACTAAAAATGGCTGAATAGGAGTCCTTTGGGAAACAGTAATTCATGATGATTGAAAGAAACACGTTGAAGCAATACATCCCAAATACACACCAAATTTAACAAAATCTAAGACTCTGAAGTGTTATGTGCCTCTAGAACTCTCCATTTCTAACTACCAATGAATATCCAGTTTTAGATGTTGAACTGAGAACTAATCTTTCCTTGCATGGTCATCTACTCTTCTTCCTCCAGGCCTTCCTGAGTGGGGACCCAGTTGCCTGATTCAAATACAGAGGGAACAAGATCTGGATTTAAATAGCAACAATTAGACAGGTTGAAAATACTGACAGAATTTCAAAAGCAAGGGGAAAAACAACATGAAAAAGAAAGAGTGAGATAGCTAGAAAAAGCCTGAACACTGTAAGCACTGACAGCTGCTACTCTGATGTTTTATCAGCATTGTTTTGGTCCCAAATATGAAACACAGCATCACACGGGCTGCTCTGAACAAAACTAAAATGTAGTACATACAGTAAGACAAGAAGCAATGGCAGAATAAGAATTGAAAAACAGAAAAAAAAATTCTAGCAAACCTGATTAAAATTGAGGGCATGTTCTGTTTTCTAAAACAACAGTGGTGTGGGATTCAAGCTCTGCCTCTCCAAAATGTCTCATTCTCTGCCAAACCAAGCCTATCTTACACATTACCACTTCTGCTTGAGGACTGCACCAGAAACTACTGTCATTTATTGTATTTTAAGTGCTTTTGAACTTTTATACTCTAAAATGTGGACTAAATTTTTAGTATATTCCACTGATACAACAGAGTAATATACAAGCAGGTGTGCTTCATGTTATATTTTTAATCTCAACGTACGTGCTTTTCATTTTAGCCTCCGATGTTCTCCATTGCAGATGCATTTGCAGACTACTTAAAACCAGGTCTGGTAGAATTGAGAAAGGAATGTGACTTCTCAGTACAAATCAGGTTCCCCATATGACTTCAAACACATTAAAGAAAATCTGATATGGCAATAGAAAGTTGCTTCTTGAATAAAATAATATATGCTACATAAAATGCCGGCTTAGAGAAACCATACTGTTTTGCTCTTGTTAATTTGTTAATTCACTGACTTCATAGCTCCTCTAGCAGAGGCACTGAGCTTCAGAGTTCAGTTCAAAAGCATGAAACTAGGGAAAATATGCATATTTTTTGACACATCTTTTGCTTATGCAGGAAAACCTCTTTCATGTTAGAAGCCTGCAGCAGAAAATATTGTGACAATGAAGACAAAAATCAAACAAGTGCTTGTAATATTAGAAACAATGTGGGCTTTGAGATAAACTTATTTCCTGATAGATTAAAATGTTTCAGAATGAAACATTTTTGATTGCCATCATGTGTATTAAAACTTACATTACTTTGATATATGAAAAATCAATCTTGTCACTCTTACCAGAGTTCAGATGGCTTGTATGGTAGAAGCATACATATGAGCCAGAGAACCACACTTATAGTCCCCTCTTTTTCAAGTATGTCAACATAAACCAAAAATACGTAACCAGCTACTTCGTGATTTTTCAAGATTTTTCTTTCCATTTGTTTTTTAAAAAATATTTTTATTGCTTGCCTGTTTGTTTAAGAACAATTTCTTCTATTGATTTCAGTGGTGGGACACATGCTGAATAATCTCCTTCGCCTAGCAACTAGTCCTTTCCTGCTAAAAGTAAACCAATGTATTTATTTTCATTTTAGTTCCTTTTTGTTATGTTCGTTCTTATTCCAAAAATATTTCAAGCTCCTAAATGAATATAGAGGAAATTAATATTATACAGTGTTGTATAAATTTATTACTTCCCTTTTTCCAAGTGAAGAAGGAGTAGTGGACACAAAGTGCTCTGAAGCTCAGAAATTAGCTGTCACCTAACAGAACTTCCCTATTCCAAACATACGTGACACTGGTACTTCTCAGTTCGGCTCAGGAGAGCTGCAGGAACAGATATTCCTGTGTGACAGGCTAACAATGGACAGTGAGATGCTGCACCAACACAGTGAAATTATTTTCCAAAGTGTTTCATAATGTAGAGAACAAATTCTGAAAAAAGAAAATAGTCCAAGACCACCCATCAAATTCTGAAGATACTCTCCCACAATGAGGATTTAGAAAATCAGGATCTCAACATGTGTACAAGTGCAATACAAGCCTCTGCGGAAAGTGGAAATCTTGCAGGAGGTGGGAATTCTCTGACTCTTCCAAAGGACTTAACAGTAAGGGTGTCCATATTCTGCAGCATACCTTCACTGCATAGACCAGTGTCACAATTCTGTCGTTAATTAAAGCTGCTTTCATATTTTTTATGTTCTAGAAATCTGAATTCACCCACCCAAAAATTCTGAATGCCTTCATAATTTAAATACATCATTTTTATCTACACAGATTTAATTTTGCCAACCTATTTACTGCCTACATCTATATTTTTAACAGTGATGTAAATAGAATATAAGCCAAGGAAATAATATAAATGTATTAAAGTATATATTTAAATTTTGTGCGAATGTTTAATTTATACAGAATTGTAACTGCTGAAAGCAAGTTGCTTATTTTTAAACCTTTGATTTTGAAAATAACAGAATTGAATGTCAATTTAGCTTACAGTATGAACATTCACTTTGAATAATCAGTAACATTTTATAATTATATATGAAAATTAGTTAATGGCAGTTTCAGCTTCCTAGCTGGATAACAATTCATTTTAACCATCCATAATTCAATCAGATTACACCTTGTTTTACATATTTTAATAGAAGCTTTCTTCTGCTTATTTTACAAATTATATATGCAAATTATGTATTAAATAACTGATGAAGCACGTTGTTTTGCTTGTAGCTATAAGGGATGCTTTTCTTCACAAATATATTTAGGCAGTAGTTCTTTTCACAGCAAGATTTTTGCATAGCATTTTAAAAGATATTTAAACTCCTGCCGTGATGAGGGCTTATTTAGAAACACCAAGTATAATTTAGTAACCTGATTTATGAAGCAATTTATACAATATAGTGAAATAGTATTGTAGAAGAATTTCATTGCATAGGGATACTAATCTTCTCTGAAAATCCCAAACTCCGTAACTCTTGGGTAACTCTGTATTATTGCAGTCTATGATAGGACAAAGTATATCAGGATAATTAGCCTTCCTATTTTATTAATGTTTTATAAAACTGTTAGAGGTTAATGCTGCAGTTATTTATTCCTACTGCCCAATTTCATGCCATAATACTCAGTAACGAGGGGAAATAGAATCATTAATCTTTTACTAGACGTGTGGTAAATGGTGTAATGGAATATTAAGTATTATGCATTATTTGCAATTATATGTGTGTATGTAGGTATACATAGACATATATAACAAGGATATTCTAATATCAAATATTCCAGGATCTATCCCTTAACCTGTTGTATAAAAGTCCCAGTGTTTAAATGTTACTTCCCTCTTTATTTTTAACTGAACAATTAACATATGCTCAAGTATTTCTGTAAAAAGACTTTTTGAAAAAAAATTGGATATTGGCAGACAGGCTAGACGCACAAAGTCTTAGATACTTAAGCCTCGTGTTTCCAAACCTTGTAAGTACTACATTATTAAGTTATAAACATTCCTTTCTTTTGTTTGAAGACATGCACAATATAAATGCAAATTTGAAAAAATGTTCTCCTTTTCAAGCTGTGAGATTTGAACAAATGAAAAATAGCTTTCATGGTTGAAAAGGCAGGAGACCTCATGATACTGTGTGGGCACTTAAAAATGAAAATCATTTCAGTGCCTGTAAATTAATATAACACAATGCAACACATAAGCACAGAGTAACTTCCCCTGCCAACACTGAGATCTTCAGAGAAAACTCCAATAGAGACTGGTGGGAAAGAGGCACCTTCATATTGTTCTTAGAACACAACAGTCATCTGAAGAATCTCAGTCTTAAATGTATGTATTTCAAAGGCCTCCATTTTCCTCATGAAAGAGGGAATATGTCTGCCACTAAACACAGAAAACACTCATAGGATGCTCACTAAAGGTCTGAAAAGAGCAACAGATGAAGCCTGTCCGTTTTCCCCCTTGTGCTGCAATGCTTCATGAAGAGACAGCAAAACAGCAGTCTTTGAAAAGAAGTACATTTGTAAATGGAAATCCTAATTTCCACAATTAGGATTTTCTTTTTTTAAAGGACACAAAGTAGATAACACTATAAAATGAAATGCTGGTGAGTTTTCCTTCAAAAAATTAGTAAAGTATGTCTCTTGATATACTGGCATTCTTCTCTTGCCTCTGCTTTTTTGGAACCTACAGCAAACTGATAGCTGAGTGTCAGAATAGGGCAAACAACATCCCACAGTCTAGTTCAAAACACTTGCAAACACTACTGAGGGCCCCAGAATAAAAGCCCAAAAGATGCTAACATTTTCCCATCTGCTTTACTTGTTTTAGCTGGTAGTGAGACCAATTAAAAAGAGAGATTTATGTTACATTTCTCCAATGCCTTTAAATTCGTACTTCTTGAAGGGGCACAGAACTTTGGAATTCTGCAGAATAAATCTACATTCCAGCAGATAAAAAATTTAGAAGGTCTGTCCACTTTATCTTAGTGTTAGCATTTTGTTTCTATCACTATTTTTTAAATACACCTGTACATGATATTTAAAATATTCACAGCAAAAACCAGACTGAATATTGAGAGCACTTAGGCACACAAAAATAAATCCAAACCTAGGATCTTTTGATAACAACTGGCTATAATTACTTGGGTAGCTTGTATTGTATCATGTTTATTGGTGATCAATCCCATCACTAATACAAAGTTTCTTAAATTAATGAAGGCATGAGATGCGATATTTGATTAATGTAAACTAATGTAGATTATTTAAAGAGTGGGATAGATTTGATGTAGATTTTTTAAATTTGAAACTTACAACTATCATAACAATGAATATTTAAGAGTATTTTTTAATCATGATTTGATTCTGACACAGCACTTAATAAATAGCATGCAAAATCCGAATTCAGTAAGAAATGTTTTTTCAAATGTAAAAGCTCAATACAATACAAGCACAAAAAACCCCCCACAATTTTTAGTGAAAATTTTTCTATTACATGTGCATTTTGAAAATAATAATATGTAACTCTTACATAAGTTTTCAGTGATCCTAAAATAATTTTTGAAAAATATGCTAAAATTTATTAAAGATTATGATTTTTAAAAAATTGTATAAGATAAATTTAAATATAATAATCAGAAATTGGTATTTATATAATGAGAAGATCAAAATTTCATTACAAAAATGTAGTAACTAGCAATAATTTTTCCTTTTATATCTGCAACTTGAAATGACCTTCAGCAGTTGTTGTATCTGTTTGTTGATTGAACATTGGTTTGCAACTGATTTCTAAGTATTGGTCTGTTGATCTATCGATCAAAATATAAAAGTGCTTAAATAAATTGTGCTTTGCTAAAGTATAAGAACAAAACTTATAGAAAATTGTGCAATTAAATGCAACTATGTAGTCCAATATTGTGTTTCTTAGGAAAATACTCTTTCATTAAATGAAGAACAAAATTTGACTAGTCTTCATATTGCTTCTGTCAAAAGTGCATTTACCAGTAGTCAAACGTCAAGATGACATTGTCAGTTTATTTAAAATGTGAGGAATGTGTTGATAAGTAACAAATGTTCATCCTAAAATTTTTAACTTTATGTTACGAAAAATGTCCTAAGCCATTTTTCTCAATTACGCAACAACAAAATAAATAATGACTGCTGTCATTCTTTCTTACACAGAATTAGCAATGTAATCCCATTTTGGTATTAATCACTATAGTTTCAATAGCATGTGCCATTAATTCAACTTAATGTGCTGAGACCAATCAATACTTAGTCTGTAAACTCATTTGTTCTTTGGCTCTACATCACAAAAATAATTGTTGTAAAGTAGCTCTTTTTATCATCCTCAGGGTGAAGAACTGTTTAGGTAAACTCTGTAACTCAGGTTTCAGAGGATGCATTAATCTTACAGTAAAATCATGGTCTTCAAAGTATTTAACATGGGATTTCCTAGTATTCCAAAATATATTTTCAAATAATGCTACAGAATCCTGAAATTGCTTTTGTGAAGTATAAGAGTTTTTTACTTAGTGAATACTTACAGAATTCGCACTTCGTAAAACACAGTAGGTCGTACACACCATTTTGCACGGTGAGGTTAGGTGACTTGGTATTCAGTAACTACCATGAAATGTTAACATGGTTCAATATGAATACCATATTTTTAAAAGAATCACTCTGACTTCGTCTGTTGGTTAATCTTTGTCACTGTTTCAGACTGTGGACATTCCCTGCAGTTTGTTGTGTCACGTGGCAAGCCACTCGCCACGCAGCATTTTGACATGAGCAAACTCAGGAAATCAGCTCTCCCAGTCACTTCATTCTCACTGCTGTCTTCTCTTCCTAGCATTACTGTACTGGCAGATTTGCACACACCACATAAACTGAATAATCATTTCCATTTTTCACCTGATATGATGTGTCTCACCTCACTGAACTTCCTTGGCATTTACTGTGAGCTTGATGCATTCCTGTGCTGTCCTCCTGCTGGTGAGGAGGTGTGGAAGTGTGAGGCTACCCTGTGACTACAGCAAGAGAGTGGTGGCATTAGGGGCTTCTGGGGCAGTCTGCTCTCCTAACCCTTCTCTATTTCTGGGGTGCAGAGAGCACAGCGATTTGCAGAGGTGCTAAGTAGCAGGTCTGGTGTTACGGCCCTGCCTTCCCAATATTCTGTGAACTGCTGTCCTGAAGACCTGTATTCACTTATCATCCTTTGCACATAGCGTGACTAACAGTAACTGCCTAGTATGTAGACTTTAAGAGATAAAATACAAGGATCTTCTATTTGACTAGAAAATGAGACTTTTATAAGAACTATGGCTGCCCAATTATGGTCTGTCCGTGCAGCTTGCTTCATTTTCTTTCCAATATTAGAGGTACCTTCACCTGAAAGCCATGCTTTGCTATGTGACTCTTTATAAAGGATGGCAGATCTGAAAGAAAGCATCCAGGAGTCCAGGCAGGCCCAGGAGGAGGAGATTGAGCTATGACTTTACACGACTGAAATACTGAAATACCATTCTACATTCCACGAGGAATTATCAGTAATGTTATTATCGTGGGTAACACTGGTAACATTTACTACCTAAATCCTAACAGACTGATGCCCCTGTGAAATGCTTTTTGCAGCTGCTGGCAGGTTCTGCTTGGGAGGAAGAGCTGTGGGAAAGCTACAGGTCCTGGAATGCACAGGGTATGCGATCACAGTATTTTTTCTGATGATATTTGCATTCCATTTACCCCCCAAAAGCCAAAAAGCCAACACTAAGCTTTCTGCCTTGTAGTGAGAGAATATTAAAAACATTTAACATACAAAAATGGTGAGACGTTAATATATAATGTATCTTTTAAAAAAAAAATGTTAATTGGCACCAAATTATAATATTCATTCTTGTAATTTCTCTGGAGCCAAATCCCCAATTATGTTTTCTGTATAAATAAGTATGGGCAAGTTAAATGGTTAAATACTTAAAGCTTACATCAGAAAGAGCATCAAAATACATTTGAATCCAACTTGTTGTATTTTAATCTTCAATTTTTAAAAGCTTTATATACGTGAATGTAATAATAATAATGCACTTCTTAGATTTGTGTTGGAAAGTCAGACATGATTATTAAGTTTTACAAGTCAAAACACAAAGAAGAAAAAGACAATTTTCATGTGAGGTAAACAGCAGACTGCCTTATAAAAATTTCTTCCATAGCCTGTCTTACTTCTACTTTCTGTAATTACATGTGGTGTCTGACAGCATTAGCTCTGAGACTGTAAGCAGAGATCACACAGCTCCCAGAAGTAACTTATAAATAATGAAATAATCACCCATTCAGATACAGACACCAAAGAGATGGATCAACTTTTTCTGCTACACCTTGCATAAAAAGTTCCTTTTGAGTGCCACACCATCAATGTGGAATGTTTAAAGAAGAAAATTGTCATGCTTCTTTTGTTCCAGTGAGCATACCAAAAACTCACTTTGCATTAAACAATGCACGACAGAAACACAGAGAAATAACCATATCCCCTAGACATCAGCTTTCAAGAACACTCATTCTCTCTGCACTTGCAGAGTAGCACGAGGCAAACACAGCATAGGTTCCACTTCATTGAGTTCAATGTTATTACATGAGGAATTAATTTGTCTGAATACATCTTAGCCATTGTATTAACACTTTTAATGAGTTCTGTGTGAATGCTGGCCTAACCTCTGTTTTCTGGGTGGTTTTTCTGTTGGGTTTTTTTTGGACTAAGGGACCCTCAGCTTTCAAAATTCAAAAATATCCTCATTTTTCTTGATTCAAGGCTGGCCTAATTAATGGAGAAAGAGCTCTCAGGATATTAGTCAGATTGCCAGTTCAGAGAAAGTGATACTCAAAAACTAACAACCTCATAGTCCCCTGGATAGCATTTTGATTTTAGCTTTACACTTTGCACAGGGAAAAAGTGTAAAGGGACCAAACAGATGTCATTCCAGGGAGCACTACGCATGCAATGAGGGGAAGCTGATGTTGTGATCTCCGTCTTCTTGAGAAGCTGGGAATTACAACAGTTCTTAACCCCTGCTGTGCAAGACTGGAAAGAGGCAGTCACCAGACATGGTGCAGCAAGATGAGGGAAGAATTTAGCTGTGCTATTGAGGGGAAGAAAAAAGATCACAAAGTATAAATTTATATACAGAAAATTCTCAGCTACCTTCACTGTCCCCAGTACTGAATTGATGAAATCTATATGACACCATTCTGCCTGAATATCCTCACTTGCCATGTGTCTCTGAATTCTAAATAATCCAATATACAAAAATACTGCAATATATAAAATGCAGAGGGCTTTCTACATACCATATTTTTCAGAGGTTACACCAGCATATTCTTTCTACTCTCAGTAGAATATTATCAGTGGAGTTCTGATTCAATGACAATTGAAAGCATAATAACCATTTTATGACCATAGCGTCCCAACATCTCTCTCTCTCTTATTTGTATATTTACAAGGATTCCAGAAGATACATGCAGTCACTAAAAATAAGGGTATAAGCAACTTACAGACAGAATTTTTGTGGTTGCTGTCTTTGCTGGGCAGCATCTTGACTCCTCTTGACTTCAGTTCAATTGCTTTCTTTACTGAGAAGACAAGCAAACAAAGAAGATAATTCATTATTAAACCTCATTAAAAGGATATATAGCTGCAAAATCGTGCATTACAATAATACAAAGCTATATAGGAAACCTACAGCAGATTGAAATAACTGCAGCTTCTGTGGTAATCCAAATAAATTTTTTGGGTTTATTAATTTTTACAAAAATACAATCATTTTTCATGTTTCAGAAGATGTCCTTTTTAAAAAGATATTATCAGAATTGACAATATTTTGAATTCAAGTTATTTTATGTTCAAAGAAAAGAAAAGCTTGTCCTAATTACAGGTATGGATTTCCTGTGTTTGCCATTCCATATAAGAAAACCTTACACATTAAGAAAAAAAAATATTACTTACATAAAATGTAAAGAACATTGTCTACACATATTCAAGGACTACAAGCTTTCAATGTGATATTCACACCTGCTTTTGTTTAATTCACTTTTCATCAGGAGACATGTTTTTAGTTGTATTTCCCAATGAGATTAACACGGTGTGTTGCATTATTTGGCTCAACTAAACCCTTTTGAATCCACAGGGCAATTTCAACTGAATTAGAAAGAAAAAGAGAGTAAGAGCTCTCACAGGGGCAAAGTTTTGTGAGAAAGAACAGATGCATCAGAGGTTTAATATCTTTTTTCTCTGTTTAGTCAGCTGAATGGCTGATAAACTCCCAGCCTATCCCTATTAAGTAGTTTGAGCACTATAGGTGGGATCAGGAACCAAGTAGGAAGAGACATGAGAAGACAGCAGTGCTGCTATATATTAAGAAAGACACAGGGTAGAATTTTAATTGTAATGGTAAGAGAAAAGGATAGAAATATAGGACATCTTCACAGGATATTAATTAGTTATGTGGGAACAAATCGAGCAATGGAAAGTAAAATCAGATGTAGAAAATAATTGTGGAACAAGCATGAACCATTCAAAACTATTGTGTCAAAAAACAATAGCAATTGCAAAATAGCTGATGACTGACTCTGTATCAGAATGCTAATGACAACATCAAGATGCATGTCAGTTACCAAAAATTACAAAAACCTGTAATCCTTCTCTGATTCATATAAAATACTTTTTTTCCTAGACCTTGCAAGGGCTAATAATCTCAAATTGCACTTATTTCTCCAAGATATAAACAAAACCATGAATTCAACTCAAACATTTCTTATATGGCAATAATTAGTACCTCACAGTACATAAATTCATACTACAGAACATAAGTTATATTTTTTCCATTATATGGTATAAATTTTATAATTACTACAATATACACTGATCTGTATGCAAATATTTCTAAGAAGTGAAGTGGAAGAAAGCAAATTGTCTTTAAATATTGCATTAAAATCATGATTCCACTGTATTTATTTCTATATTTCAACTTCAGAGCAAAGGTGGCTTTTCTTGACTATTGAAATTGAGCAAGTACTGCAGAAAGTACATTCTGTGCTATGTGCAAGTGCAGTCATTCATGCCTAAACCCGGAAAACAGGTGTTCAAGTGATGAAAGATGATTGAAACACAATTGCAGCTGAATAGTATGAAATGGCAATGATAGCAGAGTGGTGCTTTCTTCTAAGGCAGGAACTGTACCTTATACAGAGACATCAATGCAGACAATAAACTGTTATCCCCAAGGCCTTTTGGAAGGCAAACTTCATGGGTATGGTTTTATTTGGATTAGATTCTAGACTTAGGTATGAAAATCTCCAAGTGCCACTTTATGTTCAGTTTTTCAGGCTGTGTAACAAGTATGTTAAAATTATTCCATATTTAATGGGAAATGAACAAAACAGTTCTTGCAGAGAATATTGGTATATTGTCTGGAGTTGTGGTCTTTCCACCAGTATGACTTTCTCAATTTATTAATATCTGTGCCACGTAAAGCACGTGAGCAGTTCTTTGAGGATTCAGAACCCATATTGCACACATGGATGAGTAATAAAAACATTGAGTTATTAGGCAATGGGTAGAAAAAAAGAACTATGTTCTCCTTCTTCTCTTTGTGCTGTGACACTATTTCAGAGTAAAAAATTACAATCAGCACTCAAATTCCTCGTGACATTTCACTCTTAAGGGTGTTTGTGATACATATTTGAAGTATACTTCTTGTGAATGAGGGAAAATTATGCACAGCAGCTTTATTTGAAATATAGAGATTACAAACTAAAAAAAAGAGATTTTGACTTGATATATGAAAAGTTTTTTGACTGTCATGCACTGAAACAGGTCCTGCAGTTTCTATCCTTGGAATTTTTTTCGTATGTCAAGAAAAAGGCATTCTGTATCTCACTCAGTGAAAGGACATGAGGGAGGGGATTCACAAAACTTAAGATCAGTCATCTAAATGTGTGTATTATGAAGAGAAATAGCTAACTCAAGGGTGTGATTCATCCTCTTCTTAGATAGACACAATGAATCCTCTTCTGGAGATGCCTTTTCGTCTCCATAAAACATAACAGAAACATGTAATACTTGCTGAAGCGAGATCCCTACATTTTAGACAGCAAACATTAGGTGGAAAGTGCCTTTATGCCTGGAAAACTTTAACAGCCAAATGTTGTTATTCAGGAGACATATGGATCCAAGAGGTTAAATAGGATAGTTTGATATATAAAAAGCAAACTTTTTCCTCTTTTATACTTGAGTGTGTAAAATTCCACCTTATATGCCCTATATGGTGTTCTATTGTAGTTTTAAAAGGTATTAAGCAAGCATAGTCTCTAAAATGAAAACTGTTCAAAATCTGAGAAAGAAAAAGAGACTACAGCACACTGTGGTTCAAGTGAACTTGTTCAGCCCCTCCTTTAAATAAAAGAAACACTCCAAATTTGATGTTTTATTACAATTTAAATCCCATTTGAGTACCTTTTCTGAGACACTTCTCTTTCGCTTCCCCATTGCACCTTCATTAAAAAGGTTTTCCTGATTTCAACATGATTTTCCATTTAACAGCACGAAAAGAGGAATGGCTTTACATTAGTAATGCCAGAATTAAACAACACTTTCCAACTTTTAAGTGATTACTTTCTAAAACCTGTATAGCCTTCTGCTGTCTTCACTTAAGCATTCTGTTAAGCTTACTGAATTAGCTTCCTTCACCTTTTCTGTTCATCATAGCTTCAAGAGTCTTTTGGAGATGAGTTACATATTCAGAGAGGAGGACAGACAGCTCAGTGCTGGAAGCTGATGAAAATCTTATCAGTATTCCTTAAACTTTTGCTACAGCTGAAATAAACTCAGCCATGAAAGGAATATATGCCTGGTCTTATGATACTGAATGGATCATGAAAGTAAAACTTTCAGGTTATAAATCTTCATTCAAAACTACTCCAATTTCCATGCAGCTCTTAGTTTCTGACATATTCGCACATGTGTGAAGAAAATGCATTTTACCGCAAACTTTGGTGACAAAATGTTTTTCCTCAATTACCCAAATACACGAGTATCTTGCTGATTTTTCTTCCTGCATGAAATAACCCCCAAGACCTCAAATACTGGCTACCACTCAAAGCTAAAATATTCTGACATCATCTGCTGGTACTTCCTCAAGCTGCTCTGCTGCCGCTCTGCTGAGTTCAGCTCTTGGCTGCCCTTCACTGAAGATTTTTCCTAAGTACAGATATTTGAAGGTGAAGAGGAACAGCATATTGCCCAGTATCTGGTGATCACATGAAGCACCTTTCCTGTCCAGTCTGAAGCTCTGTGTCATTGTAAGGAATTTATATAGATATATTTGAACAGTTCTCTGGTTTTCTTACAGTACAGAAAAAAACCCAATATTTTCAATTTTTTTTTTATGTATGATACATATCTTTTACAAAGACTTACACTTTGCTTTAAATATTTTGCAGAGATTGGTAAAACACAGTGATAGGTTTGCAACAACATTCATAGGATTATTCTTGAAGGAACTTAGTGAATTTATCTCAGTACAGTCCAGAATTCATCAACTTCCTTTTGTTTTAGTTTCACTGTTCTGATTTTCTTCAATCTGAGTAATCCTGTTCTAAAACAGAGTGTTTTCTTAATTCAGATTGAAGAATCCACTCCAGTGCTCTGCTTGCTTTGCCCTAGTGCCTAACCTTTCTGAGTTCTCCTCCAAAGACACAATTATGAGAACACTACCCTTTTTTGGCCCTGGAATAAATAACCTACAGTTGCACATTTGCCAGCATCAGTTGTTCTCTCCAGATTATACTTATGAATGAAACATTTCTTTCTTATTACTCAAAGTCACGTGGGACCAGTAAACAGTTCGTTGTCTGTTTCTGGGTTTTCTTCTGCTTCACTACAGCCTGTGGTACTATGAATTCTTTCTAAAAGTTTAGTTTTTATGAGAATAAGAAAAAAACAATCATTCTCAATCTTACTATTCACTTCAGTTTATGAAGGGAATTCTATAATCATTTTGCTGATAAAACAAGATCTCATAGTCAATAACCTGGGAGCATCCTAAGAAGAGTTTCCTCTCAGCTGCCCACTTGACTTTCCACAGAAACATCACAGTCTTCCATAGGATCTCTAGTTTAAACCAACTCATTGGAACACTCCATCCCATTTCTGTTTCTCTATTTCCTGCCCAAAGAGTATTCTGTCTAATACATTCTCCCAGTGTTTTTCTCACTAACAGCTTTCAAAATCTTCCCTACTAATCGGTATTATAACTCCAGAGAGCTTCACAGCAAGCACAAATGTTTCTACTATATGGCTACCTGTAAAAGCTGTAGGTTCATGATCGTTTGGCTTCCCTGTTCCATCAATTCAGCAAAGTACTGCCTGTCACTATCAGACCTTCCACCTGCTCCCTGCGCTTGAAATCTCTGCATGCAGTACTAGTGAATAAATGGCACCAAGATAAATTGGTGTCACAATAGATTTTTACACAAATCTTTCTCATTCTATTTGTATAAGCTGACACAGACTCAGCGGGTTTAAAAAGGAGCACAACCATTTGTTTTCCATTAACCTTCTCTGTGTCTCCTAGCTGGCCCCTTGCCCTGATGGACTGCCTTAGCTACTTTGTGCTTTCGAAGTACGATATATCATCATAAAGCCAGTCCAGCAGGCACCAAGTCTTCAGTGACTGCAGATATTCTCCATAGTTCTGGAAAATTGTATCAACACAATTTACTCTATGAATATACAGCGTTGCAGAACATACTGAGTAGTAGTTTGCAGGAACTGTCACTAAAGATAAATCATAAACTGAGAACCACTCAGTTCCTTGTTTGAATGACACTTTGACCATAGTCTTTTGAATAGTTCTGGGGAGGGTAACACCATGTAAAACAATGGCTGAAGTGTGAATTGCTGTTACTAAATTGGCATCTTCTTAGTGCTGATATCATGAAGCAGCTGCATCTGAGCCTTTTTGGCAACATTTTACTAGCCACTTAAGAAAGAAATATTACTGTGGCAAGTATTGCACTAGATATTTAACAGTGGTTCTATTAACCACAGAATAGAATGGTCAAGAAAGATTGTGGATTATCTCTTTGTTGATGTTTTCATATCAAGACTGGTTTACTCTCTTGATTATAAAAATTAACAAAATATAAATTATTTTCTTAGTACCATTTAAAGAAAAATTCTGTTCGGTATCACTTAAGAGCTAGAAAATAACAGGTTTTTCTGGGTTTTGATTTTATCAATTGCTTTTACTAATTTTCTTTCTAAATTTACTCTAAGTAACAATTCTAAATGAAACCCCTGAATAAAAGTACCATACATCAAGGAAACACTGAAAATTCTTTTCACTTATTTAAAACACCATTTCTAGAATTTTAAAGAATATGTAGAAAGGACAGACAGGCATTTATAGGCAGACATGGTAAATTATGAAAATTCATTGAGAGAACTAGCAATTGCAAGTTGATTTACATTCTTTCGCTCATGCTTTTAGTATACATTTAGTATACATTTATTTCAGCAGCCTCTATTATATTCATTGTTTGACTTCAGGATTATTTGTTTCTTAAATCCTGAATCACTGTATGTAGTTAAAAAAACAGATAGATAACTTGTGGTACATAATTATCAAACACCTAATAGTTTCTTGAACCTCTCTGAAAATTTGCCAAAAATAGAATACTTTTTTGAAACGTTGCAACAGAGTCCTAAGTTACTGCGAAAGTAAACACAGCCATTAGTCATGTTTTGCTTTGGAAGCTTTCTTATTCTGTTCTATTTCTAGGAATTTTGAAATAAATATTTAACTTAAAGCAGATCACTGTTAGCTGTACAGCTAAAGGTATTGTGGGGTTCTTAACTCCTAAAAAGAAAACAAAAAGTATTTTTAAAACCCCTTCTATTGTTCTGGTAATAAGGAAAAGCTAAACAAGCATACTCTACATGGTGCAAATATGCAAAAAAGTAGGGGATTCTTTATGACACCCTGCAAGTCATTCTGTGTACATTGATAAGCTTTGTTTCTGAGAAGTGCTAGGTTTTCATCTCCTACTTAGCCTCTTAATGATACTTCACCTCTGGGGAATTTATACATTCATGAAGCACTGGCATAAGACAAAACATATGCTCTGCAACTCCCACTGAATATGCAAAGAGTGTTCATGTATTAGCATAGGTGAGGGTAGAAGAATTAAAACAAAACAAAAGTTTGTAACTAAATGACTGTAACATCTTTACCCCTATGGCAATGCTACCAAGGAACAAGGCAGAACTAGAACCATATCCAATGATATCTACTGTGAGAGTTCATTTCCATGAGACTGATGTTGCTGGTATGGCAGACATGAAGAAGACAACTCAGAGCATGTCACTGCAATGTAATTTTTTCTGGTGGTTTTCAGGCCATTCAATTCAGGTGTATCTCCTTCTGACTAGAAACTCTGAAACTATAAAAAAATTCCACACCTAGACACAGAGATATTGGGACATAAATATTTTCATTGATAAAATCAACATCAAAATACAAAAAATCAAATGAAAATGACAAAGGATGTGTGGAGAGGAAAAAACAACAAATACCAAAACAAACCATTCATTCTATACATAATTAATTTTTAAAACTTTTAATTTTTTCTTTAAATTTCTACTCTAATCTGATGGCACAATAAATATGATTCAAGAAGAAATGCAAACACCAATCATTTGGATTCATTTTTTACACTATAATATTTTATTTATAATTTCAGCTTGCCAAGTATTTTAAAACTATATTTACTTGATGCATCAAAGTGTGCAATTCTAGTACAGTGCTAATAATTTTTATATCATTGAGCTGGTTTTCTTGACCATGTTAACAATGGAGCACTAAATATTGCTAAAAATGCAAGCTAGAAAGATCTGAAAAAATTGTTGAACAAACAAATTAGTTATGCATAGCTTTAAATCCAATTGGTAGTTCCAATATTTTAATGAACTCAATTATAGTAATTCTGTTTGCCTGATCAAAGATCAAACAAAGAAAAGAAAATTAAATTGACTGCTTGTAAACTGGAAAAGGCCAAGTTACAGCAATAATATAGCTATGGTAGGATGATGGTAAAAAACATGATGTCAATTTGATATGAGGGAAAAAGAGTAATTAAACAATCTTTATGCTAACTATATAAAAAATTGATAATCTGAATTCTTACTAGGAGAAGAAAAAAGTTTCTTATGTCATTGTTGCTCAAAGAGGTGTGTTATGCTGCCTCCCATATTGATGTGCTTTTGAAAAGCCAGGGGCACTGCTAGATGTGCTAGGTTAGTGTGGGGATTTAACACCAGATAGAAATTAAACTCCAAATGAGCCACTCCCATTCCCCTCACCCTTTCCAGTAAGGGGAGGAGAAAGACAGAAACTATGGGTTGAGATAACAAAAAGAAATAAAACCCAACCAAATAAGGAATACGCAGTAACAGCAACAATATCAATAACAAAAGTATAAAAAAAGAGAAGGTTCTTTACACACTACAGGAGTTCATCACCTTGACTTAATTCCACGTGGCTGCTGGGGCAAAGAAAGGATGGTGGATGTTCCCCTAGGTCACATCCATGCAGCCCCTGGGACAGAGACAAGATGCTGGCCACTTCCTTTGGTTGATTCTCCCTATCCCTGAGCCCAAGACAATGGAAAACAATGGTGGACAAACCCCTAAAAGCCAGATTGTCTGTGTCATGCCACTCTGCAGTTCAGAAGCTGGACTGGATTCCACAGGGCTCCTTGCAACACTGGCGCCGCGCCACACTGGGTCTGCTGGGGTTTGACTCCACACCACGGCGGTCCCGCTTTTGTCAGCACCATGTCTTGGAGACACGGGGGCTTTACCCTGTCTCCAAGCTACATCCCAGAGAAACAGAACAGGGATGAGCAGAAGCAGCAGAGGACGATCCCAACAGAGCTGATCCCAACAACCTCCTCAACGGAGAGGCAAAATGAGATATTTCTGGGGGTGCACTCTACCTTTCCTGGCCCCCCAAACCATTGCCCCACCAATGATATGGCTGATGTAGAACAGGAACCTGGCCCTGCCCACACAGGTGTAGGGCCTGCCCCCTCTGCCCTCAGGACAGTGAGGCAATAAAAAGCTCACCCATGCACACACAGAGGAGTACAGGGACAGTGGATGGGTGAGATAAATGCCACCTCACCCCGGCCTTTCTGCAACCACCCTAGATCCATCACCACAAGTGCAGAAGAAATGCAGAGGGTCCTGGGCAAGTAGGGGAACCAGCACAGAGACCCAACCTCTACCCCAGCCTCCCCAGGGGTGTCCCTGGTGAGACCCAGCCCCAAGAGCCTGGGCACAGCCCACTCGAGGAGCGCTCCAGTCACTTCAAAAACCTAGGAGGGGCCCTGCTCAGTGATATGGAGCTCATGGGTGTAAAGAAGGCAGAGCCAGAGTCTTCATGATGATATCCACTGACAGGACAGGAAGCAATAAGCACAAATTGAAACTCAGGAAATCCCACTTACAAGAAGTGAAAACCTTTTAACTCTGAGTGTAAACACTGGCATTGATTGCCCAGAGAAGCTACAGAGTGTCTATTCTTGGAGGTATTCAAAACCCACCTGACACAGTCCTGGGCAGCTTGCTTTAGGTTATCCTTCTTTGAGAAGGACACTGGACTAGATGAGCTCCAGAGGTCTCTTTCAACCTCCAATACTGTGCAATTTGTGGTATTGGTAGACTAGCTGAAAGTATTGTTACTTCTGCTTAGTTTTCAAATACAAATATAATATGGTGTAATAAAAAGGACTTAATGAAGCTGTTAGATTAACCTGATTTTTATATCACTATGAATTTTCATCCTATGGGTCTTGAAATCTTTTTCCTGTGTTTTAACACAGTTTATGTTTATATCACTAATATAGGAATTTATTTAATTGCAATTGAGCCTGGTGAGATAGATAGCTATGTAATTATTAACCTCTCATGTAATTCAGAAATCTTTGTATTAAATACAGTAAATTTTAGAAACCTGCAATTCAAAATAATAGTTTACATTAAGAAAGGAAATTTCTGTAATTGTAGGAATTTGAATTGCAATAAGATACTTCCCCTTGTCATCCAAGGTATATTCTACATCAGGGAAGTTTACACTTATACCCAATATATGATGTATTATGCAGATCAAGAGAGACACATCTGAAATAATGATCTCCCCTGATATTTCCCAAAACTTTTAACTACTTGGTGTGTTAAATTTGTCTAGAGATAAGATATATTGAAGAATAACAAAAGCTATTTTCCAGTGTATGTTACATCATCCCAAACTTCCCCCTTGTTATTCTGTTGATTCATAATTTTCTGGTGGATCAGCAGGATGAAACACATTGTTTTTGTGGACCCCAATTAACAAGCTTAAAACACAGAGTTAACATAAGCAGTGCATTTACATTCATGGTCCCCAGCAGTGGTATTCTATATGCATCCTTGGTAAACTTTGGCAAGAAATAAGTTGTAAGTGCAAACTATCGCATACTTATGTTAACTTGACAAAATAAAATGAAATTTCAGATTTTTTTTTTCTGAAATAGGCAAAATATTTTTTAAACTAAAAGACCTATGTATATTGAATGCTTTTGTTGCACATGCATGACATAGTCACTAGAAACAAAGTTGTTGCAATGTATTTGTCATTTCAAATATGATAGAGGTCCCACAGTTTCAGGGAAAAACTACAAATGTATAAACTCCTAAAGGATTTGATGCTGTGCAGAGTAAAAGGGTTGAAATAGCTTATGTAAGTTCAGAATTTGAAAGCACAGATAAACTAAGAAGCTTTTCTATTTTCAATATAACTACCATGTCTTTCATCCTGAGTAATGATTTATAAAGTATAAAAATCAATAAAAAATCCATTCTAAAAAATTGCATTTTAAAAAGCATCTCCATGAACATAAGTAGAAATGACAGCAACACTGACATCCTCTTGTCTTCTTTTGAAGTTGTATATGCAAATATATGCAGGAGCCTGAAATATAATTTGTACTATACTGTGGTTGAGTCGAATTTTCAAACGATGAATGTAGCTTCTGGATAAGAGTTAGATTTTGAATAATGAAGGAAGACAATGTTTAGATAGGAACCTGCCTTTGTGTGGAATTGACTTCCTGCAAGTTGCATTTCAGGCATGATTTTTACGCAAAGATCAGATTGACTGTAAATAAATTTATTACAAAAAAAGTGAGCAAGCAAATACATGTTTAGAGCAAATCGTATTGCGAATCACACACACTTTTTTCTGAAAGTAAATCCCTAGAGACATCTGACCACACAAGGAAAACAGATGTTCAGTGTAAGAGCAATAGTAATAAGAGTCAGCTTTTTACTGTGACTGTGATGTTTAAACATAATTATCAAAGTCCACCACCACTTCAGTGATGCTTAAAGGTAAAGGGTTTCTAGGGTGTGCTTTTATAGGTTTCCTACCTTGAAACTGAGCATTAAATCCCTTTCGTCGGTGATTGCTATCAGATGTAAAATGGAGTCGTAACCAGTTCTTACTGCTGATAACCGGAGAAGGTAGATTCATACCACTCAACCTGGAAAAAGAAAAAAGAATCTAATATTTATGATTAAAAAAAATATCATGTATACACTACTTAAAAGAGAAATCCCCCACCAAACTCCAAAATAAATTAGAACACAAAGATTCGCTGTCATCCAATCGCAATGCATTACTAGTTAAGTAACTATTATGTTGACAGAAATATGAGGGTTTTTTTTCTCATTACAGCTATCCATTTTATGATTAAAACTTGTATTTCCAAACTATTTTTTCATGAATTGAAGAGGAAAAGCAGTCTCGTGAGAGCGTGTGCACGCAAGTATAGGCGTGCATGCACGTGCCAAAACATTCTACACAAAAAAAGCCTATTCAGTTATGACAAGATGTCAGCATCTGACTTCCTGATGTGGTAGTTACCTCACAGGAAGTCAAATCACAAGTATGAATAAGTGTTAAATAAGAGTTATGGACACTATCTAATTTTAAGTTTGGGTGGTAAATAACTGGCACATAACTATGCTGGTAGAACTGATTTTTTGTACACTAAGTCCAACCCACGTTTAATAAAAACAAAGAGAAGTCTAAGCACAACTGAATGCAGGCTACCCAACTTGCATTAACTGGAAGAAAGTCCACAAAGAATTTTTCTAATACAGGCAATAGGCCCTTGGACCACACTGGATTGTTCCATTGTCATTCATTACCCTTCACCATTTGTTAATGGAGTAGCTACCATAGAGAACATAATATGAGGTAAATTCATGTCTTAGTTTACCAGATAGTAAGCGGGTTTTTTTGTTTTGCATGATCATGCTCCAGATTTCAAATTTTACCTTTTTTTTTCCCCCCCGAATAACTTTGGAGAACTACATAAACACAAACTTGAGTTTCTCCTTTTCAAAAATGTTGATTATTTGAAACAAAAATCAAACTGATGAGTATCATAAATTCTCAACTAAGGTATCGTCTGCATTAGGGTAGATTTGCCAGTATTCGAGTAGACACAGTACATATTTTTGGAGCTAAAAGATAACCAAAGTGAAATGCGATTTAGTCTCCCTCCAAAATTAATCAATATAGTGAAATAGATATAGAAATATACAAGTAGTAACATTCTATCTAGTATATCCAAAGCTTTGAATTCAAAGCTGGCAAAACTCTCGGCTGAAATATTAAATTGTAATATGAATTACATAGTAATCTTTAATGAAAGATAAAATGAATTTTAACATTATAAAAGCATGTTCAGAGCAGATCTTTCCTTAGTTACACATCTAATAAACAGATATTTCCCAGACACACAATACACAAGATATTTTCACATCTATGTGAACTCTGCAAGGTCCTTAACAGTCTCAAATCTCCCCGTAATACTATAAAACAGAATATAAAAATGACACTGAGAGAGCATTTTATGCAACCTATTTTAGCAGAGCGCTAATTTAGCTGCATGATTTCTTTCATACTGAACTCTAGATAGGAATATGTTCTTTAACAGCAATGCTGTTCATGTTTTAGTTGGAGAAAGTGAGAAAGGGTAAAAAATCTTAGTGGTTCTTAAGAAGAAAGTTATAAGCAGTGTATGGCATAGTGGTGAGGGTTTTTTTCTGTAAGATTTTCATAACCACTTCATTAGAATACACAAATTATAAAAACCCAAACAAATGCTGGGAGCGTAAGCTGGGAATTTTGTGGCTGATATCTGGACATCAAAAGCGATGCCCCTACACAAAGTACTTCACTCTATAGCACTCATCTTGTGTAGGTGGGACTTCCTGTGGAAAATTTCAGTTTCCAGTAATGGCAGATCCAAAAGTTTGTGGATACAGTGTAAAATTCCTCTTTA
The DNA here is from genome assembly GCA_003546035.1 of Mixornis gularis. Lineage (NCBI taxonomy): Eukaryota > Metazoa > Chordata > Aves > Passeriformes > Timaliidae > Mixornis > Mixornis gularis. The sequence goes on along the minus strand of QVAJ01000052.1, from coordinate 265,421 downwards.
CATATTAATTGATCATTTTCATGGAATTTTTGAAGGACAGGCAACCAAAGCCATGTGCAAAAGAGGTGAACATGGCTACTGATAAAAGTGGGAGACCATCGCCTGAACTGATGCAGCAGGGAGATCTGTGCCTTACACAGAACTTGAGGTATTATATGAAACCGGGGATTTTTTCTTCTTATCTCTTGGTGGTGGTTTTTTTGTGTGTTTTTTAATTTTTTTTTTAATCATGGATTAGGAGAAAAATAAATCCTTTCCATCGCACAGTAAAAAAAAAAAAAAAAAAAAAAAAAAAAGAGTTAATAGCATTATGTGTGTGCTCCTCAGAGAAAAGTAAAAATCAGTAATGTCAAGGAGAGTTTGATTCCAGTCCCACAAACTGGAGTATTATATCTACAGCAAAATACACAGTGTTGGGGAGGGGTCCTAGCATATGTTAATTTGTTTCTCTGGTGTATAAAATGCAAGTTGGTGGCCAGAGGATGTGCTTAAAACTTAGCTGCTCTAGTCACCAACAGAGAGGCTGGACACCACTGCTCAACAGATTCTCAAGGTCACATTCTCCAAATGGAATGATCCCTCCCAGTCCCACAAAGAACAATTTCCTCTGAGCTTGACCAGCTGAGAAGTGCATCATGTACCACAATTCATGACTAGGTGCCCATAGGTGTTACTGTCTGTGCTTGCTCTGACTCAGTGTAGCCTTTACTGTTACATGCTACCTTTATATATTAGTTGAATATTTACAGAAAACAAGCATTTTGTTTATGTCCATATTAGTAAATTGAACAGTGGCACTTCATATCAATTTATGCGTAAGAGTCTACGTACTTAAGTTTAAAACAACAGAAAATAATGGAATCTTGGAATCATTGAATGGTTTGGGGTGGAAGGGACCTTAAAGATGATCTTGTTGCAACCACCTGCCATAGGCAAGGATATTTTTCACTAGAGCAGGTTGCTCACAGCCCCATCCAATCTGGCCTTGAGCACTCCAAGGCATGGGGCCTCTACAGCTTCTCTGGATAACTTGTTCCAGTGCCTCACCACACTCGTGTTGAAGCTATTCAGCCCATGACTGATGTGTGCTCCCTTGGTCTCTCATGGGATCCATGTGCTCCCTTGGTCTCTCTTTGAGATCCACAGGGTACCAATAGGCATTGGGAATGTGAAGTCTTAAGGAAATACTAATAGGCAGGACTTGTGCTGGTAGATTGGTAAAAAGCCAAGGTGCAACTAAAGCAAAGTTGTCTATTTCAAGTGCACATATATAGTATTCATTTTTGTTGCATATGAATATAGGTAGAGTAATTTTAGCTCAGATTAGGTGTTAAATCTAAAATCAGATGAAGGCTTGGAACTACTTTGTATCATACAAATTATTCAGATAAGATTACCCTCCCCCCTCAATATTTCTTAATATGAGAGGTTTATCTTAAGTTCTCCTTAAAAGGTTTCATACGTTGATCTCTTTCAAGGCTTGCTCCAATGCTGTCTAAAAAGAATATTGAATGTTTCTCTGTTCCTTTTAGCTGAAAACATTCATTGTATGGGAAGTAATAGAAAAAAAATTAAATTCCTCAGTTAGGTTTGAATTCTGCCTCCACTATGAAAAATTTAATGCATTTTTGAAACTAATTTTAAGGCCTAGCATAGATAGTCTTAAAAATCTTCCCTAACCTTGGATAGAAGTGATAACTAATCTAAATTACCATAATCAAGTTGTTCAAGAACAAACACATACATATGTATGAATAACGTTATTTGTGCATTTTCTGGAAATAGTTGGCTTGACTTGAAGAGTGTTGAGTTTTCATCTCCTCTACAGATGGCAGCCAGGACTTTATTTTCTAGGATCAGGGGGTTGAAACTCTCAAGTGTCACTTGGGCAAGTGACATATTTGAATGCTCTGGGCTTAACAGTATTTGAGCCTATTCAATGAAAGGGACTGAAGGAAGCATTAGATAGCTGTTTATTTAGTATCAAATACTCAGTGACATGTTAAATAGCAGTCCTGTGGAAAGAAACAAAACAAACAGAAAATAAGTTTTCAAATAATATTGTAAGATAGTGTATTTACCTGAGGGCTTAGAATGAGAATTGCACATGGAACTTAAAATCTGGAATTTCTGCATACTAGATGTGCTCTACTGAACAAGACAGACATGCACAGAAATCCTGTGCCTGTCCCAGCATCATAAAGAATTAAAGGACCAGGTTTTGAAAGCTTTATGGTTACATTAGTATCATACTACACCTCTGCTGGCAAACACTGCATCTTACAAGAAATAATGAGAAATAATTAAACAACCCCAGCTATTCTCCTTCTAAATCTGAAGGCAGCCAGGCTGCTGTAGGATCAGACAGCAGAGGAAACTCTATTTCTGTTGATCATTGTGAGCTGCAGACAAATTTTTTCATGTTATACTACTTGAAGTAATGTTTTCATTTCTATTCTTATTCCATCATTTCCTCACACAGACACTAATCTACTGTTTATGCAAGTAATAAGACACTTCTGTTTCCATACAGGCTTGAAGGAGTGATGTTCTCCTTACGTATAGTATGTCAGATATGTAAGCAGAATGTCCTTTGTGAAGTCTATTGCATTACCAAGAGATTGTGATGCCCTTTACCAAAATTATTACCAACAGGATTGCCACTGAAACGTTTTTTCTCTAGTTGGAGATTTTCTAGTAGTTATTGTTTGACTCAAATTCAGGTATAACAAAACTATTTTACATTTAATTAAGAGAACTAATCTAGAGAGGTGTAATTTTGGGTTTGATTTTGGACATGTTAATAAAATAAAAAAAATAATGCTTTTGTCTGAAGAAATAAACCAAATCTTGTTTCTTTTACAAAGTTCTTGACATTGTTTTGACAAACAGATGATCTTATCTTATAAAACTACTGATACTTCAGTTTCATGAAAATGCAGGAAGCAATTAGAGTGGGTTTTCTCAACTCATCTATCCTTATCCATCTAATTTAGTTACTTTCCCCATTTTGTATTAAACCAACTATCCACATAGTTGAAGTAATATTATTTGTGCAAAAATATGGTAAAATAGAATAAAATTAATTGACTGAAGTCTAAACAAAATAAAATTCAAAAATGCACACTCTGTAAAGACTAGTGCAGATTAAGAAAACAAAACACAGAAGCACTCCAACAAAGCCTATCGTGCATGAGTTTTGAAGACTTATGCTATTTCTATATTCACTTAACCATACATGTATTTTTATTCTCTAGAATGTGTTTATTTATCAGTTTATTTATTTTGAAAGTAGTGTAAAATATTGTCATGGTTTAGGAATGGAATTCCCCAATTTAGTTCTTCTGCCAAGACTCCAAACCACACAACTGGTCACTTGCTCCCCCCTTCTCCTTCCCTTCCCACCACAGTGGAGTTGAGAACTGGAGGCACAAAATGTGAAGTTCATGTGTTGAAATAAGAACAAGTCACTGAAAACAGCAATGAAATAGGAACAGTAACAGCAAAAATAGTAGTGGCAAAACTATACAAAAAAGAGGGTGATTCATGTATAAAAATGCTCACGAGGACCTGAAGGCAATGAATAATGGCAGACAATGCCAACGTATTTTTCATCCAGAAGTCACACTCTTCTTTTTGGAAGCCAGAGTCCTTTACCCGACCCTCAGCAATGCCATGTGGTACAGAATAGTCTCATTAACATGGCCACAGCCATGCCCCTAACTATTACTGCAAAAAATTAACTCTGCCCTGGCTGAAACAAAAACAAACATTTAATGAATTTCCATAACAGGTCTCTGGGTTAGGTAATGAAAAAAAACTGTACCCTAATTTTCAGCTGAGAGCTATCTTCAAATTTGCAATCCTCTCAGCTTAAATATTTCTATGAGCATGCCTGTAGATACAGGTCCAAAAAAGGAAATTTCAAGGATCACCACTCACTAATTGACAAAAAAAAGGGAGTTAGTTTTTCAATGCATAAAGCATGATTATTGCAGCAAATAAATGAAGACAATGTCTATATATATAGTCTCTCTGTATGTGTTACCTATATTCAATATTTAAAAATCTATATTTAGTATAGATATATTGGTAGAGGTTTATTACCTCAAACTCATTGTCACACCAGGATGGCCAAGGCCATATCTGTTATTAACTGAGAGCGAATAATGAGCTGCATTAGCTGTAAGTAAATGTGTAGCTTTGCAAGCTGTGTTAGAGGGTTTGACACTTAAACATGCATACTGTGGCTGCAGTTTCAAAGACATTAGATGCTCTCACAAGCAGCTGCTGCTTAAAAGGAGGGTGATGCTATTTTCTGTTCTTCCTCCTCCTGCATTTACTACTCTTTCCTTAATCTTTGCTTCTGTAGTGCCCTTCCTTACATGTATCAACTTGGATTCTTGCTGGAATTTCTGTGGTCTTATTTAAAGACTATAATGGAAGAAAAATTATCCTCTCCTCCCCAGTCCCTCCAGGTGAGATATCGGTGTGCCATTTTAGTGAATTAAATTGCTCATGGAAAAGAGAAACAAGTCAGAGCTGGCACGAACTCAGTCTCAGGAGCACAGGAAAAGCAAAGTGAAATGGAGATGGAGGTCACGACTTGGGAAAAGGGAAAATATAAGAAGAATATAAATTAGGGAACAACTCAACAAAATATAAGAAGGGATAGATAGCTTAACACCTTAGACTATTTACAATACCAGTGAAGTGAAAAAATACTTACTATGCTTGATAAGTGAGACCAGGTTATCTCCTAAATAAGAACTATCAGTTTAACTTGAAAAGTGTAAATCCTTTCTTCTTTATGTAGTATTTGAAATAAGAGACTATTTGTAACAGCGGACAATCCACAAGAAAAGGGCTCAGAAGTGGGGAGAGGTAGAGAGAGAGGCAGTGTGAGGTGTTTCTTAATTAAAGTAATTAGATCCAGCATGATTTTTCTCTGCCTACTTCCTTAACCATGAGTTGTTATACTAGATGCTGTGAAAAAATATTTATATTTGCATTGTAACTTCTTACCACTTGGGACAAGAATTAATTCAAATAAATGGATATGGTTTGGGGTGAGCTTTTTTTTCCTCATAGGAGGACCTTAGCAAATCTTAGCTTGCTAAGTACCCCTAGAAGCTCTCCTGAGAATTTTTCAGAACTGGATATGTCCCTGGGAAGCTCAATGAGACTGAGAAAGCTGTTTCCAAGTGAGTCAGGAAAAATAATGACTAGTAGTAATACAGAAGGCACTTGCTGTAGAGGAAAAAAATTGACAAATATCTAAAGTCCTGATGGACCACAAGGAGTTTGCCAGAGAATTTTACATCAAATACTTACATCAGTCTGGGTCTAAGAAGGTAGCTCAAATGAAACACAAAACTGATGAGTGTAAAATGATGAAAAAAAGGAAAACACAGTTAAATAAGGGAATAAGTCCAAAAATAAGGCTTTACCATGATATTGTCAATTTAAATGATTCAGATACTTTCACCTGAGTAGTCTAAAAATGAAATATATTCTTTTATTTGCTTTTATCCTTCACATTGAGAGTAGAAGGTTTAATCATTAATAAATGAAAGCATGCAAAAAACGTGCCTCTTCAAAATGAAATAACCAAACATTAAATACTATGTTCCATAACTGTTTTATATGGCATTACTGAGTAGTTATTACATTCATTAAGCCCATTACTAACTTCATTGTATTATAAAGAAACACTGTCCAGTAAACACTTTAGATGTATGTTTCATATGAAATGATTCTTAATGACAGAAAAATAAGACTACTTTGCCTGTGATAATGAATTTTGAAAATTTTATGTAGTCATTATAGAAAAAATTGAATCTGGCAAAATATTGCTTACTCACTTTGTTCCCTTCTCATGACACTTATTAACAGTTATATTGGAACAGGCTGGCAACTTATTTAAAACTAAATTAGGAAAACAATATAAAATTCTTTAAGGTCATATTTTTCTTTTTCTCTAAATTAATAAAGTTTTAAGTGATAAGGCCACAGCCAGGCAGATAAAAATGGAAATGTAAGCAGAAATGTTATATATTTTCCAAAAAAGATTCAAATCATACCATCCCAAGATATAGCTTAAGTTCCTTATGTTGTCTCAGCAGTCTACATGTATGCCTAAAAACCCTTTGGCCCAGTGAAATGTGGAGTGACACGGCTTCATCATATCTAATTTCAGTTGTTGATAGTCAGTGGTCTCAATCTGTGAGAGGTTCCTTTTATAGACAATGGAGAAGAGTATTTTGACAGTACACATCAACTGAGGTATTCTAGACTTCCAAATTAGTTTGTAATGAATTTCACCTTGGAATGTGTTGCAGAAGCCTCTTGTTAGCAGGTAGACATGAGCCAAGACATAGACATCTTGTTTACCACAGCATGAAAAGGGTTCTGGGTTTATTCCTCCTTACAGCTCAGTCATCCTGACTCCATCTATTCACTAACTCTGGCTGCAGCAAGCTCCTGCTGTAGGTTTTCCTTGCAGCTTCTGACTGCTGGTTATTTCCATTTATGAATGCAGGTATTAGTTTGCAGACTCTGACTGCAGGCTTTTACCCAGCTAGACTATGGCTGCAGGTTCCAACAACAGGCTCTAACTGCAGACCCAGAATGACCTCACAGCAGTGATTCTCTCTCCCCAGGATCCTTCTTCTTCACAAGTTCCTCTTACTCTTTCTTCCTCAAGGTTCCACCTCCTTCATGAACCCCCTNGCATGAAAAGGGTCCTGGTTTATTCCTCTTTACAGCTCAGCCAGCATGACTACAACTATTCACTGACTCTGGCTGCAGCAAACTCCTACTGTGGGTTTCCCTTGCAGCCTCTGACTGATGGTTATTTCCTGCTAAACTATGACCACAGGTATTAGTTTGCAGACTCTGACTGCAGGCTTTTACCCAGCTAGACTATGGCTGCAGGTTCCAACAACAGGCTCTAACTGCAGACCCAGAATGACCTCACAGCAGTGATTCTCCCTCCCCAGGATCCTTTGTCACCATCCTCCTCTCACCAGCTAACCCACTCCCTTTTATCACACTTATCTTTACTGAATATAGCTGTGACTCATCAGGGGTGAGGCTGAATTGGGTAATTAACACAGCTGTTATTTATCAGGAGTAAGGTCACCTGTATTCCCTTCTCCTACAGGAATGCTAGAGCTACAATGAAGAGATTGGTAAGTATCAGTGCCTGAGCATCATCCGAGGCATATAAATGCTATTGTAGTTTAACTTATGGGACATGACATAACTCAGAGCTTTATTCTCCAAAGACAAAATTTGTGCACAAAAGTATCTATCTTCTTGTGTGTATTTTAATGTACTCCACACTGTGTGTGATACTAATACCTACTTTGTGTTTGGCTAGAGGCTAAAACCAAAGTCAGGAGTCTTTTGTTTGGTAACTGTTTTGTTAAGAATATCTTGGTTTGTTGATTTACCAGTAATAGCAAATATTTTTCTTGGTTACTGTTGTGATATTTAATAATCATCATGAGGACAATATTCCATGGCACTCTGGATATTGTTCCTTTGGAAGATTATTACCTCTCTCAAACTGATGAATAAAAGAACAATAATTCCTTATATGTCTAGGGTTCTTTCTGATATATGGCTTTCATTGTCCAGTAAAACTGGAACATTAAGTTCTAGGACACCACAATCAATTAGATTTTACTATTTAACACAGTGATATCCCACCCAAGCCCTGAGTTCTGCAAGCCATTTTTCTATAGCATTCAAGCAGTTCTACATCCAGAGCCAGAGATGATATGTGTAGGGTCTTGAGGTTAAAGTGGAAGTTATCCTGAAAGGAAACAAAAAAATTAAAACAAACTCACAATTGAACAAATATGAGTTGAAGGCATTTTTACTGCTACGAATGTATAGTAATTGAGTATTTCAGAGATAAAATTCTGCTTTAAAAGTTGTTCCGTAGCTGAGTGTAATTATTAATAGCTGAAATGATAAAATGTAACTCTTATAGCACACACTGCATTCTGAGAACTGCAGTTATAGTGTTTAACTACAATTATTCAGACAGGTGTTTTTGTTAACATTCTCAAAACTCCACATTTTTCACTGTATTCCCTGTACTGTTTTAGTGTATTAATCCCTTAACAAATTCTTTAGTGTCCCATATAAAGAAAACCTGGAATTCTTCAATAAAATACAGAAACCGCTCATCTAAACAGGAGTTGCTAATTCTTTAATATTTTATTTCTTTAATATTCAATTATTGTGAATTACTAGTAGAGGATTAGGATCTAACAAGATGCAATGCAAAAACCAGATGTATGAATCAATGGACAATAACCATAAACCTTATTATAACTGTTCTGAAAAACTCACTTAAATGATATAAAAATAATACCCAGAGCAGTTTTTTTAGGTACATCAAAGTATTCAATAGAGGATTTTTAAGTACATCAGGTACCTACTATATTTCTGTGTTGAGAAAGACTGTTCTGTGCTGCTCTATAATATTTTTTTCACTTGAAGTTGCTACTGTAAGATTTTCAAAACAAACTAAAATGAATATAAAAATATAATGAACTGAAAATTGTTTTTCCATTCCATGCAATTAATTTAATTTCATTACTTTAGTAACTGTTCTCCATTATATATTTTATATTGAATGAGTTGTTCTGGTTTTTGTTTTAATGAAAGGTTTCAAATATCCCATTTGGCTTTGTTATAAAATAACTAATGAAAAACAGAAATCCAGGGGGAAAAAATGATTTAAAAGTCATTTGAAGTAATACCTCATGATTTTTTTTTCTTCGACTTTCATTTGCAGAAATTTCATTGTCTGTTCTAAGAAAAACATCTGCAGATTTCTATATTTAAAACCTCAGTCTAAGTGTGGGGATGTTTAGTAGCAGTCTCTAAAAGATGACTGTGACAATATTTTTATTAGATAAATCCTCCTTTAGACTCATTTAGACTGTGCCTTTCTGCAGGGACTATTGGGAATGAGTTTAGGATCAATCCATCTGACATGTTAGATTATAACAAATAAGGAAAATAATTGTTTCTCTATATTTTTTATGATTCTCTATTATTTATCTCTTAGACCATAAATCATTGAAATCCTGTTATTTTACAATAGATTTAAACTATACCTGGTAAAAGGAACAAAACATTGGTTCCCAGTAGCAGACTGGGGGGAAAAGGAGCTGTTAATAGACAGAGTTGCAGGTCTTCCAGGGATAAATCTGTATACAGCATACTTTAGTTTATTGGAAACAAAAACCAAAAAAAAATCCCCCAAAAAACTACCACCACTAGAACAAACAAACAAACCAACCCTTCATGCATTTCCTCTTAAAAACCTTATCAGACTTCAACGAGATCTGGGCCCACTGGCATAAGAAAGACATAAACCTGTTAGAGTGGCCATGAACAGGGAGCAGCTCTCCTGAGAACACAGCTGAGAGAGCTGGGCTTGTTCAGCCTGGAGAAGAGAAGGGCCCAGAACACCTTGAAGAGGGCCTAGGGAAGATGAGGTCAAACTTTGTAGCCCAGCCTGTTGCAATTGGACAAGGGGTAATAGTTCTAAGGTGAAGGAGGGTTAATTTAGATTAGATACAAGGAAGAAGTTTTTTACAATAAAGGTGGTGAAGCACTGACACAGGTGTTGCCCCATTTCTGGAAACATTCAAGATAAAATTGGATGGAGCTTTGAGCAACCTGATTGAATTGAAGGTGTCTGTACTCATTCTGGAGGCGTTACACTAGATGTCCTATGAAGGTAATTTCCGACTCAAATTACTCTATTTGAAAAACCCCAACTAACAAACAAAGAAAAAACACCCCAAACTCTAAATATTATAAATTGAAACTGAATTTAATTGGTGCATCTGTTCAATATTCCTGTTTTTAACTCTCCATTCTCTAATAATCATGTCATTTATCTTTAACTCTTTTATTGTTGAAACTTGCTGGATGAAAGATTATTCATTTTCCTTCCTGTGATTGAACTAGAGCCAGTAAAAATGCATTTTCTATCAAAAATGACTCACAGATGCAACTTTACAAAAATTAACTTACTTTTGGAACATGATCTACTATATTACTATTAGAGACATCTATATTTAAGGAAAAATAGAGACCATTAAAATAGAAATTATATCTAGATTGAGCCATCCTTGATAGAGCTACTACAACTAATATCATATTTGCAGGTACATTCTATGTTTAATATGTCAGTGTTAATAAACAGCACCACCTTTATCTGACTGAAAAGACCAGTAATCTCAGGTCAGTTTTTATGGACTGATTATTACCAAATTAGGATGCAGTTCTGAAAATCCCTGTTCTATACTGAATTCCTCATGCAGTGAACTTGCAATATTGGCTCCATCTGGCATTAGGAATTTCTTCATGTCCATAAAAAGGACTATAAAATGTTTCTAAATGTTTCTGTCTAAGAACACTGAAAATAGATTTTTTTTCTTTTTTTCTGTGTTATAAGTTTTACTGTTTATCTGTTCACTGTGTAACACAATGAGGTTGCTAAGATGCTGACAATTAGCAGCCTTGAAAGTAGTATTGTTTTGTACATTCATGTGGACATAGCTCTAAATCTGGATAAAGCATTTGAAAATTTGAGTGTGATCAGGAAATAAACTACGTGGATGACAGACTGCTATTACTGCAGCAAAGCAATGATAATATTGGTAACATTAAAAAGGAATAAGTAAAGCAACCCGCCATGTAGGTTGTAGGTAGTAACCCTTACTATATGTCCAAATTATATTATTAGTACTTCTAAAATATAAGTTTTTTCTTGAGATGGAAGCTTTGTGAAGGTCTATCACTTTTTTTTCCTGAGGATGTTAAGCACTGAGTTAGACAGCTGCATTAACTTATTTCAGTGATGGTACATGTTTCATCAATACTCTCAAGTGGTAAAAGTTAACCTTGCTGGTTTTGTTGATACTTGGATTAGATAGAGCTAAGGCAAATGTTTACATCCTTACTATATCTTGCCTAGTAAGTTGACTTATCTGCACTTTAAACTTGTTCTCATTACATTGACCATATTATTTTGCACTTACGGTTTTATCATTAAATAAAAACCTCTTTTTATTTTCTTAAGCTATCTTTAGGTGTCAAAAGGTAACTATTTCCACTTGAAACACAAGCTTTGCCTCAATAATAAAGTGGATGGAGAACAATACAATTTTCCAGTAATAAATTCCCAACTGGCTTGGTTAGTTTTGATTTTGTTTGTTTTGTTTTGTTTTCCCAGTTTGTCTGTACACAGAAATTTAAGATGCTGGTTGAAAACAAASAAAAAACCTTCTTGTTCCCCCAAAAATACTGTTTGGTAACTATCAGAAAATAACTGTAAACAGGAAGGATCATGCAACCCCTATACCTTGTGGGAATTGACATTTAGGTACCCACCTTCAAAAACATTTCCTCCCTTATTTGAAATTATAATAGAATGAAATAAAATTTCTGGGCTGTATCAGCAGCAGAACATGACAAAGATTACCTATGACAGTTGGACAGAAAATGTTGGCTGCACCTTGTTTAGACAAAATTTCAGTATAACAACGAAGAACTTAAATTAAAAAAAAAACCCAAACTGATATTAAACTTTTCCATTCTATGAAGCTGCTATATTTTCCTTCAAAATACTGCTACTGTGTAAAGAAAGGAAGAATATATTTTGCAGGGGTTCAGGATTTACTGCTTGGTAGGTTGTTAAGAAGGAGTAATATGAGTTGGTTTACTGGTATCTCCCAAATGTCACAGATGACAAAATAAGCAATAGCACACATTTTTGCTCAAATAATACATACACATTTATTCCAAAATTAAATGCCCACTCAGCCTCTCAACCCATACTTACTTTACCTGGCCTTAATACCCTGTTAACACATGGTCTTGTAGAATATCAGGCAACAGATGCATTTTATTTTTGTAGATATCACTCCTCTGAATTATATGACCATTGTATTTCCAAATAAAAACAAATAAACAAAGAAAATCCCATGGACGCAGAAAAGCTTAAATGCCAGAGAAAATTAGAAAAAACCAATGTTTCCTAAGAGATGTCTTCCAAAGAAATGCTATGGGAATTTTGAGACATAATTAAAACAGTGTTATTTTCAGGTGATCTGTTGCTCATACCAATACAAAATTATTTGCCATGTTGGTTCTCTTGGGTGAAAAGTGGGGTGGGAGTGAGGAAATCTCACCAAATTGTAATCAGAGTGCAACCACATAATAGTTGTTTACAATAACATATATACTGGAAGCCAGATGAATATCAATTTACTTTTAAATTTAAATACAAAAGGTATTCAGTTTTCTTATTGCTTAATTATATATTGTTGTGAACTAGATTCTTGCCTCAATAAAACTGTGCAGATACACTACTTCCACCAGGAGGCAAGTTGCTTCTGTGTTTTCTTTCAATAGTAAATGGGTTTCTTTCAATTTATACAGATGTATTCCTGTTCCTTTAGTCAACCAGTCTTGGTGCCTGGTAAATGAGCATGGATTTTGATAAGTGATATTTCCTGAATTAAGCCTTCTTCCAAGCCCTTTTAGGCATATTTTAGGGTTCCCAGTGAAAGTAACAATGCTTTGCTTATCTCTTTCTAACAGCCAGATGTCATCTGGCAAGAAAAAAAGTGCTACCAACAATGAACATCATGACACAGGTATTTTAACTGGGGCTAAGAGGCAAAGCCGTTAAATCCAGCACACTGAATAGCATAGCTAGATAGCAAGCCGGATATTTTTAATTGCTGACATGATGAGTAATTTACTGTTCCACCAAATTTTCATGTACTTTTTAGCTCCACATACTGCTTTTCAAGGTACATTGCATACACTGGACACGCTACACTCAGAAACCTTACCTCACCAAAACAAGTAAACACAACTAATTATGAAACAAAATACAGCATTCTAAAAATAATATTTATATTTCAGAAGAGCCAGAAATACTATTAAAAAAAAACACCAAAAGTTTTCATGGTGCATAGACAGTGCTTATGGAAGAGGTTTTTTGTTTATTGAACTATCTTGACTCAATATAAATAGTTTAGAATATACGTTTTGGAGAATCTGGACACAAAAGATCTTTTGTGTAGAGTTATCCTTTATTCTGAAGCAGGTTGCATCCACTGCATTCACAAGATTTTTAAGTTTGTGTATTATTAGTTCACTTCTAATCCAAAGCTTAACTGTATAAAAGTTTTGCTACTATGTCTCCTAAAAATAATAGGTTATTCAAGTGATTCCTTAACTGTTATAAAATGTCAATAAATTTTGATTAAATAACATCCACAGTCTGTTTCAAAAGTGCCAGCAGCATGCAAAAATACATTACTGCACATGTTGCTGCCATTGTTTCCTTATCACTGCATAAATTTTAAGTTAGATATTCTATTGCCCCTCAGTATCTGTCTTCTTTACCACACACTCATTTTCATCAGTGTAGGTTCACATTTTGCTACCTCTTCATAGCAGGAAAAACATGTTTAAGTTATGTATTCCTCTTTCCTTCTTGCCACCCTGAACATTGCATTAAAATTCCCTGCAATTAAATCAGGTTCAGATTCTAGATTAACCAACAATAGCAGCCTCAAATTGTCTGCAGCTATGCAAATAGAGTGCTAAGTTTACAGAAAGCTTCAATAGACAGGTCAGCTAAGGAGACAAGGGAACAGTGGGACAGTCTATTAAAGTTAATTGGCTTGTTACAGTAATTACTTTACACATTGAGCACAATGCTATCATGAACTTATTCTGATTTGTTTTTCATATATTCCTTCCCTGGGAATTTTTTCTTTCTCCTGTGGAAAGCTGAACCACCCCCCAGTATGGAGAGAAGAATGCACCCTTAATTTCTTTCAAAGACAAAATGTGGTATTTTTAACTTTCTTTTCCCTAAAAGATTGAAGTCACTTTTGACACAGCAATTCCATCTGGGTCATTAGGCTGTTGTTCAACTCAAGCCTAGATCAATCTGCTTGTCTCATGAAAAAGATTTCACCACAAATAGCAACATTCCAATTTCTGTCCTCTGTGGAGTGGTTGGCATTGTTACTGCAGCAGAAATTGTGATCAAAATGCACATGGTACATTTTGTCGTCTACAGTGTATAGATATAAGTGCTACAGATATAAGCAGTAGCAATAATAAGAAATACTAATAAGAAGAAAGTAGTAGCTGAGAAGTAATGGTAATTAGTGTTTCAATATGGCTTTCAAGAATCCTGCATGAAAGTTAGGAAGGCATTAAAAACCTCCAGACAACAAAAAAAAAATCTCATAAAGACATTCAAGTCTGAAAATACTGAGACAAAGATAAACCTTATGTAACTCTTGCAATTCCTTTCTTTGTATGAAGGAATCCAACTTTACCTGATCGACTTTCGGATGCAGACTGGGGAGAATTCTTAAATTTGTGTGGAAAGAATTGATTGGAAAATAGGAAAGGAATCAAAATCTGAAAAAAAAAAAACAAAAACAACCCAAAACCCTATAAAGGGATATTTCCATAACTTTACAGTAGCATAAACAATGACAAAAAACGACAAAAGAAAGAAAGGACACAAGAAATGAAACTTCCAAATCCCCCGAGTATGGGAACACTCTTAGCCAGCAATGACAAAAAAGTAATAAAAAAAAGTATAAGAAATATTCAGTAACACAAGATAGTCACCACACAGAGATGTCAGCATTATGTTATTTTGACCTTTGAAACAGCAAAAAAAATATTTTTCAGTGAGAGCCACTTTAGAATAGGCCATAACATCTGCAAACAGCAATTCAAGATATGCATGCCAATAGACAACCATGACAATGAAATTAAAGATCAGTTCTAGAAGTACAGGAATCTGTAGACTACAAGGCAACACACCTGGAGCTCTGTGCTGAAAACACATCTAAACCCACAGATATTTTCTGTTGATGCAATATTTTTCTGACAAATACAGAAGCACAAAATGCCTTCAGAACAGTGGAAAAATGGCAAAGATTGGTGACTCATGCATTAGGAAAATTGATAGGTTTACTTCTTTAATAATTGGGGGTTCCTTCTGCAACACCGTCATTAGTTATAGGAACAAAAACTATGACTAAACTCTACAGATTACTTACTGAAAATATTTTTGCTATAAGAATAATTATCTTGAAGGAAGTCTGAATGGCAATGTCCATTCACCATATATTTTCAGGAACGATATTGTCAGATTTTATCAGGATTCAGTGCAGGATATTTCAAAATATTATGAGATGACAGTAAAATGAGATGACACTACAACTCAGCAAGCCAAAATAAAAGCTGATAGGTTTCAATCATTCAATCATCACTGTCAAACGCAGATACATTTTAACTCTTTTTGCCTTTTCTTTATTATGCTTTTTCCTTTACAAAGAGAGATAAAATGACAACTCTTCTAACACAACGTAATAAAAAGAACACAGAAGAGTTCCTGGCTTGAAAAAATAAATAGTTCAAGAAAAAAATCCTCACAATTTTAATCAGACCTTAAAAAGTTCTCAGTAGGGAAAATAATGCAAGGAGAAATAACTCTGTATATCTTGACAATAGGCAAGACTAGAGGGAAGTAGCACAAATACAGAAGACATCAGATACTGAATTTGACTGCCTCAGCAAGATTTGGTTATGAAGAGCAATATGCAATTTAAAAAACAAACTATGGCTTCAACTATAATAATTATAGTCTTAGCATGTGTAGGTGAAAGCTGGGAAAATAATGAGCCAGGACAGTTTGACAGCAAAAGCTTCATGAAAATACTAGGTTGAAAGGAATTAATTTGTAAACAGATTTATTTATTCAGAGAAGTCTACAGCTCCTAATCTGTGAAAGTTTTTTTAGAAAAGAAGGTTGTATTATGTATGAGCCTGAGTTAACGATGACTCTAAATTATTTACTCATTAGATGTGGCAGTACACTGCAGGGAGAACCAGCAGCCAACTGGAGAGAAAGCACCTTGTCAAACACTCCTTGTGCCTGTGCTGGGTGGACTGCTGGGATTCAACGATGTTCACTGTGTCCTAAGTAAAAACAAAGGTACATGAAGGATTTATTCTTTCCCTCAGCTTAATTTTCAGAGCACCAAATGAAGTGCGGAAGCACTACTCAATTACTCAAAATTCTATTTTTTAGTCATTTTTCTTCACAGTGAAGTTTCAAGTCCCTGCTGAAGGTGATGAAAACGGCTTGACTTCAACAAAGACAGTACTACACAAAACTGTGACAGTCCATGGACACTCCAGTCGCCTGGCACTGCTGTATCAGGAAGCTATCTTGCCACAAGAGCTATTGTCTTCCATACCACTGAACATTCACTTCCCTGCTATTACATGGCTGTCTGATTTTTTTTTTTTCAGTGTGAGCAGCTCCTTTCTGAATAAATCAACTATAGATCAATTAAACATAATGCAAATTAGCACTTTAATTCACTGCAATGCTAAAACTCACAAGTAATGCTAAACCTCAATTTTAGCATTACTTGAGTCAGAATATTATAGATATTTCTTCTGGGAAACAACTATATTCCAATTTTAAGTAAGATCAAGCACTTCAGACTTTATTCTACAGTGAATTATCATTTAAGTTGTTCATTAGATTAAAGCTTGTGACAGATTATAATGCTACAACAGGCCTTATGAAGTTTAATTAGCTTCTTTAAGCATGTTTTACAAAACACTGCTGACACAGTAGTAAAGTGTGGATTTGTTATCTTTCATGATTGTAAATTACATCCCATAGCTGTTACCAGACTACTAGTCTCTTAACTCAATTTCTATAGTAATATTAAATTGCAGTGGTAATGAACACTCACAAAATACCATTATCAAGTTCACAAATCCTAAAATGTCTTTAATAATTCACTGAGATTGAATTTACACTGGACCATTTCCCAGGTGCTAGGGATAATGATAAAGCACCTTTTATCAACCAACCATTTCAGATGACAAGCAGAGGAATGCAGAGTGGTGATGTATGTGCATAGCACTTTACACCTAAACCAGATTTAATTCTTTCTGGTGATGTCCATATGGACAGATCGATCTAAAACAAAGTAGTTCCATCAATTGGTCTTTGTGTTTTGCCACAGAAAAGTTTCCTCAATAAATGGTGTTTGAGTTGGTACTTCCAGACTGTGCAAGATTCTATTAACTTAAAAAAAATTAATGAATAATATAATATTGCTTGCATTACAGACAATCTGGAACCCTGGGATATCAGCTCCTACACCTGAAAAAAACCAGGACTGAGATTTTCTCAAAACATTTATAGTTATTTCAAGAAAGCAGCACTCACTAATTAGTTATTCAACATATGGCCTCACAAAATCATTTGCTATCACAGATCCTTTATCTTGTTATTATTTTCAGTAAAAGAATTGAGATATTATGTATAACAAAAAAAATGGATTTGATTATGGAAAATTATCACTATGACTAGGTTTTACATTTCCTCCGATTTCCCAGTCCCCCACTGGGAGACTCTTTGTACCTGTGTAGGTGTAAACATTGATGAAGGATTCTAGTTTCAGGCTGATTTGATGCTCGTTACTTTTTACCTGTAATCAGTCCACTCTGTGTTGTAGCTCTATGTATGCACGTATGTACGCCATTGTTAAAACTAAACCTTATTACTTTCAGCAAATGTGCATGACTGTTTAATATTTTCATTTTAACATTTGCTTATATGATTTCATTTTGGACAAAGATGTCCAAATCCTAAATAATGTGATAGGAACTTGTACAAACAATAATTCTTTTTTCCACATGAAATTTTCAAATCAATTCTGTAAACCTAATAAATAGTGTAGTATGTTTACAGAATCTGCCTGTGATAAGCCAGGCAAGCAAATTTTCTGAAATTCACACTTATTAGCATAGCTAATTTTTCCATTAAATAATTTCTACAGATAATGTGATATTTTTTATTTTCAAAACTTTCACATCCAGTTAAAACAGTATTAGCTTGAAAAAATAAAAAATAGTATTTATGTTCAATATATTCATGGCTTTTTAGGAAACACTAATAGGTTTCCTATTTTGGTATGTTTATTGTAAAGCAAAGCCTCAAGTAATAGGAGTCTGATGATTCAAGCAAATACAGATTATAATAATAATGACCTTTTGCTGTTTTCAGGTTCAACTACCTTCCTCTACTCTTGAAATTATTCAAAAACATGACCATTTATCAAAATCTAAAACCACTGAATGACCTTTTAAAACCATATACTTAGAGATACAGCCTTTTCCCTTCGCTTCTTTTAAAATACCTTTTAAATACAATGCACAAGTGCATGTAATTTTCTTGCTGCAGAAGCATTCTTGAGTAAACAGAAAACATTCTGTTACAGAATCACACTCTAAAACTTCATATAAGTAGATTCAGAAAGCTTTCAAGCTCTACAGCTATGAAAGGTAATCTTGGTTGTGCTTTGTTTGATCCAAATTTTGTGGAAAATTAAGGGTGCATCTTAGTCGTTCTGCTAAATCTGTTCTAGGAATTTAACTATGATAACCTGCAAGTATAAAAATTCCAGGCTCCATCAGAAATCTTAATTCTCCTACTTAACTTTTTTTTTAAATTTTTCTGCCATAATATAAAATATTTCTTTTTTGCATGTAATTTATGTGCTCACAAAATAACTTCAGAGATGCTAAATTATGATATACTAAGTAATGAAATCCTGTTCTTTTTGTACAACAATCTTGTGCTCATAATTTTAATTACATACCCTTATACTTATTGCAAGCTTGATGCAGTATTCAGGCTCCCAAACAGACTAAGGAAATACAGTTTAGCTATCTGATAACCAGAATTCAAGCTTGCTGCATTTCTGGATTAAAAATTTAGAATTTTAAAAGTGAGTAGAGCTGTACATGTTTTTCACTGTTTATTTCTCTCTTATCTGTCTCCTATTCATTTAAAAAGCAAAGAAACAAAGGAAAAGGAAAAGTAATCTTGAAAGGTAGACATTTATGGTGAATACATACAATATATCAAAAAATTCTTAAGAATTTAGTGGCGGTTTCAAAGCAGTTTATTTAAATGAATAGGATAGTACAATGCAAATCTGTGTAGTCGCTGTGTAGAAAGGAATACAATGCTATATTTGTTATTTATTATATTGGGTTGTAATAAAAAACATTCTGCATATACAGGAATAAAATTTAATGTACAACATTGTATTTACAGAACTTGAAATTACAATGTGTTAACAAAATGGCTAAATTGTTTTGGTAATATAAGTTATGTCTAGAATTTGAGGAATTTTTTCAATTTGTAGTAAAAATGCAGCATTACAGATACTTTGTTTCTCCTGGAAATTATACTACAAATAATACATTTTATTTTAATTTCAAATATATTTCCCTTACTGTTACTTTGTACTAAACATCTAACCAGTGAGAAATACCTGGTCAGCCATACATGAAAAGGTCTGGGGAATAGGTCACTTTACAGCAAGTTTCCTTCTCACTGGAAGGAAACACACACTAGCATTCAGAAAAATGAATTAAAACATGTACTCTGAATGTTCCAAGTCAGATCTGCAGTGTCAGAGGACACACACATTTTTTTTTGTGGCCAGCAGAGCTAGAGAATTGATTCTTCCCCTGTACTTGTCACTGGTTAGGGCATACCTCGAGTGCTGTGTCTAGTTCTGGGCCTCCCAGTTTAGGGAGGATGTTGAGATACGCTGGAGCATGTCCAGGGAAGGGGAGCAAGGCTGGTGAAGGGTCTAGAACACAAATCCTATTAGGAACAGCCGAGGGAGCCTGGGGTGTTTAATATGGAGGAAAGGAGGCTCAGGGGAGACCTTATCATCCTCCACAACTGCCTGAGCTGAGGTTGTGGCCAGGTGGGGGTTGGCCTCTTCTCCCAGGCAGCCAGCACCAGGACAAGAGGAACCAGCCTTAAGCTGTATCAGGAGATTTAGATTGGACTTTAGGAAGAAGTTCTTCACAGAAAGACTGACTGGGCAGTGGAACAGGCTGCCCAAGAAAGTGGTGGAGTCACCATCCCTGGAGGAATTTAAGAAAAGTCTGTATGGGGCACTCAGTGCCATGGTCCACCTGACAAGGTGAACTCGATCATAGGTTGGACCTGATGATCTCAAAGGTCTTTTCCAACCCAGCTGATTTTGTGGTTCTGTTACTCTATGTTTTTGTCACTGCTGAGCAGGGCCTAGACAGGGCAAAGACCTTTTCTGCTTTTCATACTGCCACACTGGCAAGGAGGCTGGTGGTGCATGGGAGGCTGTGAGGAGACACAGCCAGGACAGGTGATCCAAACTGACCAGAGGGCTATTACAGTCCATGTGATAAAGAAGGAGGTGGGAGATGTTTGGAATGATGACGCTTGTCTTCCCAAGTAACCATTACATGCGATGGGCCCTGCTGTCCTGGAGATGGCTGAACACCTGCCTGCCCATGGGACGAAGTGAATCAATTCCTTGGTGTGTTGTGCTAGTGTGTGTAGCTTTTGCTTTCCCTATTAAACTGTCTTTATCTCAGTCCATAAGGTTTTTAATCTTTTACCCTTCTGATTCTCTCCCTTATCTTGCTGGTCAGAGTGAGCAAGCAGCTGCATGGGACTTGGCTGCTGGCTGGGGTTAGACCACAACACCGAACTAAAGCAAGAACAGATGGAAAGCTGTATATGACATAAAGTGTGCTGGAAATGATTTGCAACTTGCCTCCAAGTAAATTCATCAAATCAAATGTTTTGTTGACATTAGCAAATGGCTCATGCTTCATCTGAGAAAAAAAAAAAAGTTTAGAAATTCTGTACCTTTAATATGTAGTAAATCTGTTTTTTCTTGTTCTTTCATTATGTGACAATATGTCTGTATGAGCAGCTGTTCTATGCAACAAATTAAGTGACACAACTCCAGAGCATGTCTAACGTGCTGCCCCAGCCGGACACAGCCGGTTCCAGCCGGACACAGCCGGTTCCAGCCGGACACAGCCAGTTCCAGCCAGATCCAGCACAGGGCACCGCTGAGCCAGGGCCAGGACAGGGGCACAGTGGGGACAGTGTGTGAGGAAGGGTAAAATGCTGCAGGGCCGAGTGAGGGAGGAAAGTGTGAGAAACAACCCCACGGACACTGCCCAGATGTTGGGGCAATTTCCCACCCAGGAGCCTGTCTATCCTGAAGGACTGCCATCCAGTCTACGCTTGCATACATCTGCCTAGAAGGTTATGTATTTTTTACTCAGCTGTTTTTTTGTAACACAACTGTATTTTGTACTCACAAACAGACAAACAAACAAAAATGTGTTTCCTCCACTGTCATGGTAAATCCAGGGATTTGTAATCTGTTTAAATCACAAGCAGGAAGGCTGTAATTGAAAAGCTGTGGTACTCAGATGAGCAGATTACCTCAGGTAACACACTGCACCAAACAGGCAGCCCCTTAAGAACTTAGGATGTAACACATTTCTTCAGGAACTCAGAAATAAGGACAACCATGCCCTAAATTCCACTGTGAGGGGAATGCTCTGAGGTAAACTAGAATCCGTATAGAATATACAAGGGCTTTGCACACAGCTAAGTGCAAGGACTGAAAAAAGAGTGCTTATAGATGAAACTCAAGTCTGATAATACATAGCCATTTGAATTCTTAGAGTACCTTTTCTACTATTCACCAGAAGATGATAAATTGAAAAATACATAATCTGAAAATTTTCAAGTTATTCAGTGAAATTAGTATTTCTCCTTTTTCTGAAAAGGTTTCCACTGTCCATATCAAAATCTCACTGGTTTGTTAACTACTCACTGGTGGTTAACTACTCTTCTCAAACTTATTGTAATAGATCAGCTTTGAAATCAGATATTAATGATAGTATATTTTTTAAATTAAGTATTTTGATTCATGGATGACTAGATGGAACTAATCAATATTTTTATGAATCAATCAACTATTGCTTCTGTGGAACCTAGTCACTCTAGAAAGATAGTGGAAAAGATGTAACCAAAGGTAATGATTTCAGTACAAGATATGTTGCTGAATCCATCTATTTGTTGGACTTCACAAAGTGACATCAGATAATTTCAAGCTGTTGACAAACATTATTTATATATAAAAATAAAAGCAATTAATCAAGACACTATGGCAGCCACTGAGATATGAAACATTAAAAAAAATGCATAAGCCATCCCACATTTATTGAACAACTTTCTTTGATTTTGATTGCGTAGTGTTTATTTAAATCCAGGAGGAGAAATTGAGGAGAGAGACAGTACCACTTTGTCAGTCTTAGATTTCCCTAGGGGCTTTAATTTCACAAGAGTGAAATGCTTAAAGAAACTGAGGACAAACATGATAGATCTGTGTAGGAAAATTTGTCAGTGAATCAAAGAATACTTATTTGCCTATTTTTGAAATGAGAAATGCTTCTGTGAGCAAATAGCTGCAGCTATTCTTCCCTTACGCTTCAGACAGGAACCAAATAATGAAAACTGATCAAATTTTTTTAGTCAAAACACAGATTTTTGCTATTTTCAGCTCATTTTTTTTCCACTTTAGAGTTTTGGAAAGGGGAAAAAAACTTCATTGGTTGTTTTTCTGTTGTCCCTAAATATCAGTATTCTGTTCTGGGAAGAATTCATTATTTGACACTTACATTCTGGGTTTTTTCTGCTAGCTCTAACAGTACAAGCAATGTTGTTCTTACAAATTTTACCTTCCTTCAATAGTCAAACAAACCTTTACATTTTACTTCTAGGGATATTGTATTTCATCTGAAATACAGTCTAGGATATACTTCCTTAACCATTAATCTTCATTAAATTTTATTATCATCTAAGTCTAGACCAATAACTTGTCATGTTGATATGAAAAATTCTGCGGAAAAGGTCCTTTTATGGCAAGACTCATACTATGAAAAATTCTGGGGAATAGGTTCCTTTATGGCAAGACTCACATGAATCAATACCTTGTCATCCTTATGTTTATGCTCTAATGTTTGTTCTTCTTTTTTCCTTCTTTAAGTGTATTTATAGAGAAAAAAGCAAGGGAAACTGGTTTTGTTGCTACCTGTTTTGAGAGTAATTTTGGTCCTTCTATGTCCCTGAGCAAGAAGATTTTGGCCAAGGAACCAATGTACCCAGATATTTAATTTGGGAGCTTTTAGGGACAGGTAGGTTATGATTTGGTTGGCCATACCTGGGTGCACAGAGTCATTTCAGATATCCCATCCAGCATCCAATCTATCTGCTGATCCAGTGATGCCTTGATGCCTACGCTTGATGCGTACCAGCAGGGAGCTAGATTGAAGCCAAGGACTCCATTCTTGATTTGATTAAATACAAGAATATAGTGACATTTGTACATCTTAAAACAGTTTACGTCTCATTGCATAAGGGAAATATTTTCTGTAGATTTTATGAGTCAGGTCTGCCAAGCAGTTGTTGGAGTTGTTCGTAAACCCTAAGACATCTCACATGACTGTGGGCACTTACTTTGAATCAACTGAAATGCTGAATTCAGCCTCAATACCTGGCTGAAGTTCAGGAGGAGACCAAGGCACCTGAGTCACATGTGTATGCAGGCAGCATAGCTACTTCACTCAGTTAATTCACTTCGTGCAGCAAAAGTGAGAGACTTTCGACAGGTCTTTTGCCATATCTGACAATTCCTTTCTCAGATACCCCACAATATGCTTAAGCAAGTGAATTGTACTGCTACTGGGCTGTTGACGAGCTAAATGGATTTCTAGGCTCATTTTAGAGAATTGCTTGACATACTATTGCCTGATTTAGAGTATTGCCTGACATACCTAAGGGAAGTTTAGGCATCTTCCACATGTAGGCATTAACATACAGACATTTGAGTTCAAGTGCTTTAATCTCTTGCTAAATTCTATCCTAAAGAATTTGTGCAGCTAACCTATAGACTAATCAACTATTACTCTCATACCCTGGGAAGCAACAGGAAAATTTTTTATTTCTATTTTTAAATAATTAGAGAATGCTTAAACCTATTTATAAATAAACTTACTCAGAGAGAGTATCTCTAGTTATACATAGCTACACATTTATTTCACTTTCTAATATGTCAAAGTAATTAGATGTAAACTTTCAATTTTAATAAAGTGGAACTGATTGCAATTTCTTTATTTAAAAAGTAATGCAAAAAATGTTGAAAGACTTCCGTAGCAACCTCTACAAAGAATCTATTTCCTTTTAATGTAAAAATCTACACATTCCTGGTCGGATGCTGTAAGTGGTACTTTTCCTCCCCAAATTGCTTTTTTTTAAATTTTTTTTTTTTTTTAAATCGAAGGAAGTAGAAGCAATCCCTGATTTTTCAAGTCATCATAAAAAAAAAAAAAAAGTTATACTAATTTTTAACTATCAGGCTCCCACAAGTTTTCAAATACAGCATGCAATTCTGTTCCCTTGTGATTTTAACATGTTCTGAAATACCAAAATTCAAGATGTGTTCTTGAATTGACTCTTCTGCAGAAGTTATAGCTGTCCTCAGGAGAAAATAATTTAAGACATGTGTGTAGCCCACAGTAGCATAATGCTCAGCATTTTGTCACTGCATGAGTTTATTTAAACAGTTTGCTCAAAGAGCATTGGAATTGAGTAAATATTTGTTATTTATGCATATTTTAAATAAAAAAATCTGTCAACATATTACTAATAATACATGTGTTTCTACCTGGTCCTGCATTCCTTAATAGAAAGAACGCCTAGATGGAATCCTTAATTCTCAGAGAAAACTAAACATCTAAAGATTCCTTTACAAATCTTTTGGGGTAAAACAAGAGATTTTTTTATTCCCTTGTTCAGTAGTTTTGGTTTGTCTTGAGTTCTTCCACATTGCACTGTATAGTTTGTTTTTTTTTTTTTTCCTGGGCTTAGCTATTCAATTTCAGAAAAGTAACAAAACAATACCAGGATCACTGGAATGCCAACACACTGGCATTTCTATCGATGGATAATGCTTGGTTTCAAATATTATCTCAGAATATTAGGGGAAAAAGGGAGGTGGAGGTAATAAAACATGTAATAACGCTTAATTCATCTTCAACTACAATTATTTCTATATGAGAAATTTGCATTAAGCAGCATAAGATGTTCAAAACCTCAGGGAAAACAATTCGATATCCTTTTCTTATCAAAATGGCACTTTCAGTAGCTTCACACTGACTGTTCTACCACTGCCCAAATCAGATGCAGCTATATAGGAAACCGTTTTTAAAAGAATAAATTATATTCTTAAATGGAAATCTGTCGTGTTATGTGGTTGTGCTTCTTGATCCAAAACTTATAATTTTCTAGTCAAAGTTACAGCGACCATTTTCCTGTAGTAGACAATCACAGAGGGGAAGAAGTGCTCTATGTTTGCAGCCAAGGAGAAAGAACATCTGTGATGAATCACACCTGAGACTGAAATGCCAAATGCACATTAAACTGTCACGTGTATGTTTGATAGTCAGTTTTAGTGTAATCCTGAATACTCTTTATTGGAACTACAAGTATGTAGTACCTAAGTCCGTCAGCATCTGACTTAAAAGTCACAGAGATTTCTGAGTCCAGAAACATGATCCTCTTTTCTCAATACTCCTTGAGGACGCTAAATACTGCACATTTTGGAAAGCTATCTAAGTCATGATAAAAAGTTGATGTTTCTCATCTCTCCATGCCCTCAAAAAAAAGAGAAAAAAAAAGAAAAAAAAGTGGTTAATTGACAATTCCTTCAATTCCTTTCTATATTAGCCTAGGGTCCAGGAACCTCAATGCATTCATGCGGTCCTCTTGTTCAGTGTCTGGTGCTTTAGGCACTTCTAACACAGGGAGGACCCTCTGCAATCCCTTTGTGTCCCACTTCAGAAAGCGTCTTACACTTCCACCAACAGATATAAGAAAAATAATACTAAGAAGAAAAAGAGTCAGAATAGTCTTGCTTATCATGGAAGATTAAGTTCCACTCCTGATTCCTTTGCTTTTAACATATTTTTATAGAAAGCAGTTTTTTTACTTGGTGCAGGTGCAATTTTGAAAGCATGGAGTTTAGGTCTCTCTTATCATTGGATATGTCCTGTAAATACACAAGGGCATTCTTTACATCATGCCTCAAAAGACCTGAGAAGCAGCTTCTTTTTGAGATAAATCTGACATTCAATCATAATTTCAGAGAAAATATCACCAAATTAATAACTATTATAGATCTACTGAAAGACGGACTGTTTGAAACATGCTCTAAAACAGTTGCTTTCAGTGTGCAGTTGTAGTCCACTCTAAATAAAAATACTTCACATTAATAAGAAAATTTAATGTTTTTTGCATATTGGTTTGGGCTATCAAAGTGTTAAAAATGCTATGGAAAAAAAATTCCTGTTATGAGAATCTTTATTATTTGTTTAATATGAAATGTAGAAAGAGTCTGTAGCCATGTGGACCTTTAGAAATAAATAAAAAAATGTACATATTTTATTATCCTTCATGGGAATTATTATTACTATTATTGTTGTTGTTATTATTATTATTATTGGCATAATTATAATCAATAATAATAATGATAATCTTTAAAAAAAAATTCTGACATCTCTAAACAAAATGAGTTACTTTTTCAGTTAGAAAACTGATACATTTCCCTTAAACTAATTGTTCACATATAAGTTTTGAGGAAGATTTTTTGTATGATTTTACTCCCTTATTTAGAATAAAATACAGCAAGCAATTTTCTTTTTACTCTCAGATTTTAAAAATTATCATTGTTTATCAATTTACCAATTTATATTTATTTGTTTAATTTTTATGTATTCATAATTCAGCCTATATATATTTATAATACAGCCTACTCTGAACAGACACTGACTTTGATGACAGTCCTCAAATGTGTAATATCAATCTATAAGGTGCCACTTCAGTATCAATTATTATCTGAAGAAAGAAAACCCCTGAAAGAAAGAACAACGCAACCTCAAGCACAGATAAAAATGTGCTACCCTAGTGTGAAAATATTAACACAAAGAACCTACAACAAACTGTATAAGACCTCACCAGCCAACACATCTACATACTGATACAGATAAGAAATTACTGCAGAAAGAGAGATTGGCATGGCTTGAAAATGACAATATAAAAGCTACTTATTATCTCAGTAAGCTCTATAAAACAGTACACCTGATCATTATTGCCTATTCCAATTAGATGTGAGCCCATCAACAGGAGCTGTAGAATTAACGCTCTTTCCTTTGAGGTTGAAAAGATTTCTGCAGTATTTATTCAATCAGTTCCCAAATTAGCTGATGAGAAGCAGTTTAATGACATGCCAGTTCTGTTGTACCCATGATAATGTGTTTTGTCCTTTTTGATAACTTCAGGTATCTATCATTATAAAGGAAAGAGGCAGTACAATTTTTCAGGTGAAAATACAGAATTAACTCTTGAGTTACTTAACAGGTTGTTGGAACTGAGCTAAATAAACCAGGGTTTTAAATCATTTTAGACTTTGGTTGTGTATATAAAGGTTCATGTACAGAATACAGATCAATAACATCATTTGAGATACTCATTTTATACCCAAACTCACGGCATGGGTTTTAGTCTCATATGTGTCATGAAGACAGATGTTAATTTTGTAAATAAACCCTGTTATCAAGAAGTTTGATGAAAAATTGATAAAAAATTATTGTGTGAAATATTACTTTTGATCAGCAATCTCAAACATTAGACCACATCTTAAAATAATAAGTGATTTTGACCATGCACTGATAACCCATTTCTTTAATTAAGACTGGGAAAGTGATGAAGTTTTCGCAAAGATGTAACTGCCTGAGAGGATTCATTGTTAAAATGTGTCTCATGATATATAACCCCTCCCCCCTCATCATTCCTATTGGATATCTTTCTTTTGCAATAATATATAGAACATGATTCACTATTAATACTTTTTAACCTAATAAATAAACAATCAAAAAGGAAGCACATATAATTTATTTCTGTTTACTTTAATTACATAAATTCTATTAGTACTTTATCTTATAGCATTATTGGCTGATGAGCAGTCTCTAGCACACAAACATCAAGAAGGTGTCTAAAATGAAATTCTGCTAAGAGACATTTGATAGCTCATTGATCATGATAAAGAACTAGTTGACAGGAAGGTACTTGTTTACTGTTCGTAACTTTATTTTTTGAGAACAGTGTTTACTAGCTTTGTTACTGTGACATATCTAAATAAAGAAGCAGAATTGATAAGAAGAAATATGCTAAAAAATAACAGTTGTAAAACTGATCAAGGGAAGACAACTGTTAGCAAACAAAAAGGTTGATCTAATCTTATTTTACTTGCAAGCTGAATTGCATTTGCTAACAATTGATTAGGATAAAGACTTTTAGTTCTAGCATTGTGCCAGAATAAACAGTTATTCGTTTGTAAACTTTTTCTGATACTGCCTGGTCAACGGTTATAAGACCTCTTATTGAAGAAAAACACTAATGTTTACTTAAAATCAACCATGGCCATTATTTGGCATGAGTATTACATCACATTTCTTTACAAAATTAAAAGGACTATAAGGCTCTCTAACATCAACTACACTGACACTCTATTTGAAATACCAAAAGGATTAAAAGCCCACAAGATTTTGCCATATAAATGGATAAAGAATAACCCACATATTATGGAAAATTATTACTTTGGAAGGGACAATACAGAAAGGATCCTGTCCCATGAAATTAACCAGAGAACTTGAGAGAACTGGATTTTTACCTGTCATTTTTCAGATTATTAAGAGAAAGCATACTTGATTTCCCCGGTTCACTTTTAAAACCATCCTTGTTTTTCTTACCTACTTTGTGTATATTATAATAAACCATTTTGCTCCCATTTCTATTTTTGTGGTAACAAGCTGATAATGCTAAGTAGAAACAGAAGACTCCATTGTTAAAGGGTATCTACAATATTAGAGTCATGACAGAGAAAATATCCTCAATGTCAGGCAATCATAGGATCTAATCCTCCCCTAAATATTTCTTTTAAAGAAATTGGTGTAGTATAGGGAAGGAAAAGCTGTGAACTATTTCTCCATAACTTATTTCATGCTATGAGAAGTTCCGTATGCAAAAACATGCTAAGGATGTGTAACCTGATATGCTCCATCTACAAGCTTGCTCAGGAACTCATAAGGTTCATGAAGCAGAAAGGCACAGCTGAAAAACACCCAACTTGGAACTACATTTGCTTCATACATAAAGAGTACAAGAAACCTTGGTAGTTTTTATTTCCATGTCCTGTGTTCTCTCAAGTTTTCACCTGTATATTGTAATGTCCATTTTGTCTCTCAGGATGCTGTAAATAGACACAGTTAATGACTGCTTTTTTATTAGATGCATGTAAAAGTCCTAGAGCAGTAGCCAGTCCATTATTTGAGCATCAGCATGCTTGGAAATACAATGATATAGAAAAGACAGTTACATAATGCTGTGTTTAATAGAACATTTAAATATACAAAGGAAACTTTGAAATAAGAAAATAGAAATATTGCAGGATCTGAAGTACTTGGCATTCTCAAGCTTCTACAGTAAGCAGTGATTATTTTTTGGAAAATGGAAGAAAAAGTAGAAATAACATGGCAGATTTGTAATTCTTACCTGTGACACTAATAGCAAAATCTGAACACACACTTGTGTATATGTATGGTACATGCTACTGAAGAAATCCTTTTAGAAAGATATATTCTCATAACTTTTCCCCCTCAATGCTCTGTCTAGGACTTGTATTATTAAACAAAATTTAAGTTTTAAAAAAATGCAGTGTCTTACTCAGGACATAATAGTACTTGTGAATTTTAATTACACCAAGGTTTTGAAGTCTATCTATATCAGCTACTCAGATGCCATAAAAATTTTTAGTAGGAGTGTGAAAGGGCCCCAGACAGCCTGCAGGAGACCTGTGGTAACAACAGTGTGAAATAAGGGGAAAAATCTAGTAATGAAAAAGAAATAAAATTCTTTTTAGACATTCCACTAGTAGAATTGCTGTACAGGTACGTTTTACTAAAATGTTCAGTAGAAATTTTTAGTGAGGGAAAGACTTGGAAATAAAATGAGAACCTGCTGAAAGTTTCAAAACCTCTTGTTTGGCTCTGGAGTCAGACAAAAGATTTATGAAGCTATTAACAACAGATGATGTTCTAAATAGCAGACTAATTTTTGTAAATTGCTATCACTTCTGTGTTTGCAAGCCCCATACAGCCCATGGAGACTGATCTCATATAAAAGGTCCTGTATTTTTAACCAAATACTATAATTTATGAAGCAATAAATCAAAAAGTATTTGTAAAACATCAACATCATTTTGATGGAAAAAACTTGGGGAGAACTGAAGAGAAAACAGTAGTAACACAGAGATAATTTCCATCTTCTGCTAATCATGGTATCTAAATAACATATTCTGAGTCATTAGTTCTTCGTGTTGACTTTTGATTAAAAGTTCTTTTTTCTTTCTTTGATCATAGAGATTCCTACACAGAAGTTACATGAGGTCAGAGAAAAGCATTGTTCCTGTGATCTGTGACAGCTAGTTAGTGGGAACAATCTTGATAAATTTTAGCCTTTGAAACACAGCATGCTGCAAAAAAATTAAAGCACATTCTGCTTCATTCTGATTAAATTCAATCATTGTCATAAATAAAAAAGATGAGAATAAAAGGAAATAATTTACTCACTAAAAAACTGCATTTATTTCTCCATTACACTTGCTTGATAAGACTATTCTGCATTATATAAAAATGAAACATGGAATCTCATTGATATTCTCTGGTTTTTGATCTCAGTAGGGTATCTCTTTTTTATGAGACACATAATCCACTTCTTACATACAAAACACAAATACTAGCATACTGTAGGAACTATTTCCACAACCAAATGACAAATACTGTATCTCTAAACCAGAATTTTGCAGCTCCAAAATTGATGGAAGTGGAGAAAGCTGATGTATTTCTACAGGATGACACAGAATAGGATGACCTCATCATAAAAAATAGTTTAACCCTTGAGTATAAGGCCACCTCCATCTTAGCCCCAGGAGAGACAGGGATGATTGCTATTTTCCTAAAAACATCTGCATAGCTCTACTTCTCAAGCCTGCCAAGGTCCCTCTGGATGTCATGCCTTCCCTCCAGTGTGTCAACTGCAACACACATGTTGTTGTCACCAGCAAACTTGCTGAGGTGCACTTGGTTCCACAGTCCTGTCACCAACAAAGATGCCAGTCCCACCACTGACCCCTGAGAAATATCATTCACCACTGGTCTCCGTTTGGCCATTGAGCTGTTGACAGCAACTCTTGGAGTGTAACCATCCTGTCACCTGCATAGCCTCTGGTGTAGTGTGGGACACTGGGATAGAAACTTAGAAAACTTGGACTTGTAAGGAATAGCCTGTATTACATTAAAATTATATTTCACATTTCCAATTACATCTGTTCTTGGCATAGTAAGCCTGACTACTAAGACTTGAAAGCCTTTGTCTCAATCACAACAGTGGGATTAATATACTCTCTTCACAAAGTATTTTCAGAAGCCGAGATAAAAAATTCTGTGTAAGTCTGAGAACTGTTCACCATTTTAATTTCTACCTTAGTACTGGTCACATTCTAGCTTGATACAAATTCCTCTTTTATGTCATGTTCCCTCTTTCTCTGTCTTTGAAAGAATGCCTATGAAAGACACTCTTGTAGCATCTTTTACATACCTAGAGCTGTTTTTATTATA
Source organism: Mixornis gularis (assembly GCA_003546035.1). Classification (NCBI taxonomy): domain Eukaryota; kingdom Metazoa; phylum Chordata; class Aves; order Passeriformes; family Timaliidae; genus Mixornis; species Mixornis gularis. The sequence continues at coordinate 233,642 of QVAJ01000052.1, read as the reverse complement.
TAGTGATATTGCACCCAGGCACTGCGAATCGGCACATAGATCTGAATGAACTGATAAATTCAACAGGTTTCCAGAGCAGAAGGAAGGGAGCATGTTAGATATTTTTGTTTCAGAACAGGAGGACATCAGAAATTGAGCAGTAGGGGACTTCTTGTACAGTTCCTATGAACAGGCATTTTTTTTCTTAAAGGGTATAGTTATTATTTTCCCTCATTATGCACTGTATGTCATGTTATGGATTAGAAAATAAAAAGTAGACAGGAAACTCCTGACTAAGTCTCTATTTCTAGAGGACATATGTCACTCCACGGTTTTTAGTGTTTGCTTTTCTAATAGCTGTTTAATTAAATTTTTTGTTTACTGCATCCAGAACACACAAATATTCCAGTCCTTTTGACAATTACATCTATTTTACTCTTGAACAGGAACAGCTTCTGCAATTATAAATAATTACTCTAACTCTTTTAATTGCATCAACAACTGAAGAGTCTTCTAACATGTCAGAAAAAAAATTACACCTGTAGCTGATAAAAACTGACTTTAAAGACATATTCAAAATATCACATTCAGGTAAGTGACAAAAGTAATACAACGACAGGTGATGGAGTTCCGAACACTGGGACCTGAGCAGTCCAAAGCAGCAGCACTGTGTGGAATTGAACCAGCAGAGCAGTTCAGAAAAGTGAGCAGCACAACGCAGATGCTCCAGGTTTCAGAATTTTTTTCTCATGGTTTTCTGTTGTCCTGGACTCAGGGAGGGTGACCCTGGTGGCAGAGAGCACCCACCATCTTGTGTTCCCTCACAAACAGCCGCATGTCACTGCCAGCTGCAGGGATGTCCGCCATCTTGTCTTGGTCCCAGCAGCCATGTGGAGCTCACTGAAGGCCTCAACACCTTCGGTGTGTAAAGCACCTTCTCCTCTGCATACTTTGGTTACTAATATTGCTGCTGTTACTGTGCAATTCTTATTCCATTGCTGTTTGCTTTCACTGAATTGTTATCCCAATCCGTAGTTCACTGCCTTTGTCCCTCTGTCCCAGGAGGGGGAGGGAGGAAGGGGAGCGTCTTATTTGGAATTTAAATCCCAGCAGATGTTAAACCACTACACTCTCTCCGTCTGTAATAATCATTCTCAGATTACAAGCAATATTGCTTATAAAAGAAGCAATTATGATATACCACTGTCTTCTTCCAATTATGTGCTTCTTAATTAAATTTCCATCCTGAAAACCATAAAGCACTGACCTTAACAGGTCACCTATTTCATCTTCTTACTTCAAGGAAAGAATGTGATTTGTACCATATTTCTGATGATTTTGAGAGGGATTTCAAAGACAATGGCAAAGACTTCATAACTGTTTAGGGAAACATATTTGTTTGTTTCCTCATTTGTACTGTTAGAAAGTTTATTTAACTTTTAATCTGGTTTGCTTGAATTTAAGCCTAATATGTATTTATCTACCCATCCTGGACAAGATGAGCAAAAAATTATGACGAATAAAAACGCCTTCCTTTCAGGAGCCTTTCTCATAAAGTAATGAAAAATTCATTTTTGCCCTTCCTGTAATTTTAAGTCAGGCTTTTCTCAAATCTGATCATATTCTTTGCCTTACTCTTTGTATACTTCTCAAGATACTATAAAAAGATTTTCCTTTATCAACTAATAGAGGCTGTGGAGAGCCTGAGCAACCTGATCAGTGCAAGTGCACACCACTAAATCAGCTGGCCGTAGGTCCATTAGGGAGAATAATTCAAATATTGCCAACATGGGGTTTGCAAAGAAAAACAGAGAGGAAATTCTTCATACCTGTAAAATCGTGAAAAACACAGGGGTTTACCTGCTACAAGAGTAGAAGACATTATGTGATGCAGGAGAAAGAACCATCTAGGATTGTTTTAAAGAAACTATGGCCACGTGTCAGATTTCTTATGAGATGTGTAGGAGAATGGAAAGGAAAGAGATGGATCAGAGTGTACTGGGGAAGAAGAAGAACAGGAAAAAAAAAGATGCAAAAGCTCCCTTGTAGGGGCTTATATGAGAAAGTTGTTTAACATACATTTTTGATTTGTTAACCAGATTTACAGACAGGAATAATAAGCAATAGATTTTAATGCTAAGCTGGATGTAATTTCAGAAAATGTATACACATCTGAAAACAGACAAGCCCTTTATTTTAATTAATAAGAGAAAAACAGATATAGAAATGTTTTAGTTGAATACAAGGAACGTGATTGAAATTCATATAATGAAAAATTAGAGTAACAGCAGCAAATTCAACACATTTTACTCTAAAAGCAATGTCCACTCTTATAGTCTCAAGTCACAACCAGTCAACCTAGAATTACCATATTATTTGAACTCTAGTAATATTTGAGGCTAAGATTCTTGGACTTTGAATCTACCTTGATACTAAAAAAAGAGAAAATGTAAAGAAATTGCATAATGTCAAGAATATAGTCACATGCATACTGTTATTATTATGTAATGAAACAACTTTATGAGTTTTATACGAGGAGTCAGGGGTGGAAGAGGAACAAAATAAAAACTACAAGATTATGGTTCTGTAAGCAAACCTGAATTTTTAATATTATATTTTTAACTTTAAAGTTGTAGCTATTTTATCAACAGTCTGCTTACAATGTTTCTGCAAGGATTAAACTTAGCACTCATTTATTTTAACTTAATATTAATTTATTTTAGCCTTATCAGAGTTTTAATAAAATTGTTACAATGTGTTAAGTAACATAACTATGCAGTGAAAGCATAAACATATGTTTCATTTAAATTTTCATGTTTTTAACTACTTGGTGGTCTGGGAGGCCTTCATGAGTCAGAAATGAATGAAGTGAAAATTGTGCAATTGAACCAAAGGACTTTGTTAAATTTAAGGAACTGCCTTTTTGTTTTCTTTTCAAATATCCTTATTTTCTAGAAATATCTAACACTTTAGGCAACAGACAGATGGATTAGATACTAAATTTTGCGATAATTTGGTTTGTATCCCAAAATAATCTGTGAAAGACAGGACATAACCTTCATGATATTTTGAATTCAAAAGCTTGGAGCTTATGCTCTAATTTCAAATTAATTTGTCTACATAAATCAAGCGCTGAAAGTCAATGTTTTTTTCTCACTTTGGCACTCAAGTGTTTTCTCTCCATATGTTAAATAAATAAAAATTAGCATGTTTCATTGTATAACCAAATTCTGGAAATGCTAATATGCAAAACTACATTTAGAACAGATTTAGAAAAAAGTTTAGTGGAACCTTCTTAATTGTTTTACTTATATTTACTGCAGTTGCTTCTGCTAATATTTCATGTGGTTTTCTGTTATGCATATGAACATATTGCTAACATTCTGTATACCCATGGTATAAATACATAACTTTTCCTTGTTCTATGCTACTTATTTATATGGTAAAAGTATGAGCTACCTCATTGCTTACTTTGTTCTTCTGACTTGATCTATGAGGATGAATCAGAAGTTCTGAGCAAACTTAAAAGCTATAGTATACAGTGTGTTAGAAGATTTAGTGGATCAGGCACAACAATGTTGGAACATAGCTGTGCTGTTTTAAGGATCATCCTGGCCAAGAAAAGTGCAGCTTTTATTAAGGATCAGGCCACACCAAAGAGCAGATTCATACCAGAACCCCCTAAATCACACTTGGGTTTGGGTTAAGTTTGGGAGAAGTTTGGGTTAATGATGAGCTTGATGTGATATAGAGTACAACAAGGTTTAAATTTTTATGATTTTTTTTTAAATTTATTACAGCTCACATAATTTTCATATCAATATATACAAACCACCCTGTTGCCCTGATCAGATGGAGCACAGAGTAATTGGATGGTCAGATACAAAGGTAGGAGGACTCAAAAAAAAAACCCCACCAAAAAGCAGCTATATAACTTTCAAGAGAGCACATGGATCTCATGATTGCAAACAGATGGGATGCTTCTCATGGTCTTTCTCATTTCACATGCATAACAGGATCGGCCTTATTTTGTGTTTGCTTAGAACATTTATTTATAGCAAATTAGAGCTTTTGCAGAGATTGTCAGTGTTGTTCTTGGGTGTTATTTTCTGTAAATTGGAAAGTTGTATGTAATTGCATCATACTTATGTTACTTGGGGTTTAGTGGCTTTTCCTAGAACAATTTTGCATAATATAGCAAACAGGATATTGGAATGAATGGGCCATGTGATGGACTCAGTTATGCTGTATTTAATCTCCTTTTGTTAAGAAAAAGTCGATCCTTTGCATTTTCATTTGCTTCAAGTGCTCTTGCTTCTAACATTTATTTTGCAAATACATCAAGAGAAGACTACATTTAATTCTGATATTTTTCTGGGTATGACATTGGTTTTATTTAAATTTTGTTCTGTCAAAAAAAAAAGGTCACAATTGTTTATCTTCCTTTTTTGTTTTGAGATGAATGCAAACAGGAGAAATGAGGGTTTTGCCATATTTCTTTGTGGGACTTGTGAATAGAAGAATGACAAAGGACTCTTTCATGCGTTAATGTGAAACTGGACCAATTAGAGCCACACACATAGAACATTCCTGACAGAAACATCTTTTTCATCAACAGCATAAGTGTTCCAATTGAAATATCTGAAGTTCAGGATGAGATGCCTAATTTACTCTGACAGAGTTGATGATTTATCTAAAAACAAATTCTATCAAACCTGCAGACTTCTCTCCTTAATTACATTTTAGTAAACAAGCACAACAAGGTCCTATGAATACTAAGAGTTTTCAAGATATTGAGCAGAGATTCTCAAAAGGATGACGATAAATGATTTTCACATAAATTCAGAGAGATGAAGTTATCCATAATTAAAAATAAATAAAGCAAAACAAGTTCTTTTTTTTTTTTTTTTAACTTGGTTGAGGGGAATTGATGTAAAAGCATAAATCAGTCACAAAATATTAAAAAATAGTTCCAATA